>JASCZW010000819.1:241026-472352 GCA_034211315.2 Aedes japonicus | reverse complement strand
GGCATTCAGAATTGTGATTGCTCGAAAGTACTCACATAATTTCCGAGATTCGTTATTTTCTTTCAAATATTTGCAAATCACTCCAGGATTTGATCGAAATAATCAAACAATAAATTTCACCGATATTTGACAAAACTAGCACAGTCAAACTTAGCTACGAATACGCCAATTCTAACTTGTCGCTTTCCTAGTAGTTGCCTGCACCTTTCGTCTATCAAGACGCTTTCATCCTTATTTCTGCACACTTCGGCTAGCGGTACGAACCTTTTGCGGGATGCGTGTTTCAGGAGAACGGCACAGTTGCTCCATCTCCTCACACTCCGCTTTTCCAGGCGCCGTTTTTCTCGAAAAAGGCGGTTCTGCTTTTTTCGCTTCCTTTTGTAGAGATTCACGTTCTGCCTGCAGCATTACCGCCCGTCGTGTCTTTCTCTTCCAAAATCTTTTTAAACTTCTCTTCAAACCAATCATTCCATCAACTCCGTTCTACGTACCCGACGATGTTCTCAGGTGCGTTGTTTATGGCTACTTTGACAGTACTCCAGCAGAACTCAAGAGGGGTTCCATCAAGCTCACCCTCGTCCGGTATCGCTGCCTAAAGATGCTGCGCGTACGCAGTGGCTACAATCAGTTGTTTCAGGTTTTTCAGGTCGACAGCTCAACTTTACCGAAGTGGCCGTCGGTACTGTACATTGTTGATGACGAAGAGTTTTAACCTTCACTAGGTAGTGATCAGACTCGATAGGTTCTGAAGTCGATAATATCTAAAAAGTACCGTTCATGACGGAAACGTGAAGAATTTGCTATTCAATCCGCTATGATGATCTCCATGTGTAGAGATAAGGGAAGCTGTGCTGGAAAAATTTGTAAAAATGGCAAATGGTCGTACTCGCGTTCTAGCTGCGCGTCCCTATCATCATCACTGCTTCTGGCGTGTGATTTTGTGCACTTTCAAAGTTGGTTATCCTAAAGTTGAAGAACCGACCCTTGATATTCACACTGCATATTCTTTCGTTGATCGTCCACCAGCCGATCACGCGCCTCTGCATATTGTCCATCACGATGAAAGCTCACGTAGATGGTGCCCTAGGTCTGGTAGATGGTATCGGAAAGTATGCGTGTGATTCCGATGAAGTTGAGAGACTCGCGATTCCGGATATCGCGTTTCCTATTGCGAGTCCTTTTTCGTCGCTGTGGTCTTCGCCAATTGTTCCGGTCTGTATTCTTTTGTTGACCTTCCGTTACTAGATTTTTGTACCGTTTGGCTTGCTCCATCTTTCATACACATTTATGTCAGATATTACTGAAATCAGATTTGTTGTATTGAAGATTGCAAACAATGTTGTAACGTTTGCATTAAAAAAATATAAACTTTTTTTGGATGGTGATAAAAAAAGCTAAGACAGATAAGGGAAGCTCCATTAATTATGTCACGCAGTAAGGGGGGAGGGTGGATTTGGGAAAACGTGACGATCCATACAAAAAAATTTGAAGGTCCATACAATAAACGTGACAAGGGGGGTGGTTATAAAAAGCCATGTTTTGTGTGGCGTAATTAATGGACGTTCCCTGATTGCTTTCGTTAAATTTCCCATGGAATGTAATTATTTAAGCTTACTTGCCACAAAATTCTACGCCCATGCGAGTGGCCTTCCGGCAATTAACCGGAATATTCACCATGGCGAACGAAAACATGCTTGTAGGTATGTTTTTGAGTTCTTTATTTATCAATTCCTTCTCAGTTTTTGCGACAAAATTGTTGGAGTAGATCTTACGCTTCAGGTTGGCCCAGACATTCTCGATGCGACGTTGGGCGGGTTCGCCGACTTGGGTACCCCTTCGATATTCAGCCGCTCCTTCTTCTCCAACGACTGCTTCGAGTAGTGGACCAACTTTGCCCTTATGGTATTTTTTTTATGAACGACGCAACTTCCAGCAGGCATTTCGCACTATAAATTCCCCACCAGTTCGGAGCGAAAGAAGAGCTTTGACATCCCCTTCCGCTGTTTGTCAGCCACAGCAGCACATTCTTGGAGAACTTGGTGTGTGAAATGAACTTCACGTTGGAGCTCACTTCCTTACTGGGGGAAGTAAAATACGAAGTGCCTTCCCAGTCGTTGCCATCCAGGGTGAGATAGGTCTCGTCGTCCTTCACCACCGCCAAGTCGCGATTTGCCGGGAAAATCGAGCTGACCATTTTATTCAGCCGCTGCCGCTGCGTCATTGCCTGCAGCTCCGAAACCAGTGGTCGCGACTTCCGCTTCCTGACATGTATGTTCATGTTCGTCAGGTACTTTTTCACTGTTTGGCCGGTTGAACCGACCTCCCGGCCAAGCGCACGCAGCGATGTAGCCACTTTTCCTTCGGTCTTCCTCTTCAGCATCCTTTGGAACTTCTTGTCGCTCAGGGTCGTCGGCCGTCCGGAACCGGGCTTTCTTTTGATGTTCTGATTGTTGTCTAATAGCGCCAAGATGTTGTAGATGCCGGAACGGGCGTATCCGGCGTCCACAAAGTGCCGCACGATGTCCGATTATGACGCGGTTGGGTGCCGTTTTTTGAACGCGTACAGTTCTGAACGGAGTTGCTTCACTGTTTTTGCCATCACGGTTAGAGCTCGACTGACAGAGCTGCCAAATTTTGGCTGCTGACTCATGGGTTACTATGATTGATGCTGCCAAGGTGCTTTCGTCAGTGCGGGTAAACCCATGAAAATTGGCAATTTTTTCCATTTTTTTAATGCAAATGTTATGACGAATAAAAGAAATGCATTGTTCACGCTTGCTTTGGTTTGTATTTTATGAAAGGAATTTACACGTCTGTAAAAATCTATTTTTTTTTCTGTGTAGGTTCAAGCACCAGTCATCGCCAAGGTGTTGATGGGCATCCAGTAGGTAACATTTTACCAGAGATTTAACGCAGGGTCTCATTTATGAATTGATTGAACACTCCATTTAGGTGGTTCTCTGTACACTTATATTAATAAGCTTTGATCAGTAAATTAGAAGCAATTAAAACATGCATGGTTTAAAAAAACTGAACCTGAAGTAATGCCTACGATGTATGAAAGCTGAAAGTTATTGTTTAATGGTTGGCCTAAAAATTAATGTGAATATATTAGCCGCCATTTCAATTCATGTTTTTCCACTCAATAAAGAGTTTAGAAGGTTCAAAAATGACAGGAAATGATTTAAACAGGACATTGAAATAAAAATGAATAGGTTAATTTTGTAAAAACTTAAAAACGTATGTCCAGTAACTTACAAATAATATTTTCTTTTTCTATCCAGTGAAAACTTTATTCACAAAACCTTTAGTGCACACAATCCTTCTTAAAATAGCGCTTACAAAATTTTTTTTCACAAAAATACATCGCTTTTCGAAGATATTAACATCATGATCTTCCGGTCCATTTTTCTTATAGAATTCATTTAAAATTAAGTAGACTAAATTTTATGCTTGTTATATATGCTATAATATGCTATATGCCATGTTATATGCTATGCCCAAAGAGTCCAGAAATTTTACTAGACGAAAAAATCCCTGATCATCCGGGAATCGCACGCAGCCAGCTCTAAAGCTGCGCTTATTTTTTACTACTACAAAAATTATTAAAGGTTGACAATATTTAAATTCGAAAGAAAAAACTAAACTAAACAAAACAAAACAATGTGTGCGCTTCTAGTGGTTTTAAAACCCCAACTAAATTAAACTCAACAATTACAAAATATGTGCATAAAGGGCGAACACGAAATTATTGCGACGCCGAAAATGTCATGCCAATTTTCTTCTAATGTTTAGAATCAAACCAAAAGTTTAGGGTAGTTTTATACATATATTTACTTCAAAAATCAAAAGAAAAGTTAATCGATGGAGCCTTGAGTGTAAAATTGAACGCATTTTCGCTTGATGCCCTCCATCAAAGTCTTTACAGTGTCATCCGGTACCAGTTTCTCAGTTTTTTTTTCCATTTTCTTAACATGTCCTTCTCGTTTTTGACTGTCTTCTTGCTATTCCGAAGTCCCCGCTTCATCATTGCCCTGTACTGGTCCACCGGGCGCAGCTCCGGACAGTTTGGTGGATTCATGTCCTTTGGAACAGAATTGGCCTCATACCACTCCAGGACACTTTTAGAATAGTGGCGTGATACCAAATCTGGCCAAAATAGCGGAGCTTTGTCGTGCTGCTGCAAGAACGGCAAAAAGCGCTGTTCGAGGCACTCAGATTTGTAGATCTCGCCATTTACTGTGCCCTTTGTCACAAAAGGTTCACTCCTCAGTCCGCAAGAGCAGATGGCCTGCCAAATGAGATATATGGGGGCGAACTTCGACATTTTCTTCTTCTTAAATTTGTCGTCCACATAGAACTTGCTCTTGCCGGTGAAAAACTCCAATCCCGGAATTTGCTTAAAATCGGCTTTTATATACGTTTCGTCGTCCATCACACAGCAGCCATATTTTGTCAGCATCTTCTCGTAGAGCTTCCGTGCCCGAGTTTTAGCCGTTGATTGTTGCCGCTCATTGCGGTTTGGGAAAATCTGTACCTTGTATGTATGTAGTCCAGCTCTCTTCTTTGCATTCTGGACGTAGCTCTGCGACATGCCGATCTTTTTAGCCAAATCACGGCTTGAGACGTTGGGATTTGCTTTAATCATCCGCTTCACCTTTCCCTCCGTCTTTTTGTTCTCCGGTCCCGGTTTTCTTCTAGCTCCTTTGCCGTGGTCCAACGTCAACCGCTCCTGGAACTGCTTCAACACTCTGGAGACGGTTGAATGGTGAATGTTCAACATTTTTCCCAACTGCCGGTGCGACAGGTCAGGAAATTCCAGGTTTTTGGAAAGAATTTGTTCTCTCGACTCGCGTTGATTCACGTCCATTTTCGTTGAATCGAAAAACACGACTTCGAGTTTGACAGCATGTAAACAATACACATCAATGAGAAAGTGTGCAAAATTTGGTTGATTTTTACCCAATGGTAAAAAAGTTATGCCCTGTTGAATGTGTCGCTATTATTTCGTGTTCACCCTTTATATATACGAATTGTTTGACAAAAAAAAATTTATTACATTTAATGACGGTTTAGAAAAAAAAAAAAGAAAATCTAATGAGCATAAAACTGCGAAACAATAAAAATATAAATATAGCGAATGAACAATTTATCAATTTGTACCAGCAAGATGTGTTATCTCTGTTTTGATAGAGGAAGTATTTGTTATATAACCTGTAAATTCAATCCGTTTCTTACTAAATACTGAATGCGCGCGGGATATCGAAAATTGGTTAATTTGCCTGGTAATGTGAATTCGAGGTGACGCTTCCATTGCTAGGTTATCTAACTGTTGTGGGGAATGTAGAATATTATGAACCATTAACAAGGTTTGCTCTTCAGATAACCCAAGAACTGGGAAAATTTTCTTAGCGAAATCTGTCGATGTAGGAATCTACTGTAATACATAATACAATCGATTTTTACCAAAGCACCAACACCCGCCCAAGAAAAACACCCCCACACCATCACATTCCCTTCACCATGCTTAACTGTGCCCTGGATATGTCGATCATGAAGCGCCTCTCCAGGTCTACGCCATACACGAGCTCGTTTTTTGCTGTTGAACAACTCGAATTTGGACTCATCAGTCTTTCAATATTCTATAGGTTTATCAGCATGTTCCCGAGCAAATTTGAGTCGTTCCGCTTTGTTGACTTTGCTAATAAAAGGCAACTTCTTACAAAACCTGCTCTTCGTACGGTGTTCAACGAGCCTTCTGGGAAGAGTACTGTCCGAGATCGGTTTTTGAATCACTTCCTTGATCTCCCTGAGGGTAATCCTCGGATTTTTCTTAATTTCTCGAATGATTCTCGTATCTGTTCGGAAATCTGTAACCGCTGCTTTGCTGTATCCAAACTTTTCACCAATCTTGTGATGCGATTCACCTTTCTCGATGTCACGAATAACACATTTTCGGATCTGCAAGGGAATAGTTTTGCTTGCCACCGTATTATCCATGATTATTTAGATAACTCGCACTGAATCTTTCTGACCCACAACTGAAATCCGTAAGAAGATCAACAAACACTTGGAAACGTCAAAAAAAATTTAATACGAGGGGCGTTTGGATGTTAAAATTACATACACATAATATATTTTCAATTGGGCACTTTATTATGCCACACCAAATTTACACCACAAAAAATAATTTTGCAAAAATGTGTATTATCCATTGCAAAAATATACATGCACCTTTTAAATAATAATATTATCATGCTTAGAAACATATATGAATACGATATAATGAGTTTTTCAATGACTTCAGAGATGAAGCGTGTTCATGAGAAAAGTGGGCACTTTATTTTAACGGTAACTGTGTGTCAAGATATTTAATATAGTCAACTTTCTCAATTATGTTAGCGTTCATAGCTAAAACAGAAATTTGTGGTAGACCTTTGCTTGGTGATCGAAAGATCATGTACTTATTCTTTTGCAAATTTAATGAGATTAGTTTAACTGAGAAATATTTTTGTAGCATTCTTAAATCTCTTTTCATATTTGATATATTGTTTATACTTTTCTGTTGAGTGAACTAAGGGAGGGTTCGTACCGTATCGATAATTATTTCCCCAAGAACTGAAAACGTGAAGCAAGTTTATCCACCCACTTGTTTCCTTTAAACGATCTGTTCGGGCTTGCAAAAGACCTCTTCAATGTGAAACCGGCTACCATATGAATAATTTGATGAACCTTCTTCAACCGACCAGTAATAATTGAAATGTGTCAGCCCGTCAATTACGGATAATCGCATCAAACTAGAGATCGATATGGACGTCCGTTGAGCGGCCAGGAGCCCATTATCGAGCTCCATCAAGCACAATCATGTTTCCGCTTGAAACTAATCATCCTAATCAGTGAACGCCGTACCACTCATAACTAACTTATTCAGATCGACATTTTGCGTCCAATACCGGCTTCATCTGTGCGGTATGCTCGAACACCGTATGATATCACAGATTTGCAATTAGCACTCTATTAAACAACAATCGCATTATCCATCTCCTCTCTTCCATAATGATCCCAGCATAAACGACGAACAACAATGTCAAAGCAAATCATGTTTCCATCACGATGATCCATTGACCATGGCAGAAATCCCCAACGGCAGATGTTTGATTATCCTTGCGTCTTTTTGACCGGCAAGACGTGTCCGAAGAAAGCTCCCAAGGTTCGCGAGTTCTTATCATATTAACGTACTCTGAAATTACGGAAAATCTTGTTTAGATAATTATCTCGTTAATATGTTAATGAATAACCTCTCCTTTCTGGAACGTACTTATCATAAAGACGTTCAACTTTTCTCCCTCACCCCCGTTAAATTGCCCGTCCTAGTCTCCTTTGGCCCAGGTTTGCCATGTCCCTTCCGAGCGGAAAAACGAAATGTGAATATCAATTATTAAGGTGTACTGTTCCCCTCTTTTGTCTTTCGCTCACTTTGGTTGAGCCATCATGACGAAGGTACGAAGGACCAGTCGGCAGCTTCCGCTAAATGGAAATATGCTAGCTCTTTCTTCTTTCGGAATCAACAGGATAAAAGGACAAAGCTACTTCTGCTGCCGCTGAATGAATGACACTATCTGGAGTGTGGAAAACATTGGGTCTGAAGACCACGTCCTAGTCGTCATTGTGGCGTGCTGCGCGGATTACTAAGAAGGATCCTTAGCAGTGGGGGAAAATAGACGACATTAAGATAACGGAATGTGGATTGCGACGTGAGGGAAATAATTCATCCGGATTCGTGCTCGGAACGTGGACGGAAAAACTTCCTCGTCGGATGGAAACAACAACAACGGTTTAAAGATGCTACCATAATCCACCTGGGTAGTAGTATTTACTTTCCCTGCAGGGCGACGATGGTCGAGAATTATAATTTCCTATTGGGACTTTGTTGTTAATGTGCGAAAATGGGTAAATTAACTTCGTCTATCAAAACTAAAGGCTGCCGACAAATGTTCAATTCGCTACTGGGAAGGAAGATTGTATGCGTAACATCTGTTGTTCTTTCATCGTTCGAATGATCGGAGATAAAACAAAACAAAAAAAAAAAAAACATCGACGAAAGTTAGTCAAAATTAATGAAATATTTATTCGTTCTCAGCCTCCGCCATCATCCCGATGCTCCTGAATGTGACGGTTATGGATGAAAGTGGCTTCCGAAGCGACTGGTATGAAAATTTATTACCATTTTTCTTCGAAGCCATTCTCGCAAGCACATCGTCGTCGTTGTCGTCGCCTATCTGCCGCATTTCCCCGGCAACAGCTGTAACTTTCGGAAGACAACGAAAAAAAAAAGCTTTCACCGCCGCTGTTCCTGTCCGGTATGTTACGGAAATCAGTTGAGGGCACAAATTACGAGCCCGTTCATCCTGACGACGACGGACGTGAAAACCCATACCATCCACCACCGGCTCTTCGAATGGGAAAACGTTAATTAAGATTTACATTAAGATAAAGATGAGATTTTAATTCCAGCGGAGAATCGGCGGCGCAAACTTTCTCTGTCTCGCATTCTATCCGGAGCTTTCAAGTATCTGCGAGCCTCCTGCTGTTTTTGAGCTGACTGATGGCTATCTGCATAAAGGATCACAGAGAGATTTTCTTTCATTTCTCGTCCTGTTTGTCATTCTCGAACCAACCTACCAATGATGGCAGGAAACGAACCGGATGGGCAAAAATCACAAACGGGAAATAGTTTCCGACATTTCAAAAGCACTTTTTGCTCCGTTGCCGGACTTGATATTTATTTGTTTTGCCTTCGAGAACTGCCAGTGAGTGGTGACGAATTTCCATTTTCCACATCATTGAAATTCTTTTTGTTTCGTCCCCTTCAACTCAGTTGGGAAAAGCACAGACCTCAACATGAAGGTCAACTATTTTTGTAATCAAAAGTTTGACCTTTGCTTTAGGTTGAAGCAGTTGCAACTCTGATGGAAACCGGAAACCAGTTTTTTCTACGGGCTTGAAGAGTTAAAATGGTACTTTGGTTGTTTGGTTCTTACAGTGCACTATGGTCCAGATCACGAATTTACGAGGAAACATGCTCCCAGCGCCTAAACTTGAAACTTTACAGCAAAGTAATGTTCTACAATATGGTTTGTATCATCAAGGCCCATTTTTTTATGTTAATTAAAATTAGGGTGGTCCCCATTTTCACGGAAATACAAAAACTAACTTTTTTATTTGCAGAAATAGATGTTTACATCCTTTGGCAAAATTGTAACGCAAAAAATTTCATGGAATTTTTATTAAAAAAATTTTTTTTGTACCTTAAAAATTGACCGATTTAGAACAATTTTTTCTCATCAACTTAGGGTGTACCGTAAAAAATTGATTTTTTTGCCCTTACTTTTTTATTTCAATTCTCACCGTAAAGTTGTGTTTGGACGAGTTTGAGAACTTTTTAAGACGCGTACTTTGGTATCCAAATTTTGCCGCTAGCTTCAATAAATCAATAGTTATTGAAGTTTTTCAATAAGAGTTTTTTCAATAAGAGCAACTTTTCCCTCGTCAACTTAGGGTGAGCCATAAGAAAAAGTTTTTCTGTCCTAACTTTTTTATTTCAATTTTCATCGTTAAGTTGTGTTCGGACGAGTTGTAGAACTTTTAAAGGCGCGTATTTTGATATATTAACTTTGCCACTAACTTCAACCAATCAATAGCTATTGAAGTTTTTCTTCTTAAACCATTCTAGATTTAAATGTAATTTTCTCAAGATACAGAAATAACATATCTCTAGTTTTCACATATGTTGAACAATATAAATTGTCCTTTCAAATGACGTCTTTAATTTTTTTTGTATTTGCCCCAATCATGAAAATCAACAGTTAAAAAGGGCGTATTTTTTTAAGAAAAACTTCAATAACTATTGATTTATTGAAGCTAGCGGCAAAATTTGGATACCAAAGTACGCGTCTTAAAAAGTTCTCAAACTCGTCCAAACACAACTTTACGGTGAGAATTGAAATAAAAAGTAAGGGCAAAAAAATCAATTTTTACGGTACACCTAAGTTGATGAGAAAAATTGCTCTAAATCGGTCAATTTTTAAGGTACAAAAAATTTCTTAATAAAAATTCCATGAAATTTTTGCGCTACAATTTTGCCAAAGGATGTAAACGTCTATTTCTGCAAATAAAAAAGTTAGTTTTTGTATTTCCATGAAAATGGGGACCACCCTAATTTTAATCAACTTAAAAAAATGGGCCTTGATAATACAAACCATATTGTAGAACATTACTTTGCTGTAAAGTTTCAAGTTTAGGCGCTGGGAGCATGTTTCCTCGTAAATTCGTGATCTTGACCATAGTGCAGTGAGCGCTGGCTGTTGTCAGATGAAATTAATGTGAGAGATAGGTTTTAGGAAGAACGAAACAGAAATCAATGAACGGAGAGTGCGTAGTAGGCTTTGCGCGAAGATGGTTGATTTTTAACCAGAGACCGAAATTTTCGCCTACTTGAGAAGAAAACGTCCTTTTACACCCGCTTGGAGAAGCAAATGAGAATGTGAGAAGCGAGAGACTATTATACGCTCACAGCAGTTTTCGCGAGAAAAGCAACGGCGATTTAGAATTTTCGGAGAGCATGAGTAGCTGATAAATCGTTTCTTTTTCGGTGAATCATAGATGCCGATAATTATTTTTCACTTAGTTTTTGACACCTGAAAATGCACTCGTCTTTATGCTTGTTTTATTCTGACATTATAATTCTATAATGATGGTCCATGGCGGTACCAACTTGCCTTATTTTCGGGTTTTGCTCCTCGTTTGCGATCTTAGCATGTTTTCAGTGAAAAATGTGACATGAGAACAAATGTTCGTTGAATTGTGGAGAGAGATATTTTCGCATATGCAAGCGAGAGGATAATGAATTATCGGCGAAAAAGGAGAGATGAAAATGTGAACGGTTCGCTACTCATCGAAAACCTGTTTGAGAGAGAGCATGGTTTTCACCCAGCTGAGCGATAATTTCGATCTCTGTTTTTAACTGTCAGGTTTTGCTGAATGCAAACCAAAATTTTGGTTTTGATATTCTCTTAAGGTCGCTGAAAACTATTATTTTCCTATAATAGTTTTGAATTCGAAAAGGGTATACAGCCCAAGATGTGTTGAGTGTCGTTTTGTTCGTGAACAATTTATTTGCATGGATTGAGAACCGGATTTGAACCGTATCCGTAAGGGATCATCTTTAGTCACGCAGTTGTTGGAGAACTGGTTCTGATATATGATTGCGTGTGATCCTGATGTCCCCCCAACTGGAAATTTACTGAATCGGTTGATAAGAACTGTCCTCTTGTGGTTCCTGCTGCCGAAAGTTCAGCTAAGCTCAACTCGAAGTGCCCAGAAATATCGGGCTGATTGCTTTACAAAAGGATAACAAAGCAAAGCGCCACAATAAAGCTTAAAAAAAAAGGTTTAAGTCTAATCGTCCTTTAGAACACAATAATGAGTTTGAAGAGACAAGAAAATATATTCAATTAAAGACACCCTTTGTCTTGTTAGGTATGATTAAGTATCGAGAGACATTACTTTACATGTAATCTATGTTGTCGATGATAAATTACGTCCCGTGTAAAATTAATAATTTCTAAGTATGTAGTTTCTCAAACGTCCTACACTTCATAGGTCTTGCTCCACTTGGTCTAACACCATAGATCACTGCACTCCCCTGCGTTTTTTACCGGCCGGATTTGAGACAAACACATTTTTGGCGGGATTGTTGTCTGGCATCCTTACAACGTACCCGGCCCATTGTAACCTTCCAGCCTTAGCGGCTTTCTGGATACGAGGTTGAGACCAGCTCGTAGTTCGTTCACCTCATCCATACGCTGTTTTCACATACAGGGACCGGCAAAAATAATATCAATAGAGCCTTATGTAAGAAAATCCCATTTTTTAAGTCCTGTACATATCAGAACCAATTTATTTACGCATGCTCAGTTTCTTTTGGACCCATATGACAAGTGTCACTCATATATTCCAATTAACTCGTTATTTTCAATTAACCACTGACTGAATAGTTTATGATCTTCTGTCATACCTCAATCACAAAAAAAGATCATTCAACGGAAAAATAATGTTCCGTGTAGAATCCGCTAGTGCACCTCCACCTATATTACTGCTTTGACGTTTCATTGTTTACATCCGCTTCAAAGCTCTGCAGGAAGTCGAAAAAGTAGACGTGTTGAGTTCATCGGAAGTGATTTTAAAGTTATTAACATGGGTGGCAAACAAATCTCGCTACAGGTGCGAAATCTGGTCGTGCGTGATTGCAATCGGAACCACGCCCATTACGCAGTTGCCGAGAGATATGGAGTGAGCCGTGGTGCAGTTCAGAAGATTTTTTTGAGGCACCAGAAGCTTGAAAGTGTTGCTGATCGGCCTGGACGTGGACAAAAACGTAAACCGGATCACCGAGAGGACCGCAAAATCATCCAAGAGATCAAGAAAAATCCGTTCATCACCATCCGAGAAATGAAAGAGAAGGTGAGTCTACCGATTTCGGATCGAATTATCCGTCGACGCATCGCTGAGCAAGGCTCGAAAAGTCATTTTTCCATGAAGCGACCGTTCATTGGCCGGACTAACAATGAAAAACAGCTTCAATTTGCCAGAACCCACATAACTAAGCCCCTGGAGCTCTGAAACGTATTATGTAGTTGGACGAATCCAAGTTTAAGCTGTTCAACAAGAAAGCAAATAGTATGGAGCAGAAGTGATCAAGAACTGCAGGATAGGCATCTTCAGCCAACCATGGAAGACGTTGGAGGTAATATTATGGCCTGGGGCTGCGTTTCGTTGTTTGGAGTGGGTAATTTGGACCAAATCAATGGGATCATGACAGCAGATGGCTATATTGATATTCTGTGTAAAAATCTGGAGAAGTCATTGCTGAAAATGGGGTTGGAAGGCAACTACACCTTTCAGCAAGATAATGAACCCATGCATACGGCCAAGAAAACGCCCGTCTTTTTCTGATCCTATTGCATCAAACTTTTAGAATGGCCGCCCCAATCGAGAATCTTTGAAACATTACCTGTAAGCCAAATCAAACTTCCATGTGTATCTTTTGACAGAATGTATCACAAAGCCCAGTTTTTATTTTGCAATTCTATGACTTTTGTAAACAATTACAAATTCATTACGGAAAGATCTTTTTTTACACCGGTCACTGTACACCGTCAAGGTGGTCTTGGGCACACGTCATTCAAACTGTAAGGGCTTGCAAGTCTTCCGCGAGCATCAGTTTATCAGCTTCTTGTACACACGGAAAATCCGTGCCTAGATTCGTGAATTGCAATCACGAATATAAGAAACGAGCAAAACTGCACCGTGAACTGCAACCGTCAAATTCGTAATCAGGAACTAGATCACGTTATTAGGTGAATCTCCTGAAAACGTGAATTGGTTCACGGTGTTTTGTTTCTGGTACTTTCAGTACGGGGGTGATGTTTACTAGACCTTAGGGTCTTGTGGAGTCCATTTTAAGCACGGCTACCGGCAATAATGCGTCTCCGAATTTCTCTGCTGCATTTGTTATCCGACGTCACCAATGATCTGTGGTACAAGAACTCATCTCTCACCTAAAACTCATATCCGTCGATAATCACACTTCTGCCTTTTAGACCTCGATGGCGCTCCGTTTCTTTTGTCTGCAGATACTCCGTCTTCAGCTGGGAGTACTATTCAGAAAATGCCCGTACTCCTATCATGGTCCACTACATCAGTGAAGCAAATGAATTGACTGGATTTATTGAAAATCGTGCCCCACATGTTGAAGCCCGCACGTTTCATAACGCTATCCAGTGCAATGTTGAATAGGAAGCCGTTTGATGGCATCCTTACGGTTGAAGTATTCATCATCAATTTTCAGTCATCATCAACATTTCGAAAGCAGTTTTTTTCAGCCAAAATCACTGTTTTCTGCGGACCACCGTGATTACATTTTAATTTTCAGAATTTCAATATCAAACGAAAAAAATGCTCTAGATTTTTTGATGATTACTGAAAATTGATGATTAAGACGTGGCTGGATAGCTCAGTGGTTATCCGTTCTGCTTACTGAGCAGATGGTCGGGAGTTCAATCCCAGGCCCGTCCCCTTCCTTGTCATTTGTCACTTGCCTCTTTCTATCACCACTAGATTTAAAATAAAAAAAAAGCAGTCTACTGCGCTTTCATTGATCGCATCACTTACCACAGTGAATCCATGATCTATAAATAACCTGCCTCACTAATACAAATCTATCCTTCCCTTGACAATTGTGGAGACGCAGAGGTAAACACGGTCTCTATCCATCGATTGTCAAACTAATCATCCTTCCCCCCTCCCCAAAGACCGTGAGGACGTGGCCGGCGCCGGTACTGATCTATAAATAGAATTCGTGAACTTGTACATTGAAGATGTAAAGCCTACTCCCAAGCTCCATCTATGTGGTTCTCTGTGCAATTACACTAGTTCTGATCGGTAACGGAGTAGCAACTACGCTACGCACGGTCTTTTTCTAAAAAAAAAAAAAAAAAATTACTGAAAATTGATGATTAATCCTTCAACCTTAACAGCGCTTTTCGTGAAAGTTGGTACATCTCCCTCGTCCGCCGTTCCAATGACGTAATTGTCACGTCAACGTTAACAGCTCTTCATTTCAGTGTTCATCCCTCCAGGCGGCCTTATCCTGAAAAAGATGCGTTTACTGTCTCGCTTCTGTATGTATCGTTTCACATTTTTACAGGTTTCTTGCTGCAGCATCAACATTCGTCTAAAAAAGTTGGAAACTCCTCGTCAAACCAGTCGCGTCGTCGTCGGTCGCTCCAAAACTCGCGAATACAATTTCCGAACCCTTTTTGCTACTCGTTACTTCTGTTCTGCACCTTATTTGGCAATTTTCTACTTCTTGTAGGTCTTCATATTGTTCCGCTTCTTAATACGTTGAATCATTTCGACGATGGTTCCCGCTTAATTGACCAAATCACGTATCGGAAATGATTTGTTCTTCAGAATTAGAGCTAACACTTACTGATCCAGCTTAGGGTTGGAAGATCCAGTTTTTTTTTGCCTATTTCCGGCAGTTCATCCAAAGAACAGTGGTCCCTAAACTTAATTATGATGGATTTTTCACTCGCGTGATGAATTTCAAAGCGCTTCGCCAATTGTCGCATAGTTACACCCTTTTCACGTAGCCATGTGTCCAAAACCTTAATTTTCACGTCTTTTTCAATGCGTGACATTTTGAAAACGAAGAATTTAAACCGTGCAAGCAAGTAAACAAACGAAAGATGACAGCATGCTATGATGATCACATTAAAACCATCTCCAATACACGCGTACAACGCAAATGTACGTGGATAACTTATTTTCGATACATTCCTTAGTTGCCTTACTAAAGAGAGATTCTTTACTTCTAGCGTGATTCAGAATTCAATAAGTTAAAAAAAAGCTTCAAACCGTAAACCCAAACTTCGATAAAGACTGAAGGCTTCTTTTCTCATCAAAGTACAGATCTATGCTTCCGCAGTGGTTCTAAGGGATGGTTGTTGAAAATACCACTGTAAGGGTTTCGGATCGTCACAGAACGACAGTTGAAGTATATCACTCATTTAAAATTAGAAATGTTAGCGTTAGTTTGCTAGGGAAATTTACGTTTGAGTTTTTGTTTGTGTGATTTTGAAAGAGTTATTGCCAATATTTAAAAAAATGTGTACCACTAAACTCAACAACGAAGGTTATGGGTGGCAATACCTGGTGCAAGATAAAGTCAGATCGAGTTCAGAAAAGGTCTTATTATCTACCGACAGTCTACATTGAATTTGTTCACCCTGTTTCAAACAAACCACCACACGGGAATCCTTATGTGTATTGCATACTGTTCATGTCCTATAATAAGAGCGTTTTGTTGGAAGGTGGTTCTCTCTTCTCTCCTTGGGCTGCGTTTGAGTGCTTCTGTTTAGGGCTCCATATCCCAATTTTTGGCCCTCATACAACGGAAAAGTGAGGTTTACAAGTATAAACAACTGTTCAGTGGATCCGGTTGTCGAGTTGTTAGTACGAGACACTGAAGAAGCCTGCACATTGTAGACGAAATACGCGTATCTGTCAAGATAAGCAAAGGTAGTTGGAATTAAATGGAAAATACTAATTTTTCTTCTCATTTATAGTTAACTTGACCTTGCCATTGGGAGGGTGCGTTCATCACATTACATAACATCCGTGAACAGAGTAGTTATTGCAACAGTTATTAACAGTTGCAATTATATTATACAAAATATGTTTAAATCGGAATGAACTCACCAAGTTCAACTACAATCGAAACATTGAAGATGCATCAATGGTTTCGATTAACATTAGTTATTAGATTAACATGAGTCGGGATTGTTTCACTGATCCGTTGGAGAGTAAATACTAAATTTATGTTTCCTTTTTGAGTAATAAATTTTTAACTTCAAAATAGTTGCATTTCATGGAGAAGAGGCTTGAAAAATCTTCGAAGACGAATAAACATCTAAAAACTTTTCAATCACCCCTGTTCTTATTCAGCCAATTTTAAAGGCTTTCTATGATCTCCCGAAACAATAAATACATCCCAACAAACATCAGTGTCGAATAGCCGCTTCTACAAACTAATTTGGAGAAGTTATTCTGCTTTCTAGAAGAAAAAGCTTTTCTCAATTTCTGGAATTTTTTTCTGGAAACGTCAACGAAATTTCTCGTTTTTAGCATAATGACCCATACAGTAGTAACAAACACATAAAGAAATTTCTAGTTACCTCCAAGAACTTGTAGAGTTTTGAATAGTATTTTACGTGTATTTTGGCTAACTCTGATCTGATTCAAAAATTTCCATGAAATAAGCAAAAAATTAAAAACATATTTTGCACTCTTCAGGGATAGTGTTTGAGGTGTAATATCAAAACTTCAGAAAAGTGGCACAATCTCTTTTTAAGATGATGATTGTTTGATTATAGGAAATCAAAGTATATCTGTATTTTTTTCTAAAATACCGTTTTTATTATGGAAGATAAACCAGTACGTGCCTTTGGCCATGGTTTTAAGTATTAATAATGAATCCATATTTTTTTTCTTACGAAAAACAAAATGAAAGGACTGCTATACTGAAACTGTCTCTTCATCTTCGGTAAAGAAAAAAAATGCTTCAACAGAGGAAGCAGAGGCTTCTGTAGACACTCCTTGAGGTAGATCTGCCCGTTTACAGTCCCGGTAGTCACGAATGGCGCACTTCGTTTGTCACATGAGCAAATCGTTTGCCAAATCCTGTATTTCTTGGCAAACTTTAAAATTCTCTAATTTTTATGTTTCGTTTTCTCCGTGCGTGGAGTAACGATTATGATGTAGATCGAGATGTCCGCTCATCACCATGAGGCACCAAGAGTATACAGTAATGTCTGCTAGAATGAAAGATATGAAAAGAAAGTTTTGAAAGTTCCGTCCGTGTACGGTGGGTTGTAAGTAGAATAGAAGTATTGAAAATTGAACGAAAGGGCATGGGTAAAGTAGTACTCGAACTAAGGACGTTACCTTTGCCTAACATCCCACTGCGGGGTAGGTCAAGACACGGACGAATCCGCCACCTCAACAGGCAAAAATTCATTCTAGCAAACAATACAGCCCACTCTTGGTGCCTCATGGTGATAAGCGAACATCTCTTTCTATATCAAACTTTAAAAGTTTCTGCTTCCTTACTTCTTCCGGAACATCAAACTTGTGCTGTGTGGTGAAGACTAGTAGCCCTGGAAGCTACCGGAAGTCCACCTTGCGCAAGTCTCATCATCCATGATGATACAATGAAGCTTCGTAAGCAACTGCGTGTACAGTTTCCGTAGCCGTAACTTTCCTTCCGTATTTTCCCGTTCGTTACGATTTGAATAGAATGCCCTTTGCACTTTGTACGTATGCAATCCCTCCCGGTCCTTGGCTCTTTGAACGAAAGACTTGGACAGATTCAACTTTTTGGCCACATCCCTGACCGAAGCATTGGGATTCACGCTTGTGATCATGATCGCAAACAGAACCGTTCGATGCTCAGAGTTTCGTAGTAACTTTTAATCAGACGACCGTTGACGGCAAGATTCCGAGCTGTTTTCCAATGTCCCGATTAGAAAGTTGAGAATTTTCCAGGTGCTTGCGGTAAATCAATTCGCGACGTTGCTTTTCGGATGACGCAATTATTTCCAATTTTCGAAAAACTGACTGCTTTAAAAATATAACAACAAAAAACACTCTAAACTAATTTCACCCAAATTTTCAAGAAAAAATACCCACTGGGTAATATTCTAAAGCGCTTTTTTCTCGATGCAATTTGCAATTCGTAATTGAAATCACTCAATTATATAACTATTAATTGATGAACAATGCTTCAACTGCTTCAGAATAAATCCATCACCATGATGCCAACATAAATTTGCTTATTATCGGTGAAATATTTGAAACAAATGCTGAATGAAGGAACTTGGCCAACAGTACATCCCGTTACCCTATGCTTTCCAGAAAAAAACGGAAAAATAAATACATTTATTCAACAATAGTACAATTACCGTTTCGAAAATATGAAATTTAATTTCAATCAAACTCAGACCACAACTTATTAATTCACACGAATTCAACTAGTTTGTCGTTGCTAAGCAGCGGGTTGTGACTTCCGATAACCACGATCAAGCACAGAATGTAACCGAACACCTCTTTTTTTTTGTCTGTCTGTCCCATCCCAGTGCACTGAATTTCATTTTGCGGTACCGGGCATCGGTTTCCTTCCTCGAACACTCACACTCCTCCCTTGAACGTGGTGCCAGGAAAATGCAAGCGGAAATTCATCCATTCAACAGCGCTATGTTAACGTATTTGTAGTTATGAAGGGAAGAGCAGAAATAAAAAATTATACAAACGATATGAGCTGAATCGGCGAAGGAAAATTCTCCATTCGTTTATAATAATAATCGCACATTCAAACGCATTCCGTTTTCCTGGTAGCGGTGAATGGAAAAACCGTGCAAACGATAATCGGTTTCGATTGAAGTTGCCACCACACACCACCCTCTTCTCACTCTGGACCCCTCGCCACTTGTAGTCCTCCGGGAATGGAGAGAAAAAAACTCGGAAAAACAAACTCATTTCCGGATAAGCGAATTCTCCGGCGTCAATGCGTGCGCATTCAATTTGATGCCGGTGATGGGAAAATTATTTGAAAACTCATAGCTTGGTTAAGTTTTATCACTTACCTTTGAAGGAAACCATATCAACACCACCACTCGAAACCAGAAACATTAAAAAGAATGAAGTTGGTTATGTTCACCGGTGCAATCAACCACACCAGGGAATTGGCATTTGACACGAGTGGACCGAAATTGGAGATCCACTCAGAATTCAAAATCATCCCCCTCGCTTTGAGGGTGGAACTAGGCAGCAGCGGTGACCATCCGCACGTAATGAATACTAAATCCCCGAAATGAATTTGAACTGAACCCGGATTTCAGCACCCGAACCCGTTGTGATGTGGTGAAAATGCTTGTTTGCAACCTCCCTCCCGTCTGCACCGTTGGTTTTGATCTGATTCGAGTGAGAGGGCGTTTGATTGGAGGACAATTTAAAACTTTATCATCGGTATTTTGTCAAATATTCAAAAACCACATGCATGCTAGCGTTGGGTTTCTGTTTCAACAATAACAAAAAAAATTAGAAATCGATACTTGACCGTTAGCTTGGTTTAGGTTATGTTGTTTAGTTTATGAAATCGGTGGATCAATTGCACTCCGAAGAACGGTACGCTTTTTGCCCTGTTGGCTTCTGCTGATTGCGTTCCGATTGTTGACTGTATGGATTAGTGTTTGATCAAAATCATGAGTACGGTCCTAGTCTGGCTGAAGGGTTTCCAATGGTTTTCAATCGCCGAATGGTTTCCAGGATACGTTACGATGTTGGAATTTGAGCTACTGTTGTCTGCTTTGATTTGTTTGCACTTAAACATTATCATATAGATGCTGGATAATGAGCCAAATCGATCAGTTTAGATACGCTTTTTAGAAAGTTCCACGTTAGCTGTTTACTCTGTTTTGATGATTTGATGATTTCATATACATATTCGGGTGGTTCAAAAATTTGACCTACACCACCCAATGCAACTGATTTCACATCACGTGCAAATCCTTCTCCCAAAATGTGAGCTCATTTGCCTGTCGAGATAACGGTACAATACGCTACAGCTACAGGAGTTGGATCTGCTGTTGAGACTCCGAAAAAAAAACTAAATTTCGAAACAGAGTGAGTAGGAGAATGAGAATAAACAGTTCGTTCTTCCCATAGTAGTCCCCCGTAAATACTTCAAAGGGTGAGTGTTAAAGTATGCAGCAAACAAAATCTGGCCATACAAACTTAATTGTATCTCGTGTTTGGATTGCCATCGAAATGAAACTAAGTACCGTAAAACGGGGTGACTTCGATCACTTTTTGAACTATTTCTTGGAATTTTCTATGATAATTATCTTCAAAATTTTGTTTTATATTTTTAAAACCAGTACTGGTATCTGTAGTATAACACTACACAGAAATTTTATCAATAATGTCAGATGAACTTTAAAAAAATTGTTTAATTCCTGCGGCCAATTTTCAATAATGGGGTGACTTCGATCAAAATCAATTTTATCCATTGGAAGTGCTTAAAAGAATAAAAAAAACACCAAATTTTTATGCAAACCGTTTGATGCAGATGTCTCCCGAATAGCACAGGGGTGGAGCATTCCCCAAAGGGAACGTTCATCAATTATGTCACGCAAAAAAGGACCATTTTCAAAACCCTCCCCCTTTGTCATGTTTTTTATGGACCCTAAATTTTGTGTACAGATTATCACAATTCTAAAAGCTCCCTTCCATTAAAAGCATGACATTATTTATGAGCGACCCATTCATTGCTATTTTTCATTAGTTCACCATAATATTAGACAACAGAAATACCTTACTCATGTCGTTTTTAATTCAATACTACACCGGTGTAAGGACGCCAACACTGCCGTGAATCGCATATCCGACCCCTATGGATAGGAAATCAAGAAAATATGGTACTGATATGTGATTCACGGCAGAATAAGTGCAAGTCATTAACAGCTAAGGAAACGTTTGTTAATATCATCATATTTTTAGGAGGAAGGTGATTTTACAAACCGTGACGATCCAAAAGAACCATACAAAAAGGGTGACCAAGGTGGGGGGAGGTTTGTGTAGAAAAACGAACCACTTTTCATGGCGTAATTAATGAATTTTCAAAAAGTAACAGTAACAGTAACAAAAAATGACAGATTGGAAGGTAGTGCAACACTTCGAGAAGGTTGTCGCGTTTATTCGTTTGCTCTTAATTTTCGATCAAAATATTTTTTTTTATTCATTAATTTGTTTATGTACACAAATAATATTTTTTCGATTAGCTTAGAAGAACGAAAGTTCAAGTAATGTAAAAATGTAGTTGTCGTTTTTTTTAAATCATTTTATTGCTTGAATATATGGTTGTTTTTGGGCTTGGTAAAAAGTACCATAAGGAGCATTTTTTTTAATATTTTTTTATAGCGAAGGAAATAGAGAAATGCTTAAAACAAATTGCATTTATATACCCTAATAAATGCTGAATATATATGGTTCAAAGCTTAAAAAATTCAGGCACTTGGAGAAGGATAATTTTAAATTGAATAGATATCGGACTTGGCGGTGTGGGATCGAAGTCACCCCGCCCTACGGTACCTAAATAAAAGTTTAGTTCAAATTTTTGTCTTTTCTAATCTAATCTAATCTATCTAATCTCACACTAACGCAGCCAATTCTGAAGCATCCTGGAAAATGAATACATCATTTTTCTTGTCATCGGCCAGGCCAACTGCGTAGCATGTGCCGCAGAGAGGATTCCAAAAAATAGAGCGATTCCAGCAATATCTAAAATCGCTCTACTACTTTGAATTGAAGGAAGGAAGAAAGGATGGACCTCCCGTACCAAACGCTCCCATGTAGAGTTAAACAGTGTGATCATTTGTACTTTATCGTTGGGAGCATAGATGCTAGAAAGATTAGTGTATGCTCCTTTTGCCTGTGGGTAAACTATTGGCATTTGAATCAAAAGCCTGGCAATAATTGCCAAGGTTATTGCGCCTTATCTCGCTCACTGAAATTTCTAAAGTGATGTAATGAAAGAAAGTTGATAACTGGGCAGCCTAGCAAAATAGCAAAGAAAATTTAAGCAAGCAGTATTGTTGATTTCTGCCCAAAAACGGAACGAATCCACAAAAAGAGAAAATGTGAGCTAAAACCATCGAGGATGCATAAATGTGAAGCTGAAAAAAGCATAACAAATATTGCGAAGCGATGTTACACTATAAAATGATAACAAAAATTATATCTCAACAGTCTGCATGTCTGATTATTATGGTCCTGCTGCAATTGTAGACAGACCTGCATTATCAATGTCACGAAGGATAACAATAATTTAGAATTACACTAAGGTTTTTTTTTGCACGGGGGATACGTTCCACTTTTAGTATGGAACCGTGTAAAAAAAGACTAAATAGAGTTGATAAATTCACATGCTTTAACATTTTGTATTGCTCCGATTTTGTTTCTATGCGATACTATTCCATGCAATGGTGAAAATACAGTTTTGTAAAATTTTGAGTATTAACACCAAAAATTGTGAATTTTATTAAAAACTGCCATATGATTACTTTTGGCCCAAAACGTAAAATGTGATTCGAATTAGGTCGATAACTTTTTCCGTTCTGGAGTTATCGCCGAAAACAATCCTTTTAAAAAAACCGTGCAAAAAAAACCTTTGTGTACTATACCATACTTGGGAACTCCATGGATGATAAGATATTATACACCGTATAAAGAAATATTACCATTTTTCATGGTGGGATAAGATTTCAGCATGCTACCTTACCGGGATTGCGCTTCTTACATCGCGTTGTTGGGACTGCCTCCTAAGGAATAGTTGACGCGAAACAGCGTTTCTTACTGCAACTCAGATACTAGAACAGACACTATTCAAGCCGCACCTCGTCAATCTAGCTGAAAGACAACAGTGCCCATGGTGCACTTCCAGCTAAGTACGCAACCCTTAGCTGATGGTCTTTGTCATCTCTTGACCCGTGGAAGTATGAGGTAGGAAGGAACTTGTGAGAACCAGAGATATGTTGCGGGGATGCACGCGACTCACCATTTCAGCCAAAACCATTAGACTAGTTTTGCAGACCGTCAAATATCCATTCAGGCTAGAGTCCATTTCACAATAGAAATTCAATGTAGATCACAATTAAACTTTGAAAAAATATTTCATTTCTGGGCTCATATCCGAGCCAATTTGATTGTCTCTGTGCATGCCATTTTTTTCGGTGACATTTTACATTTCTCGTAATGATCATACGGAAGACACACAAACTCAAATTGGCAATGGAATAAAATGTCATGACATTTCTGTACATTTTTCTACCGGCGACGGAAACATTTTGAATACCGATCAGCTTTTTAATGCTTCATGCGTAAGGCCTGCATCCACATTAGTCCGGACATCTTCAAATCACTGTTACTTTTGAAATATTGCACGTAGGAGTGATCAAAATCAATATACTGTTCGAGACTGAAGTTGTATGAAGTAACAGATACAAATCACTTCGACAAACAGAACTTGGTAGCAAAATTAAGGGTTCAACGTTTGTATTGCGAATATTTGACGAAATTTTCATGCGTTGTTAGGACAATGCAACTTATGCCATGGAGGATTTCAAGCAGCTTCACGGGCTGGTTTTCTTTTCTGCTATGCTACAGTTGAGCTTTTCAGGATGAAGAAGGCATAGAAATTTCCCAAAAAATAACTATAAATAGCAATTATCACGCGTGAAAGAGTTACTGCAAAAGCGATAGCTACCCTGCATTAAAAATCACAAAGAAAAAATATTGCAGTGGTCTGATTTGGCATCATGCCATTATGATAAATGGGTAAGGGGAGGGGTACGTAGCAAATCAAATGAATATTGTACCAAAATCCGCAACTCCACCAAATTGTCCAGATTTACGTCCAATCGAGAGATATGGGGCTCTGATAAAGTGGAAGCTTTCTAGAAAGAAATAAGGAATCAAACTAGACATTAGAAGAAAAATTAGCATTTTCGATTTAATTCCAACTACCTTTGCTTATCTTGACATGTCCTATCAATCCTGTCTATGTCCATATCCTGTCAAGATAAGCAAAGGTAGTTGGAATTAAATGGAAAATACTAATATTTCTTCTAATTTCTAGTTACGGGTATTCCACTAAACAGCTCAAACCCTCTTGGATTTAAGGAATCAAAGATATCAAACTATTTGGATGAAGACGGCCACCACAGTATCTGAAGGATCTGTACAATCCCTGCAGGATGCATGAAGTGCTAAGTTCGAAAATTTAATGATTAACTATCTTTTGACTTCGTGAACTGGTAAATTATGAACCTGAAATAAACAACTACAATTGAAGTACCGTAATCGGGGGTCAAATTGAACGGTGGGGTGAAATTCGGGGGTGAAAGCGATATTACAGACAAATTTTTGAGGTTTGTTTTCTATCTAACATAGCTAACATTGGTGGCAATAACTAAATAATGACCATAAGTGATGTTTAAAGAAAAACTTCACGCACAAAATTGCATAAAAATGTCGAAATTACACGATTTTGTAAAGTAATGTTTTGCACTCCATTTTTGTGCATATAAGGAAACACTATTTTCATACAGCTCAAAACAAATCTGCTAGAAATAACTTACCTTGTAACTGTATAGCTACTTAACTTCACAAATGAACAGTAATATATAGATAACAAGTACCAAACATTATTAAAAATTGCAATTTTTAATGAATCCTCATAAAACGTAATTTTATCACCATTAAAACCGAGGCAACTTCTTCAAAAAATGTGTACGATTCGTCACACTTTCTGAGACCCCGTTCTCCCTAAGTGCGTGACGTATTTTATGGATAACCCCTAATCAAGGCTTCCATAAAGTGTGACGAGTCATACAAAATTTTTGGAGCATTCATACAAAAAGCGGGGGGGTTTAAAATAACCATTTTTTGCATGACGCATTTAATGGATGGTCCCTTTAGGGCTTGTCCATCAATAACGTCATGCTAAAAATTACTTTTAAGAACCTCTCCTCCCACAGAATCGCCATTTTTAATTAAATTTTCTAAAAACATCATATGAGCCGTTACATTTTCAAAACACCCCTCCCCCTCCCTTTCAAAAAACTTGACGTAATATACGGACACATCCAAAAGGAAGATTAAACAAACTTTCAAGATTTTTTTGAATTTTCGACCGTTGTTATTCTTTTTATAGTGTTTTGGCATCGTTTGCTTTTACAAAACCCTCCTTCAATCATGGACGTAATTTTTAAACGTTCCCTAAGGAGCAAAAGGCAAGCGAGAAAGCTATTAGTAATTAGCCCATATTGTGAATTTAAAAAAATATATAATTCGCGAAATAGCTGTTTGCTGCTGGTGTTCAATTTCGCCCCCTCTGATTATTTTTAAAATTAGTGTAAAAAAGTACATTATAAAATAATAATCACAATTAACTGTTCACAATTTGTATCGATTGTGTTCCACTAGCCCCAGTACTGGTTTTAAAAATGATTCCGACCGAAAAGTTTGGCTGTATGTTAAAATATTTAACTTTTTCAATTAAAAGCGTCCAATTTGACCCCCGATTACGGTATAATGCGAAATTTGTTAAGTTAAGTTTGAAAAGGATCGGATTTTTGTTCAAACAGACCTCAATATTATTTTAGTTCGTTTAGAACGTGTTGATTTATGGCTTATGAATTTGACGTTTATCTAATGAAAACATATTAAAAGAATAGGTACTGACGCAACATCTGACTGCATAAAAGGCAAATAAGTCATTTTAACTACGTCAAACCATCGAGACAGACAATTTCAAATCTTAAAACGGTTGTTATTATCTCCTATCTTAGCCATATCGGATTTTCAGCCTTGGCTGGTTCATCTCATCGATCACAAATATATCCGCTTATAGTATCTGCATCTGGTTATTCCGGTAAAATTTCCGTAGTTTCGGATTCCAAGGTGGGAGTACTGGAGGTGAGCACCTGTCCAGGATGGTGGACAAAACATTTTTAGCAACGAAACATGGCATGCGGCATATAAAATTTCATGATTTTGCAAAACTAGGCCATCAGAAGACATTTCAAAGATTTCTGACCATACTGGCCACTAAAAGAGGCCCTGCAGAATCCGAGTTCCTCCGGAAAAGTGGCCATATTCAAATCGTTGCCAAAACCTGGCTTGCGACACATCAAACTTCAGGATTTTGCAAAACTAGGCATGAGAAGACTTTTTGGGAATTTCTGGCCATACTAGCTACTTAGAGAAGCACTGCGGATTCCGAGTTCCTCCGGAAAAGATACCATATTCAAATAGTTTCTTAAACCAGGCTTGCGACACATTAAACTTCATGATTTTTCAAGCAACTACGTGATCAGAAGACATTATGAAGATTTCTGACCATAATGGCTTACAAAGAGAGGCCCTGCAGGATCCAAACTACTCCGAAAAAGTAGCCATATTCAAATCGTTGCCAAGGCCTGGTTTGCGATACACCAAACTTCAGGCATTTTAGCATAACTAGGCATGAGAAGACGTTTTGAGAAGTGGCCATATTCAAATATTTCCAAAACCTGACGCTTGCGACACATTTAACTTCATGATTTTCCAAAACTTGTTCTTCGGAGGACATTTTGAGAGTGTTGGACCATACAGGCTACTTGGGAAGGCCTTGCGAAATCCGAGTCCTTCCAGAATAGAGGCCATATTCAAATCTTTTCTAAAACCTGGCTTGCGACGTATAAACTTCAGGATTTTGCAAAACTAGGTCTTCGGAGGACATTCTGAACATTTGTTGGAAATGATTTTTCCATCACTGATTACATGCAAACTGCCTAGCTAAGTCACAAAACCTATTTGCAGATAAAAATTGTAGTAAACCCCTACCTCATCATTTCAATCAGGCCAAGACCAGGGCGTTCTTTGCTATTTATAAAAGTCGTCTCCAATTCACAAGGATGTCTGCACTTTGCTAACCTCACGATCTGCCTAAAGTCACTTTTCACATGACCAATTCAGCTTACCTGTTGCACGCGTGTTCATTTTTTTTTTTCTATCGAGAAATAATTGAAAAACTTTCATATTTACGCCCGCTGCAATCACACATCATGAGAATTCTTGTTATCAAAAAGAGGGCTTAAAAGTCTTGGATAAACACCGTTTCCCCATTAACTATAGAACGTTCATAATTGCCAAAAAGTGAGTTTTTGCTTCTCTTTCGATTGATGGAGTTCTAATTGCCTTTTCTTCAATCTCTCCCTGTCACCGGCGGGATAAAATTCTCACCTTTTCTGATAAGCAACTCTATCCAACCAGCCATCTTCTTGCATCGCATCTGTGTATGCCCTTAACGACCTAAGATTTGCATCATTCGGGAAACCCAACCCCCCTGCCGGAACATGCAGCCAGCCACGTGGTGCATATCATTCCACGTACCAAAACAAACCCCCACAAGCTGGTTCCCGTCAGCGCCAGTCAGTGTTCGTGGAAAGTTGACCATATTCACCACACTACTGGCAGTCGCTTCCTCAACGCGAAGGACACCATTTTGTGGTGACCATGGAAAGTGATACTGCCGTTGACCGTGATTTTCCCCCATAAACGGCGATAAACGTACACCGGCAAGAGATTGTTGGAAAAGGTTAGTAATCCTGGCGGAGGAGGTGGTGAGTAGTGGTGAATATGCGCTTCCCATCCGATCGGAGTCCGAAGTAGCATTCGGCCGAGTGGAAAGCCATGCGCACTCCGGGGCGGCCTTCCACTCGGACTCTTGTCGGGAACGGTTGGAAAACCACGAATGCGGGATCGGCTACTTGGAAAACTAAGGGGAAACACCTCGGGCGATGGAATTGGTTGGAAACGCATGCTTCCCGTGTGTGCAGCAAGCGATGGAATATGGGCCAGTAGAGTATCTTCGGACGGAAATGGAGCCGGGTCGGGTTCGGAGTGATGATCACAGCAAAACGGATAGCTAGGCGCCGTCGTCGATGTTGTAAACAAATCAGTGCTTAATGTTTGTTTCAACAGGAAAATGTGTGTCGGCGGAAGCTGTCTGCTAGCACTGGGTATGAATGCTGGGAAATTATGCCTTGCGGTTGGTTGTTTGGGCGGGGGTCGTACTGGATGCGTTGTGTGGTCGATTTTTTTTCGCTTTTGTCCCTCATAAGGACTATGGCGCTAACAGCCGGATCGCACGATAGCGATGTCATATTTCTGTCATTCCGAAGCAGGCGTAATGTTTCCGACGAAGTAGGCTGATGTTTGCGCAATAAAACATAATCGTACGGGCAGCGGTAATCGATTGCTTACTGCAGTAATAAATAACATTAAAATGACAATAATTGGAGAAAAACATACTGAGCTTTCCGAGTGGACACTAACTCATTGCATCACCTGCTGGGCCAGCACATGACAACAACATATTCGTTTTCACAGCTAAAACTGTCCGTAATGCATACGAAGCACGTTTAGGATTATCATCAAGCGTTATGTTTGGAGCTATTTTCCGCTTGATGTATTGGCTTAATTATTTTAACACATTGTTGATAACTAATTAGAATAGCAGGGCTTACGTGGCACGCTCGCACAGTTTCCATAGGTTGGATTCCTGAGCCCCCATGTGTGTGTGCGTGTAAACTCTTCTAATTGAATCTGGATGCTTCCGGGTGGAAAATAGTTTTGATAAATTTGATTCCAGCGCCGGCCCTGTGAAGGTCGAAGTGTGGAATTGATTTGTTATACTAGTGATTTGAAATAGTTCTGTTTTTGCATTGATAATTAGCTGCTGATCGGGAGGGATTATTGCATTTTTCCAACCCACTGGTGCTTCGGACTTTTGGGTTGAGATTGAATTGAAGCCGAACTATCGGTGGCTAGTTCGATTGTTTGGTACTTTAATATAATGGTTGAGACATGGCGTCGAGTCAGCAATGGAGAAAATATGTAACGTTCTTTTCTTTCAAAGTAAACGGTTTATGCGCTTCCAAAGAAGGAACGCTACTCCTATTGAATCTCCCGGAATAAGATTGCCTACTCAGGGCAGGTTATACAGTTTTTCAGAACCGAAAGTCCCAATTCAACCCCACGCGTCGTAGGACATGTAAACAGAATTCAACAAATAATAATCAATAACACAACAATAATACAAGGAAAGAAAATTCAATAATTTATCAAAGGTTAATTGCGTGAACTTAATCCAATTTAAATTAATTTCAAAATTTTATTGCTTGACGCGAAAAACGTGAGAACTTACAGCTGAATTAGAATTAATTGTTAATATATCGGAAAAAAATTAATTCAATTCAGTTCAACCAAATTTATTGAGCTGTATTTCCTTTCTAAATCTACAAATTCAAATCCAAATTCAAGCCAAGGCCCAATTGTGACGTTATTGTATGGCACATGAAAGATTGCAAACAATTTCGTTGTTTACGCCTCCTTCGGCATGGAATTAAACTAAGGGAAATTTTAAGCGCCTGTTATAAATCATAAAATTCACTTATAAAATTCACAAAATCAATAAACCAAGATTAAACACCAATCGCGCGAAGACTTACTTCGAGTTTAGTTTATCCAAATTACGCAGTTTTAAATTACTTTAAGAATCAAATTGACTTTCGAGCCAATCAACTGTTTTCTACCTAGCACTTCACAAAATTGAATAGCTGAACTCGCGATAGGTTCACAGAAAAAAATAATTAATTTTAACAAGCGCGTAAAACTTCCCCTCGTTTAATTCCAAGCCAGAGGGGGCGTAAACAACGAAATTGATTGCAATCTTTCATGTGCCATACACCAATGTTTGCCATCTTTTATGCAACAGGCTAGATTCAGGCGTTATCTAGCTAAAATTTAAATTAAATATCCCATTATTTTCTGCCAAATCTAGCATTCCCTTTATGTGCATATGATAACGCAGAAAATTCAAGGCTTCTTTTTATCGGTGTTATCGGTAAGAGCCTAATTTTTCCTCCTATTGGTGGTTTAGAGAGAGACTTTATTCCTCATCCACACAGATATATAAAACACGTTGAATTTTTGCGTTCTCTAATGCACATAAAGGGAATGTTTTATATGGCGGAAAACAATGGGATACTACCACCGACAAACCGACATGAATTACAATAAAAAATGTCTTAATATTTCTGTTCAAATCATATTACTGACATCTATCTTCATGTTCGCTGAGAACGTGTCTTGAAACCACGAAAACGCTTGGGAACTTGAAGGAAGGTACACTTAGTAGCAAAAGCTGAGCAAAAATTTTGCTTCCAAAAACGCATTGTTCAACCTTCTGTTACTTTGTCAATTATCATATTTAGCTGAAATTTTGACAACACTGTAACTAATGTTTTGTTCTTATGTGACCAAAATTTTAATGTTGATAGTTCAGTTATCATAACATATGTGAAAGTCATTTTTGGACATACCGATTTCAAAATCCGTATTTCTGTGAAAAATTTAGGTAGCATATTTTAAATTACTTGAAACAATACATAGTTTAATGTGGAAAAATTTGAATTGTTTCCATCAAGTGTGGTTTGGACTACAGCTGGCGCTGCTGGGACGCACCAACATGAGTATTTTTCACCCGATACTGACCGTGCTGAAACATCGGTGCAAAAAAAGCCGAGGTGAAAAATTGCAAACAATTTCATATTTATTGGTGCAGTCATTCTTATCACTACGCTATTAAGGCCGACGCAATAGTTTTGAGTTCTGAAATGTTTCAGGCTGCTCTCTCCTAATAGGTTGCGTTTATGGGTTTTGGCTCTACTAAAACATAAAAACTGGACAGTTTATTAGCAAACAACTGACAGCATATTTCAATTGAAGGGTTTTGGTTTCAATGAAATTGACCAAAAATGAATTCGCAAAGCGTTGAAGAATAAGTTGAATTCACAATGCTGCAAATTAAGAAATAATCTTGGAAACTTCGTTCAACAACAGCAAACCTCGATTTGGACAAAAATCGACCTTTATGTAGACGTTTCCTTGACATTTTTGTTTCGTTTGCGTCAATTGAGAGAGTGCTACGATATAATGTAGTCGGGACCAACTTTCGCATTTATTTTGCATGACATCGGTTATCGAATCCATAAGTGAATCAAGACAGAGAATAGATCGATAGACTAAAAATTACTAAGAAACCGATTGAGGAGTCCTAAGTAAAGCATAAAGCGAGGATCAAGATCGTAGTCGCTTAAATTAAATTCCTAATAATTTTCTTGGTTACCTTTGAGTTGTATGGAAATTATCTATATCGTTAGTATCTACAACTTTCTTGATTTTGGCAGCTTCGATGTCCATTTTAACTCTCTGCATATCTACGATGTTTTGCTTCACCTGAAATTCTCATTTTAGTAGAACGTGAGATCGAAAATTTTACTTATCAACTCCGTCATAGTCTTCAACTATTCCGGGGTCAACGCTGTTAGGGGTTCTTTACCAACAACCCTCACATGCCAAATTTGATTCCTTATGAATGATTAGTTCTCGAGTTATGCAGAAATTTGTGTTTCATTTGTATGAGAATCCCCCCACCCCTTCCCCACCCTTCAGTCGAGGGAGGAGTCTCGAACCAACATGGAATCATTTGCTTGCCTTCCAATCCAATCTTGGTTCCATTTGCTTCGTTAGTTCGCGAGATATGCAGAAATTTCAGTTTGGTTGTATGACAGTCTCCCCTTCCACAGGAAGGAAGGGTTCTCAAACCACCATAATTTTTTGTTGCCTCCCAAAACCATCGAATGCCAAGTGTTGCTTTATTTGCATGATTAGTTTTCGAGTTATGCAGTAATGTCATGTGTATGGGAGCCCTGCCTCGTCCAGACAGGGGAGGAGACTTGAACCACCATAGGAAAAAATGCTGCCTTCAAAAACCCCCACATGCTAAAGTTCTGAATGATTCCGTTATGGGACGCTGCCCTCCCCCTTCTTGATGGAGGAGGAGTCTTGAACCACCATAGGAAAAAATGCTGCCATCAAAAACACCCACATGTCAGATTTGGTTCCATTTGCTTGATTAATTGTCGAATTATGCCGAAATGTATGTTTTATTTGTATGGAAGCCCCCCCTCTTTCCACAAGAGGAAAGGGTCTGAAACCACCATCGCAATATTCTTAGCCTTTACAAACCTCTTCATGCCAAATTCGGTTCCACTTGCTTGATTACTTCTTGAGCTATGCAGCAATTTCCGCTTCATTTGTATGGAAGCCAGTCCCCCCTTCCATAGTGGAGAGGAGCCTGGAATCAGTATAGAAAAATATGCTGCCCTCAAAAATCCCACCGTACCAAATTTGGTTCTATTTGCTTGATTTTTATCAAGTTATGCAGAAATTTCTGCTTCATTTGTATGGGTGCACCCAAGAGAGTAGGGGTCTCAAACCATCATAAGAATATTCTCCGGCGCAAAAAATCCCTGCATACAAATATTCACGTTGAATGGTTCAGTAGCTTCCGAGTTTATAAGGGACAGACAGACAGACAGACAGACAGACCCAAAATATTAAGGGAATAAATTTCTTTGCGCCTGCTTTATAGTAGATAACAATTTGTAATGGTAAACAAAAACATATGAAAGCGCTGTCGAGAGTCATAACTTCATACTCATTAATCAAGTAAGTTATCAGGAGTTACTATGGCCTAGTGAGATCAACCACGGATTCAATCACAGTTATTTCCAAAAATGCAGAATTGAACCCCTATCCTGTTTTTTTTGGAGATAACAACGATTGGATTCGCTAGTCCTACCTTTATTTTCGTAATATAAAAGAAATTTAATGTTCGGTTTAATGTTGACGGCAGTCTAACAAGCAATAAAGTCATCTTAAATCCAACATAAATGCCACTTTTGGTCCAATATACGGCTACTCTTGTACAATGCTATGATAATGTTTCATCGATGCTATATGGCATTCAAAGTGCTTATTACAGGCTACAAGCATTTAAATAGCATTTAGAATCCAAATTTTCAACAGATAGCATTCAAGATGCTGATATAATGCTAATATAATGCTTGTTTTACCTAAAATGCAGATTTAGGGTTGATTTACTGCATATGCTTATGCATATTGGTTATCAGGGTATATAATTTTTTAAGGTTTTTAAACAATGTCGGTAATCGTTGAAATTCGTGTTTTAGTCTTTCGTATGTCCACCTTTGGCATACAGAATAGCCTTCGTATTAATCACGCGATAATTCAAATTTTTGCATCGAAGATTGCAGATTACGCTTCAGTATGTTCGAATAGCCCATTTTGTCCATCGTGGTGTCGATAAACTCCATTGCACCCACACTACTGGCCGTTATTGAACCCCACAGCATGACGCTGCCTCCTCCTAGGACTTAAATGCTTGACCTCCAACAACGAATTCGGTTCTCTCCAAAGCATCTGTCTTCCATCGGATCCAAATAGATTAATTTTCGTTTCGTCGGTAAAAACCACCTTGTTACACAACACCAAAGGCTTGTCAATGTGCTCCTTCGCAAAATCCAGTCGCTTCCTTATATTTGCTTTTGAAAGAAGAGGCTTCTTCCGAGCAATCTTTCCCTTCAGATTGTGTCTATAAGCCACATGCCAGATGGTTAGAGCACTGACGGATCTCCCGACATGTCTTAGGTTCTTTTCTTTTTGTTCGCACAATTCCTCACTCATCAGCAGCAGCAGTCAAGATCCGTTTGCGGCTTCTGCCTGTGTGGTTCTTCAAAGTTCCCTCCAATTTCCACTTGTTTACAATTTTCTGCACTGTGGAATATGTTCTTCTAATGGCAGCCGCTATATACCGCAACGATTTTCCACGAAGGCACATACTACCCAAGTAACAATTCAAGTTTTATTGTAGTTTTAAAGCACACTTAAAGGCTAAATCATGGTCTTCAGAACCCTCAAAAAACCAAAATTGTTACTTGGGTAATCACTTGAGTGCGCGTGACAATATCGGTTCCTTTCCTAGCGGTCGCCATTTTGATTTAAACACAATAAACTTCCAGACGAAAATAACTAAGCTCGCTGCCAATGCAGCTGAGAGTTGTTGACAGTATGCACTGCTAGAAAAAATTACTTCAAATTGTCAATATTGTGTTTTTAAAACGAATGGGTTTGAAAATAGTAAAGGTTTACGCTCAATTTTGTAACATAAAAAATGCTTCATTTTTGAAATATCATTTGATTAATAGTTTGTAGAAATTATTTTCAATAATTGAAGTTCACGCTTAGCAAGTATAGCAATTATAGAATTGAACTACAACAGAAATAATATTTTTGTAAAGTATTCCCCTTCTCATATCAAAGCAGGGCCTCGGATAGCGTAGTCGGTAAACACACAGTCTACCAAGCCGGAGGCGGCGGGTTCGATTCCCGACCGGTCTAGGATTTTTTCGGGTTGGAAAATTTCTCGGCTTCCCTGGGCATATAGTATAATTGTGTTTGCTAAACAATATACAAATGCATGCATTGGTGTTGGCAAAGCAAGCTCTCAGTTAATAACTGTGGATGTGCGCTTAGAAAACTATATTGAAAAGCAAGCAAAAGCTCGATTAATGAGCGCCAAAAAAGTCAGGAAGAAGAAGAAAGCCTCCCGCACAATCACCCCTGTGCATCTGATATTAATTACAGTCGGCGCGATTAGGATTATCTGAGACAAAAAATATCTGATCACGCCTTCCTTTTGCGGAGAAGTTTGCCGTTGGTCCTGAATTATGTGTTGATGGGTACAATATGTAGTGTCTTAAAAGTCTCCCTGAAATGACAAGCTAGCCTCAGGCTGCACATTACGTTAAACCAAAAATAATATTAATAATAATACCATCTTTGGCTCCTGGTTTAGAATTACAAAATTCTGTTCTTATTAGTCTAAGGTAGCAGTGATGTCCATATCCTCAGTGTGGTAGAGAGAGATTTTAAATTTTCCACACACTCTTCCTACATTGACGAGAGCTCTTCTCTCTGGTTTATATTTACCCCCGTGTTTGCATGCGGGTAGCGCATGTGAGTGGAGAAAAATGGTTTTTATTCACACTACACTCGATCGCTCTAGAGTGAGAAGAAGAGCTCTCAAATTCACAGAAGCGAATGCAGATAAATTCCCTGACGCGTGCGCCCCAGTGAGCTCACTGGCGTGAGCTCTTCTGCTAATATACAGCAGTGATTGCAAATTCGCTTTGACGCTACATAACAATGGAAGAAAGAATAATGTTTCATCCCGCTTCCATTTTCTGCATCTCCGACAATGTTTTAACTTTCAATCGCGCCAGCGAATCACAGAAAGAGCACTGGTGCGTCCTCGCCCCAGTGTACGCGGCAGTGATCGCAGGCGAGAGCACGTGGGCGAAGACACATGAGAGCACGTGAGCGCGATCGTTTAAAAGAGAGTTTGGTTCACTCACTCCAGGTAATCCCATCATAGGCGCACACTTCCACTCTGTCTATTTTTCACCGAATAAAAGAGCACTTTGCTTTATCTGAGGTGAGTTATGGTTGTATCCTCTGTGAAGTTACAAATTTCACGCACCGGCGTAACATTAGTGCGAAATGCCATCTCTGAAGGTAAGTATGTTAAAAGCTTGCTTAGCCTCTGAGCAAAGTCAACGCAAACATATACACATTACTTATAATTTTGTTATAACATTTGGCAACTTTGAAGCAAAATTTAACTCTGCCTAAGGCAGACTGCCTTCACTTGAATCGTCGAAAATTGTTAACGAATTCCCATCATTTTTATATCAGACATTTCTCCGAATATCGTGTATAAAAATTAACCGTCGCCGGCGCCACGGGTCATCAGATCGCTTCCCATATTTCAGCCCCCATCCATACCATTACGATTATCAATTTTGCCCTAGCCTCCAATCATGACCCAACTGTCATTTAAGGTTATCTCCGTCGCTCTTAAATCCATAGCTCCTCGATCATAAAGACAAACCCACATCCTCACGCACTGGAATGCAATAGCTTCAGCCGCCTGCTGGAAGACACAATTCCCTCCCCGGGCCAAACGCAGCATCGTAGGAAGCATGACAAATGCCTTTTCATTACTGCCAGCAATATTGAACGTTTTCGTACACATTCCGATAACCGACCTCATCATTCATTGCCTCCCGCTTTCCTCCTCCGGCACTTTCAATTTTCCACCCATGCGAACTCAATCCTAACATGCCAATTCCGCTATCAAAATGAAAATAATAAAAAAGCGGCGTTTTCCTTCAACAAACCAATCAGGAAATTTGTCCCGGAGCGACGACTAGGCGTCGGCGGCCCGGAGAAAAAAAGTGGGTTGTCTATCGAGTGAGAGGATAATGATGACAAACTGTCCGTTGAAAAACAACCTTAAAAAGTGCCACCAGGCGACCTCCGGAGTAGATTATCAACTACTCTCCACTCCGTAGGTTGTGTTCCAAATCGCAGCAATATCTAATTTAGTGAACTCGCCGTCGTCGTCGTCCTCGTCGTTCCCCGGTGCTCGGTAGATTTAATGAAACAAGAGTGGCTCCCACACATCTAGAAAGAGAAAAAAAACCTATTAGGTTTCACACATCACTCCACTGACCGTCGGCTGACCGACCGCCCAACCATCGATCCGCTCCCGTAAGTGTATGACCGGTGATGACGGTGACGCCCTCTCACCCTCCCCATCGTCATGCCAAAAGCTCATCCACATTTATCCATCCAAAACAGAGTGTCAAGTGCCAGCACAACAACGGCGACGACGACGACGACGACGCTATGATGATGTCCTGGTCCCTGATCTGTCGGTTGTTGAGTCAGCAGGACGTTTTTTGTGTCCTTCTGCCCACTGAACGCTAATCACATGATGAGTGATTCGCCTTTGCGCCTCGCTGGCTGCCTCTGTTGTGATCCAAGTAATCGACCAACGGCGGCGACGTCGAGCATGGATGAAGGCAACGCTCCTCTAATGGACACCGTGTGATACGAACCAACAACCAACATATCATCTCCGGGGACTTGCTTCGAACTTGCATCCCCCTGGGGATGTGTTTTAGTCAAGTTTCAACAGCGTGTGATTCGTGTTATCATCATCATTAATTTATTGGTTCCACCCGGCTACTGATGTCACCCATACCGGGCTGGACTGGGCTGGACCGGACCGGATCCGAGTAGCGCAGGCAGCGATAAAAGTAAATTGGTGACACTGTTTGTTTGAACCTTCAATTGTGGGGTCGAGAATCAATCCAGTCAGTCAGTTGGTGATGGGGGGGTAAAATGTAATCCGATGAGGATACACCATCTTCTATGTTTCGTTTGGACGGCTATGTGTGCTTTGGAAATAGCAAGCTGAGAATAGTGTTGGCGGAAGAGATTAAAAATGCGCTCGTCGAAGAAGGTGGGGCTGTCATTTGTTAGCATTAGTTGAAAGGGGGGGATAGGGTTTTAGTTTGAACTACAGTTGGGCGGAGAATTGATCTGACGGAAGCATCATATCAATTAACTTATTGGTTTTATTTTGGCACAACTCGATTTGGGTGAAGTGTTCACTATGTGTCCACATTTATTCGTGTATAAGAATTTGATTCAATTCGTTCGTTTTCTTTAATAAGTTCGTTTATTTATGATGCTCAGACGTGTGCAGCACTTTGTGGAGCTGGTATTCAAAATTGTTGTTTACAATAATTTGCTTTATGATGTTAGTAAGTAGAGCACCAAGTACTTGTAACTAGCTCGAGGTTAGTGAGTCACATTATCATTTCGATGGTGCTAGGCGGATAACTTATTAAGCTAATATTTGATTCTCATGGCTACCATCTAGTCCTCTTTTCCTTTAGCCCCTTTCGAGAGCTAGCCTCAGATGGTTGGCCAATAGCTTGCTGGAAAGGTACAAGTAGCACGGAAACAAGGGAATAGTATAACTGAGGACAGTATAACTATTGTAAGAGTTATAGTATCACTAACAAAAGGATAGTATAACTATTTCAAGAAAAATGAAAACTAAACGTCCAAAAGACTGGCAGATTGAAAAATTTGAAATGTGAAAGATCTGATAGAAGCTGCATGGTGGAAAAGAGGAATGAAAGTTCATCGTTTTCATGCCGTGAAGATTTCAAAAATAATAAGTTCAATCTACTATATGACATGTTAGCAGATTGAAAATATTGATTTTGAAAAGACCTACGTATTCGTTTTTTAAACCATAGAAGGAATAATTCCATGCATATTTATGGGCTGCATGCTGTAAAGATTTCATGAAATATTAAGTTCAGCCTTCTACCTTCCTCAATTCGGCATTACACGACCAATTCACAATAATGGCGTTAAGTCAAATGGTCCTGGTTTTTTTTCTGTGATAGCCATGTGATAGAAATATACAAGAAATATGTGTTTTTAAAAAATAACTTTTTTTAATTCAGTGAGTGTAACCGAAACAAGTGCAAACGCCATCAGGCGGAATGCCATTAGGCTGAATGTAATTAGGCCAAATACCATTAGGTTGAACGCAATTTGACCTAATGGGAACACCGGCAGAATGAGTCATCAGCCTGAATAGGTTACTAGCCCCCTGAGTGTACAATAATTCTTTTATATTTTACTTCGTTTTTTTCAAAACCACTTTATTCATTAAACACGTTCATGAGCAGATGAAGTTGGCAAATGTTTGCAAGTATAGACTATTTCTATTGAAATTTAAAGGAATTTGCTTGCATTTACTAGTGATAATTTGAAATAATGTTTAAGTCATTTTTTTTAAGTGGGGCGCTATTAAGTAAAAAAGTTCTAAGATTTCCAACTGTTCTGTTTGTAACTATAAGGAATGCGGCACCCATATATTTTCAAGAAAGAAAAATGTGCAACGAAAAAGGCTCAATAAGCTTATTTTCAAATTTCAAAGAATTTTAAATGCTTGAAAGAAGGAATCCTATATAGAAATTCATTAGGTTTTCACCAAAAGATCAGAAGACAGATTGAAAATTTTGGAATTTTGAACTGCTCATGAACGAAAGAAGGAAAAATTTCATCTAAAAGCTCATTGATATAATCAGAATTTAAAAAATTACGTTAGACTTCAACCTTTGAGAACATATTTTATCAGATTGAGAGTTTAAAGATAATAAATAACTACAAGGAAATGCAAATAACTGGAAGGAGGAAAAATCTCCCAAAAAATTTATTGCTTGGAATTACAACATGACATGTTAGCAGGTTTCGATATTTGAAATTAAAAGGATATGCTTAGGTTTAAAAGAAGCAAAAATCTCCCAAAGCAGCAGTTTATTGATTTCATATCCTAAAGATTCCACTAAATTTAATCTTCCACAAGGTATGTTAGTGAATTAAAAGTAGTTGAATGTGAATGGAAAAACTTCGATCAAAATAAGGAAAAATATTCTATGAAAACTCAAACTAACACTTTACTTTTTCGCTAAAAAAAACCCCGAACACTTCTTTAAACTATCACTAAAAATAGCGAAATCATTTAAATTTTACTATAAAAGGTTTATCCTTTCACAAATAGGCCTGTTTTGAGTGCTTCTTACAGACTTTTTCGAGCGCTGGAATAAAAACTCTTTGAACGCTTTCTAAAATGTGAACAAGTGTTAGTTTAAATTCACCTTGTTTCAAATTGCAGTCGTTCTTCTGATACGCTTGTAAAGGTGCCTTTTTTAAAACCTTTACTCCTATGTTAATTCTGATTTTGATTTTTTATTGCTTGTTTTCATTGGTTCCATCTCCCAACAATTTCCGGGAAGACTAGGTATCTTCCTTTTTTCTTTTTTTTTTTCTTTTCAAAATTCGGTCTAATAACCCATTTGGTCTTATGTCTTTTGGCCTGGTAACCCTTTCAACCTAATGACCTTCAGCATAATGGCGTTTGGCCTTATGTTTCCTTTTTTATGTCATATCTGTTGGATTTATGAAGCTGGTAGAAAATCTTATTTTACATGTCTTACAATTTCGTTGACTATTTTTGTTCACGCATTTTATTCAATTATCCTAACTAGGTAATTGTTTTGTGTTATTTATTATTTGAATAATTTTATCTTTTGGATACAATCTACAAATACATTTGGAAAATCAGTTGTACAATATTTGTTGGGTGGAGTGAAAAAGAAGTTGCGGGCATTCGGCATTTGAGACACACCTTAGTAGTCCTAGACCTATTGAAGTATATAAAGAGCGAACATGAAATTATTGCAACATTTGGTTAATTTTTGTCCTGTGGAAAAAAAGCTAAAGGCAGTAGCTTTTATCCCAACTGGACATTAATCAACCAGAATGTGCACAGTTTCTCTTGAAAGTATATTGTTTACATCCGGTAGATTGCCTAGTTGAGTGGAATGGTGTGGACTTGATAGAGATGAGTCTATTGGAGACGCGGGAAAAAAATTTGTATACTCACTTGGAAAACCCGAAGCAGTAACATCGTGCTTTGGCAAAAAAATGCTGCAAATCTGTAACTCAACCATCTCAAGAGTACTAATAAGGTTCTACGTACAGTTGATTTTGGATCACAAGCGCGGAGGAGAAACAGGGAGCAGAATGAAGCAAGACAGAGAGAAATCCCAACATTTCGACACGTGATGTTGCATAAAGGTAGGCGTTTCGCAAAGTTACGTCCAGAATATTAGGTCAGGAGCAGTATTACATGCGCTCATTGGTGACCGCCGATAACGACATCAGCAGAGAAATATAAAGGCGCATTATGTCTGGCAATCGTACCTACTTTGGACTCCAATGGACACTAAGATCTTACAAAGTTCGCAGAACTACAAAGTTGACCATCTAAAAGACATTACATAGACCGGTAGTTCTCTTCGGCCACGAAACATGAACATTGGAAGTGGAGGACCCTTGGTATCGTTGAACGGATTGTGCTGCGTACGATCTACGGTGGAGTGCAGATGGAAGGTGGAACGCGGAGGAGGTGAATGAACTACAAATTCCATCAGTTGCTGGTAGAACCTCCCATCGTACACATCGCTAAAATCGGTCGACTACGATGGGCTGGGCATGTCGTAAGAATGACGGACGACAGCCACGTTGAAATGGTTCTCGAAAATGAACAGCCGGGAACAAGAAGAAGAGGCGCGCAACGAGCAAGTGCAGGAGCTTTACACATGAAAAAGATTATTTCTGCATCTGCGAAAATGGAAGAGAAGTCACCATCAATGGTAAAATTTACTTCTTTTGCCACTTTTGGCACAATGAATAAATCACAATTACAGTCGGATTTACCTTCATGCTACTATTCAGAAAGCGTACTGCAATGGTATGAGAATAATTCGAAGCATTTTGTCGCTAAGAACATGAATTCACCGAAATGCCCTGAACTACGTCCAATCGAAATTTTGGACAATGATGAAGCGGAACTCAGAAAGCCCGAGGACAAAGTTTGAAATGCTGTGGAACAACTACTGCGTGAGGGGGTTGTTCATCGATCTGAATAAAGCTTTTGACACATTAAACCATGATATACTTCTGAAAAAATTTGATCGCTATGGAATAAGAGGAGTTGTCAACGATCTATCGGGTCGGAAACAATTTGTAGAAATTAATGTCCGATTTGTCCGATTGATATTCGTGTTCCTCAGGGGAGTAACAAAGGCTCCCTGTTATTTCTGTTTTTAATCAACGATCTGGGGAATTTAAAGCAACATGGGGCATCAAGGTCTTTTTTTGATGACACGGAATTGTTCTATCCTCGTTCTAATGATCAATCTATTATCAAATATATCGAGTTAGATCTAGGAAATTAGGCCTTACTCTGAACTTGATGTACACATGGTTTTCCATTCGTCAGGCGAAAAAAATCACGCTACAGCCCGATCCATTTGTCGGAAACTTGCATATAGAGAAAGTTGACTCTTTTAAACATTTAGGGTTGCACTTAGATTCTTGTCTTTCATGGGACACTCACATGAAGCACGTATCAAGCAAAGTTTTGATCATTATGTGGCCTCATGAAAAAAGTTTACTGTTTTGGACCAAACTCAGCATTGCTTTAATTTTCATTCCATACTTCAATACCTCATCAGCGTGTGGGGTCATGCTGCTAAATCTTAAATGAAAAAAAAAAACAAACGTTGCAGAATAAAGGGCGAACACGAAATTATTGCGACACATTGAACAGGGCATAACTTTTTTACCATTGGGTAAAAATCAACCAAATTTTGCACACTTTCTCATTAATGTGTATTGTTCACATGCTGTCAAACTCGAAGTCGTGTTTTTCGATTCAACGAAAATGGAGGTGAACCAACGCGAGTCGAGAGAACAAATTCTTTCCAAACACCTGGAATTGCCTGACCTGTCGCACCGGCAGTTGGGAAAAATGTTGAACATTCACCATTCAACCGTCTCCAGAGTATTGAAGCGGTTCCAGGAGCGGTTGACGTTGGATCACGGCAAAGGAGCTGGAAGAAAACCGGGACCGGAGAACAAAATGACGGAGGGAAAGGTGAAGCGGATGATTAAAGCAAATCCCAACGTCTCAAGCCGTGATTTGGCTAAAAAGATCGGCATGTCGCAGAGCTACGTCCAGAATGCAAAGAAGAGAGCTGGACTACATACATACAAGGTACAGAACTTCCCAAACCGCGATGAGCGGCAACAATCGACGGCTAAAACTCGGCTGCCGACAAAGTATGGCTGCTGTGTGATGGACGACGAAACGTATATAAAAGCCGATTTTAAGCAAATTCCGGGTTGGAGTTTTTCACCGGCAAGAGCAAGTTCTATGTGGACGACAAATTTAAGAAGAAGAAAATATCGAAGTTCACCCCCATATATCTCATTTGGCAGGCCATCTGCTCTTGCGGACTGAGGAGTGAGCCTTTCGTGACAAAGGGCACAGTAAATGGCGAGATCTACAAATCGGAGTGCCTCGAGAAGCGCCTTTTGCCGTTCTTGCAGCAGCACGACGAAACTCCGCTATTTTGGCCAGATTTGGCATCATGCCACTATTCTAAAAGTGTCCTGGAGTGGTATGAGGCCAATTCTGTCCATTCTGTTCCAAAGGACATGAATCCGCCAAACTGTCCGGAGCTGTGCCCGGTGGAGCAGTACTGGGCAATGATGAAGCGGGAACTTCGGAAGAGCAAGAAGACAGTCAAAAACGAGAAGGACATGTTAAGAAAATGAAAAAAAACTGAGAAACTGGTACCGGATGACACTGTAAAGACTTTGATGGAGGGCATCAAGCGAAAATGCGTTCAATTTTACGCTCAAGGCTCCATCGATTAACTTTTCTTTTGATTTTTGAAGTAAATATATGTATAAAACTACCCTAAAATTTTGGTTCGATTCTAAACATTATAAGAAAATTGGCATGACATTTTCGTTGTCGCAATAATTTCGTGATCGCCCTTTAAATGTTTATAAGTAATCTTCAATTTATTTCTGTACTTACTAAACGGCACAAAATCATCCGCATTCTAGGTTTGCACAACTCCAGTTTCCATCACAACATTGTTTACAACTAGGACTAATTTTCAGAACACTAGGCATGCAAATGAATTACTGAGAAACCGGGCATATACGAACTTGGGTCCAAAACGCATCACAAATCACGGTCCATTAATATTCAATTCACTTCTTGAAAACAATAACATAACCTTGAATAGCAAGCTGAAGCAGCATGTTTTGAGGAACGTAAATAAATATATTTTCTTGATGTGTCAACACCATTTTGCATGCGTAGGTTTTTCTGGCTCCAGGTTGATTGTTTTCCTGCATATCAAATAATAATTAATGCGACACTTTGTCAATAATTTTCTCTTGACAGCATATAGTACGTAGTCATGGTATAAATTGCGTTGGATGTGGACAAACAAATAGGGGTGGCGGGCAGCGGAAGTGTCGAGATTCTACCAAACACCCTCCAATGATTAATTCAATGTATGTAAAGTAAGCTTAATACGTGTATAAGTCTGTCCTGCAAATTTGGTCTTTATCCAACAAATTCATGGGATTTTATAATTAATTAACTGTGTTGCTATAATTCCGTGTTCACCCTTTAATCACCAATTAAGTAAAGTGCAATTGTTCGCGGTCAACCAAATTAACTAGCTCATTTTTAGTATTGTTTATTCGTCATTAAATTATCTTTAAGACTCCAAACTAGTGAAAGAGGAACAGCCCAAGTAGCACACTACGATCATAATTAGTTGTAGCAACTTGATTGAGACTTAGCAAGTCATATTTATGTTTTCTCAACCTAATGGCAACAAGTGTGCTACTAGGGAGAATTTAGAGTGAATAATACCCCTGAAATTTTAAGGTTTCTTACGATTTACGAAATGATCATATCTAGTTTTACAAAAGATACAAACGCGAATTTAAGGAAAAATATTGCCAGCGTACTTATATTCGTCAAACCTTTCTCTCGCAGCTGAAAGTTTACAAATGCAATTCTAAGGTTGATTTACAGTTAATTCTATATCTCCACGAATGTTGCATGCTCTTCTTAGAATCTGGCGAGCGTTGAACATTTTAGAAAGCATGAACCCATTATAGACAAAACTTTTCCAAATGAATAATTTAAAAGAAAAACAAACACCAGACCAGCTGATTTATCTAACGACACAATTTCATCCGACTGCCAGAGTGCGATTCTTCGTTCAAACAGCACTAACTCATATCTGATCCTATCGCAAATCAAGAATTATTGCTCCCAGACGGTTTACCGACCCGACGACGAAAACGGCGACGGAGTCCGGCAGGGAAACATCCCCGGTAATTGTTGATTGACATTTCTTTTCTTCTTTCGCCACGTCAATACAGCGAAATACCACACAATCCACGCCTCATTTCGCCGGCAATGGCAGGAACCATTGCCTAGCGTTTGCCTTCTCCACGGAACTGCTGCCCTTGGTTCGCAGTCACAGAGGACGACGACGCGCACCAGACGAATGAAACTGGAGAAGCATTCCGTAGCTGTTGGTTGAAAAATGCGAACTACGACTGCAATAAATCAAGTTATTTATTCACAAATTGACAAAAGCAGAATCTAGGTCCGGGTTGGTTGCTTTCCCGGCAAGAAAAAGCGTCAATCTCTTCGCGACACGAAAGTCGAGTAAAGCGAAAGCATGAGACTGAAATATGTCCTTCTACCCCCCATACCGCCTGTTTCCGTCTCAACCATACCATCCGGATACTGTGGGCCCGGAATGCTATTACCGATTGTGAGACGCAGCATTTTGAGTATGGGCTGCGTAAATAAAACTCTCAAAATCCTACTTGCTATCGCAATATCAGACGGACCTAACTTCTAGCGTCGAGAGAGCCCATAGTCCAAGGGTAGAGCTGGATTCAGACCCACTCCTTGGCGGGTTGTCGGCTTCCAATGGAGTGTCCGAATCCCAGCCCCACGGGTGGGGTGCCACAGTAGTTCGAAAGCAGGAAAACATCCTAATTGATCCACCCGAGGGGATGATTCCAGCAGTGCTGTCCACGTCGTCGTCTATTTTGCGACCAAACGGTGCTTTCGGGATGATATCGTTGGGAAGAGCGAATAGTATTTTTTTTCTCCTCCCGCTCCATGCTTGGATCGGTGATAAGTGTGGGACCAACTCTTCCTACACTCACTCCACGAGGCGAGAGTGGAAGCGTGCGATTGTGAAGAGGAAAGGCGTCTAGTAGATTGTAGCAGTTCAGCGAACTGACAAAGCTTGAAGTATTGAGATTAGTTTTCTCCTTTGGGGAATCGGGGATGCCTGCTTTCGGGAGGTTGAAGCTTAATTTAGGGGTTATTGACGGATAAACGGTACGGTGCGTCCCTGGTTTTTTTGTTCGAATATCGGGAGGAGTATGAAATGGTTAGAGTACGATTTTTTCATTATATTTTCCTAGAATGGGTTCAATCAAAAGTGTACTGGTTTGATTTGCTTTTAGTTTGCTTATTGTTCCATTTACCAGTAATGAAACTAGCTATTCCTAACTTGATTATCTTCGTTCTGAAGCAGGACATCGAGTCGCTTCTTCAAAGCTTTTAGCAACATAACGAACTTTTTTTTTCCAGCCGTGTGGTCCATTCAATTGCACTTGATGGAAAGATATTAATGGAATGTTTTATTTATTCATCGTTCATTGAATGCAATTACACATGAAAAGACAAAAATAGCGATGAACGGAGGAAAAAGTAGGCACTGAGCTCCGATGCAAATTGGCATCCTGCCATCCAAGCTACCAGGAAATTTATTTACATCGGAAGCTTACTGGCAATGAAAGAGTATAGTATTGTTAATGGTGAAATTGAACAGGTTGAACTGCTTTTATGGCACTCATCGCTATTCGGTAACATATCAATTTTTGCGAATTCCTAGGATGTTATACATTCATAATACCAGTTTATCTCAACAATATCATGTTATCTCAATAATATACATTCTAGAAACAATTATTTTTATGTTCTGTCTTTGAATTTTTGGTTCCAACAAGCTTATTTAATTACAATCTCATATTAAATAAAGCCTATTATAAATACTCAAATCTTTCAAAATTACATTGAATATTTGAAAACTCAGACCAGCTTTCAATGCAACATATTTACATTGCTTGAAAGAATTGGTAGTTCTACGTCAACGCTCTTTACAACCCCATAGAGCTGTCTCTTTGTCCTTTTTTCTCGGAAAAAAACAGCACTAGTTATTCGATTACACATATGGAGCTATGATACCGAGCATACTCAAAACGAGTTTTTTCCTGGCTTGCCGATTCGTGATATGGGAAGGACTTGTCATGTATGCGGTTGAAATCAGTGTTTATACCAAACACAAGCCACAGTTAGTGACTAACAAAATGGAATTTAAATTTATTTTCCAGGCATGTGGTATCGATGAGTTTTGATGATAAATTGACAATTGCTGGGATTTAATTAACAAGTTCGCTAGTTCGGCACAACACATCAAGACACAACTAAACCACTTCGGCATAAATAATGGAATGGACCATTTTTTTAATTATTTTTGAGGAGACAACTGTTTATTTTTTTATTCCAAAATTGCTAGAAAAAGAGACCTCATGCCAAAGTAGGGCCCTACCCTCGACCAGATGCACTTCATTCTTGGAAGCAAACGCCGCTTCTGTACCAAGAGAAGGCATTTTTATCGACGGTTTCAGTTACCTGGTTGGAGAATGAAGTTGCGCATGGCAATTTGTATATGTTTGAAGCCATTATGGCGGAATTTCGTGAGAAAATTGGTTAAAACATTTAATTAAACATGTATGGAAACGGTTTTTTTTCTCTTGTATTGCCTTATTCACATAATAAACCTGTTCAGTAAAATTGCAACTAGCATAAAAAATCAGTAAATATTCACAACTTTTGTAAACAAAGAGGGGAACAAATAAACTCCCAAAACCCAATGGAAAATAGTATCACCATCAGGTTAGGAAAATGTTGTTAGTTTGGTTTTTTTTTGTAGTCCTTGTTTACGTGATGGTGCTAAAGATCTCAAGAATTGACCGTTTGAATCTTTCTTCCCCTCTTGGTTATCAAGATAAGAAACGTCGTTTTGAATAAGTTGGCTTGATTTACTGATTGTTTATGCTAGTTGCAATTATACTGAACAGGTTAACTTTGTGACTATGGCAAACAAAATTAAAACGTCGTGTATATTGCAACCATTGTAACAGAAACTCAAATTGTTGTTTTAAAGGGTGATACGGTCAAAATTTGGTCAAGGGAAAACGCGTGTAAATCGGTGAAATCGTTTATTTAAAAAATCAAATAAAATTTCTTTTTCAAGTTCAATTAGTATAAAATTCAGGAAAAATATTCAGTTAGGCTTCCGCTTTTCCAAATCCGAATTGCCGGGCCTTACGCTTGACCCCTGCCATCAGATTTTGTACAGCCACCTTGTCCACCTTCTTCGCCGCTGAAAGCCAGTTTGCCTTGAACTGCTGCTCGTCCTTAGCAGTTTTTTTGGTCTTCTTTAGGTTCCGCTTGACAAAAGCCCAGTATTTCTCAATTGGGCGGAGCTCTGGCGTGTTGGGAGGGTTCTTGTCCTTGGTTGTTGGCGGCGTACCACTCCATGGCCTTTTTTACCGTAATGGCAAGATGCCAAATCCGGCCAAAACAGTACGGAACAACCGTGTTTCTTCAGGAAAGGCAGCAGACGTTTATTCAAACACTCTTTCACGTAAATTTCTTGGTTGACAGTCCCGGAAGCTATGAAAATGCTGCTTTTCAAGCCACAGGTACAGATGGCTTGCCAAACCAGATATTTCTTTGCGAACTTTGACAGTTTCGTGTGCTTGAAAATATCTGCTACCTTTCCCCTTCATTTTGCCGTATAAAACTCCTGTCCCGGAAGCTGCTTGTAGTCGGCTTTGACGTAGGTTTCGTCGTCCATTACCACGCAGTCAAACTTCGTCAGCATCGTCGTGTACAGCCTCCGGGATCGCGCTTTGGCCGTCGTATTTTGTTTATCATCGCGATTTGGAGTCACTACCTTCTAATAAGTCGATAGTCCGGCTCGTTTTTTGGCTCGATGCACGGTTGTAGACGATACACCCAGCTTATTTGCGGCATCTCGGAGAGATAGGTTAGGGTTTCGCTTGAAACTACCGGCAACTCTCTTTGTCGTCTCAGCGGCTTCCGGTTTTCGATTTCCCCCGATCCAGACTTCCTGGCTGTCGACAAACGTTCCCCAAACACTTTAATTACATTTGTAACGGTTGATTTGGCAACTTTTAGCGATTTTGCCAACTTTGCGTGCGAGTAGCTCGGATTTTCGCGATGCGCGAGCAAAATTTTGATACGCTGCTCTTCTTGCTTGGACGGCACTTTGACAACTGAAGAGTGAATTCCAAAATCAAAATAGGAGCAACATTCTACACACACACACCTTCAAAATGAGGGGTGTTCAGGTTTTTTAAATGCAAAATTGAAAGAAATACGTCAAGTTGATATTGACAAAATTTTGACCGTATCGCCCTTTAATGCGCCATGTGGATCGAAGATTCAAATCGGTTCACAAATTTTTGCGGGTAGAACACACCTGGGCTGCAACCAACAACAGTTTAACATGGCGCACAGTGAAAAAAGTTCAAAAATTGAATTTCCGTAGCTAAGGACTGTATCGTTTATTATGAGTACACCTAAAATTGCTGTATTTAAATATGTTCTATTTATTTTGCAACTCAAATTCATTGACATTGTTTATTGACCATCAAAAAAGCCCACGCACCTTCTTCTTGATGTTTCTCATGAGGTTTTGCACAACCGTTCCGTTGATGGTTTTGCTAACGTTTACCCAATTTTTTTCATACATTAATTGTTATGTTATATATTCTCCGTGCGAGGAGTAACGATTATGATGTAGAAGGAGATGTTCGCTCATCACCATGAGGCACCAAGAGTGAACAACAATGTTTTTGGCTAGAATGAAAGATATGAAGAGAAAGTTTTGATAGTTCCGCTAGTGTGCGGCAGGCTTGGAAATGGAACAGATGTTTTAGGAAAATTGAGCGAAAAGGGCATGTGTACAGTGGTATTCGAACCAACGACATTTTTGCCTAACATCCCACTGCGGGGTAGGTCGAAGCAACGGACTAAGTCCGCCACTTCAACAGGCAAAAATGTCCGGTTGGAAGACGCTCATGTACCACTGTGGCTTGTATAGTTATTCTAGCGATCTATTGTGTGCACTCTGTTTACTGATGCGCACATGGGAGAGGAACTCTCGCATCGCATCGCTTCACGGTGTTTGTCTCCGAGGTCTCTACGTTGGAGACGACGAGATAAACTTTAGTGATCGTCAGTCGGTGCGAATCAAAACAAACCCAAAAAAGGAGAGAGTTCCTCTCCCATGTGCGCATCAGTAAACAGAGTGCACACAATAGATCGCTAAGAATAAACTATACAAGCCACAGTGGTACATGAGCGTCTTCCAACCGGACATTTTTGCCTGTTGAAGTGGCGGACTTAGTCCGTTGCTTCGACCTACCCCGCAGTGGGATGTTAGGCAAAAATGTCGTTGGTTCGAATACCACTGTACACATGCCCTTTTCGCTCAATTTTCCTAAAACATCTGTTACATTTCCAAGCCTGCCGCACACTAGCGGAACTATCAAAACTTTCTCTTCATATCTTTCATTCTAGCCAAAAACATTGTTGTTCACTCTTGGTGCCTCATGGTGATGAGCGAACATCTCCTTCTACATCAATTTTTTTCGAATTTACTACTTCTCTAGCCTTCTTTCGCAACTTTCCTTTCATCAATGCCCAAAATTTCTCAATGGGCCTTATTTGCGGACAATTTGGAGGATTCATCCCCATTTTCACAAATTGGACATTGTTCTTTTCATACCAGTCCAAGGTGGCACGCGCATAGTGGCAGGATACCAAATCAGGCCAAAACAGTGTTAAACTTTTGTGTTTTTGGATTGGTGGCAGAATTCGTTTCTGCAGGCATCTCGGACATTTTTGTTTCCGGTACGTCTTCAGGGAATTTCGGTCTTTTGCGCGGTGGACCATTCCAATCGTCGTTCCACAGTTTTTTTGCGCAATCTTTCATGGATACCTCCTTTTTTCCTTCAAATATTTTGCAAATGTGTTTGTCCAAATTTGGGTTTGACCTGTTTTTCTACCACGGCCGGGTAAGTCCTTCAATGATTTATGCATAACAAACCGGTTGATCGCATTTTGGATCGCACAGGCACTAAAACCTTCTTCTTTTGCTAATTCTCTTAGCGACTATCTCTTTCAATGCAGTACGTGGTTACAATCGGTTTTCGCTTTTCTTCCGTAAAACCTAGCATTGTTCATGAGTTCTCGATTGTTTACAAGGCAAGCAATACATTGGCATTAAACAGCTCCTAGCGCTTCGCATGGAGATGAGGAATTATCTGCCTCTGACAAACTTCATCAAAGATCGTTACTTACGCGCAAACAATCAAAGTGACTAAACAGCTGTCAAAGTAAGTCATAGTCTGTTTCATACAGAATCTCAAAAATGTACTCATAATTAACGATGCAGCTCTTATGTTATGTATTTCCAAGTAATTTTGTGCCGCTGATTTCAAATATGTTATCTAAATTGTCGTCTTAGGCCATTCTTTCGAGATATGGCCATTTTATGGTCTCTTGAAGTATCCAAAACATACGGTGAAATGGTAAATTCATTAGTCTCGTCCTAAAACATTACGATTCTTTTCAAAACCATTGTTAAAGGGTGTCCACGATGAAATTGCCACACTATGAAATTGCTCTAACTTTTTAACCGTTGGGTAGAATTTAATGAAAATTTGGGTGAATTTAGCTCATAGTGCATTATTTACATAACTGCAAGTTTTAAAGTCCTGTGATCAAAACTCGCGGAAATAGAGTCGAATGAACAGCTCGTGCGTGATAAAATCTTGCGCATTCATCACGAGAACAAGGATCTCTCGCATCGTTCCATCGCTAAAACGTTGGGAATCGCGAATTCCACGGTGTCGCGAGTGATTAAGCGGTTCGAGGAACGGTTGACCACGATCGAAGCCCGAAGAAATCGTACACACCGCGTAGTTGGGGCCTTCAACCGAAATCCGAACGCCTCCGTTCGGGATGTGGCTAAGAAGCTGCACCTAAGCCGAAGTTTTGTCCAGAAGGCCAAAACTAAGGCTGGGCTTCGAACGTTCAAGGTACAAAAGGTCCTAATCGCGACGAGAAGCAGAACAAGTCCGCCCAAACCCGTGCCAGGAAGTTGTACCTCAACATGCTGACGAAAGTTGAATGCTGCATCATGGACGACGAAACATATGTGAAGGCCGACTTCAAACAGATCCTCGGCAACCTGTTTTTCACGGCCAAGGATAAGTTCAGCGTTCCGGAGCATGTCCGCACTCAGAAGATGTCCAAATTTGCGAAGAAATTCCTGGTTTGGCAAGCCATCTGCACGTGCGGGAAGCGGAGTGCTCCTTTCGTGACCCAGGACACGATGAACGGACAGGTGTACATAAAAGAGTGCCTCCAGAAGCGGCTGCTTCCTCTCCTGAAGGCCCACAACGTCCCAACAATCTTCTGGCCGCATTTGGCCTCATGCCACTACTCCAAGGACGTGCTGAAGTGGTATGCGGACAATAAGGTCAATTTCGTGCCGAAAATGTTCAACCCTCCCAACACTCCGGAGCTCCGCCCCATCGAGAAGTACTGGGCGATTATGAAGCAGCACCTTCTTAAACGACCTGAGGTAGTGAAGACAGTCGAGGAACTGAAGAAAGTATGGGTTTACATGCAAAAAACGGTTGATTCACAGGTTGTGCAGAATCTTATGGCCGGGGTTAAGGCCAAGGTGCGGGCATTTGCGTATGGACTGTAAATAAAATACGAGTGAAATGGTAAAATGAAGTTTAATAGTTATGTCTCAATCCCTGAAAATTTGACGGCAATCGGATGAAAACTCGAATTTTGCGAATCAATTTTGTGTGTGGCAATTTCATTGTGGACACCCTTTACATCAAATGTAAGAAGCGATGTGGAGAACAATGTACGGCTCTAATTGGCTGTGTCATGGGTTATTGGAAGTTCCAGAACATGCCTAAAATTTGATAATTCAGCAATTCGAAACCAAAAAGATGGAGTAGGTCTTGGAAATCTGCAATAATTGGTAGTTAACATATAAATTAACTCGATAAACAGATGACTCGAAATTTTCATTTTTTCATTAGAGTGTTCCATTGTTAATTAGGGTGGTCCAAATACCGAAATTAAGCATAAATGTATTTTTCAAAGAATAATAACTTATAACCGATGTTCAATTTTTCATGACGAAATTATATGAAAAATATTGACTTATAGTTTTAAGAATTCGTATTAATGTAAAAAAAATGTTATTTTATAAATCAAGTATAGAAATGCCTAGTTTTTATTAATTTGGTGTCGATTTCAATTTTCATGTAAATTTCAGTAAAGGAAATTCAGAAGATTTAACGTTAAGTCATTTTAGCGATTTTTATGATTTATTCCAATATGTGACTCCATTCTTTTTACCCTTTTTCACAAAAGAAGGGTTTACAGAACGCTTAGAAAATCGACTTTTGATCCGAGACTTGGAGTACCGAGTGATATATACCATTTGACTCATCCTAGTAGCACACATGTTGCCATTAAGTTGAGAAAACATAAATATGTCTTTGTTAGTCATAATCAAGTTGCTGCAACTAATTATGATCGTGGTGTGCTATTTGGGTCAGCTAGTCAAGATTGTATTTTTTGGGTTCTAATTATCAGCTTCTGGAAGATAAACATTAACAAAACTTCAACCGCATGCTTTTTACAACGCAGCAATCATGGTGAAATACGTTTAACGTATGAAATGACAACAATAACTGAAAATTATCAATTTGAAAATGTGAAGTGGCAGTGCGTCTTTTCAAGGAGCCAGGATGCAGTATCGTTTCTCATTAAGGATACCGGGCATTGCATCAGCGATCGGTTGTCTAAGCAATCTCATAATCCTTTGTAAAAATGTATGGTAAAAATCGTGTCACTCTAGATCGAAAGTCTTCTAATATTCTGCATATTCCGGATGATCCGGAAAACCATGCAGTAACCAGTCGAAACCACAAATTAATGACTACAGTGAATCTGTTCTCATATTACATGTAAATTTATTTGGAAATAAACACTTCAATTTATCCACCTATCGTGAGATCTGACCCTTATAACACTTTTCTGGGGGTACTAGAAGAAGAATCCGGATGTGGTCATTATGGTCCTGGAAACTTGATATCATCACCATTACACTTATTTTTGAGTTCTCATGTTTCCACCATATGTCACAAGATGGGTTTTGATCCAAATCTGAATCTGGCCACAGTAGCCAGAAAGTCAACCCGGATGAGGCCAATATAGTTCTGGACTTTTGATATCATGACCGTAGGATGTATTGTTCAATTCTCTTGTAATTTGAAGTGTCACATGATGGGTTTTAGGTCAAACTGGGCGCTTCCCCGGGTGAATTTCCGGAACTTGTGAAACGATTCTAATAATTCAAAAGCAAAATGAAGAACTATAGTATCTTTCATTTGATGGTTGTTCCATTCAAATCGGTTCAGTAGTTGCTTGGGAAACTGAGTTGAAAGTTTCGTTACACACATACACTACCTACACACATATACACACATAGACATTCAGTGCATGCTAAGTTCGTTTAATATAACATTCGGTCCTCCAAGCTTTGGATCAAAAGTCGGTTTCCCAAGATTTAAATATATTTTCACTTCCTTGTTAGAAAGGGTCGGACCGTGGAAATCTAGTATGATTATGTATTTACTAATTTTAAGGGTTTCACAAACATTCCACGGCTCTAGCCTCCCAAAACAGTATTTGCGCAACTTTACGCAAGATGAAATTTTTGGAAAGCTGGTAAAACATTATTCAAAATAAGTCTATTGTGGTGTATGTGTGCATGTGTGCTCACATTTGAAAACCAAAGTTGAAGTTTGTTTCCGATTTTTCATTTTATATGGACCCATACTTTGAAAATGTTTAGAGAGCACAATGGTCATCCAATCTTCATAAAATTTCTGAAAAAGAAATTTCAAATAGTGTACAAAATTAGAAAAATATTTTTATTGTAAAATGAGGAAGGTGATTTTTTTACTTTAATCCGCCTTGGAATCATAAGAAGTTATTGACTGCAAACCATTTCACGCAACATATCTGCGTGATCACGCACACCACACGGTTGTACGCGAAAACCCATTAATGGGTAAAAAAATACCCATTTTCATAAAGCTCTCCTATCTGTCACAAAATGGGGGAATTTCTCAATCACACAATGGGTAAAAAAATACCCATTAGAGGAAACCTCATACAATTAAAAAATGGGTGAAAAAAAGGTCCAAACTTGGTGGAAACATGAACATGAAGGAATTAAAAAACGAGCTTAGAAAGAAGTTGATCGCAGATTCATACTGAAAGCTGGAGGGTAAGAATTTTTATTATTTGAAACCCTGATCTATTTTAAATATTATCCCTGCCCTGGTTTTCAGCACATCAAATTTGGGCATAACCTCAGTACCAGCCCGAAGAATGCTGTTCCGTTTATTTGAAAAAGTGTGGATCCTTACTATCAACATTTTGGAGCCTCAGCTGGCACATTTTTTCATGTAAACAGCCAAATAACGTGGATCTGGAAGCTCTATTGGAGGATTTATTGATGGATGATTGCATAAGTATACCAGAAAAGGCATGAATAAAACAAATGCAAGTATTTATTTTAGGTTTTTTTTATTGCATTTATTGATTAAGTACCATGAAAACCATGATTTTATAATATACCAAACTGCTGCATAATCTGCATTCAAAAATGAGTAATTTTCAACCCATTATGGGAAAACCTGGCTTCTTTGCAATGGGTGAATAAATACCCATTTTGTGACATACACTGCTTTTACCCATTAATGGGTAAATCGAGTTTACCCATTAAATGGGGAGAGGCACTTCTAGCGAAAATGGGTGTTTTTTCACCCATTAATGGGTTTATGCAAACGACCGAGCAGCAGTTCATCGAGGAGATCATATGTTCAATCGGCCTACTACCATCGTGTGTTCGGCTGACCGCATCACCCTCGCTGCGCTCCAATTGCTTGCGAAAGCAGTAGCAATAGATAATTGTGTTTCTCTTTCACTCTCTCTGTTTATGTATTAAGCTTTAGTTCTGTGCATTGTGTCTGTGAGTTTTAATAATTAGATTAGTTTTTGATCGCTTCAATATCCCGCAGCTGAAATATGGATGCTTTTCCAGAAGATCATTCATCGTTGCCTACGAGCGATGATGAGTCTCATAACTTTTTCAACCAAGAATAGGTTTTCACGGTTCCTGAGCCGTGTCTGAGGTGTTGTGTCTTGTTGATGTACAACTTGAATTCGAAAAAGATAAGTCCTACAAAGAAGAAATAAGAAACACAGAGTTCGCGGTTATAAAATTAGCTAGAGAGTGGTTCTGAAAAGTTTAATGGTTCTAGTCTCAAATACGTTTTCAAAAAGAAATTTCAATTATTGCATACACAAATTTAAAGCTAAATATTTCGATAACTTAACTACTTTCTCGCAAACTAAAATCACTTTCTAATTAAAGAAACTTTGTTTGTATGGTGATAGTTTCAGTTTGTATGGCGACCAAAAAGTTTGGAGAAATGAACGAGTCATATATTATGAGCAATAGTAAATTGCCTCCAATAGAAGTGTTTTTTATTTTCTATGAAGAAAAGTATGAGGAACATAGTCAACTTTTTCTCATATGGCAAAACAATGCAATATTATTTTAAATGGAAAAACACAGTTATTAATAACAGAAAGCATACACCTGGTTGTTCTTAGCTGTTATTGATCCAAAAATATAGACATAGTGTCTTACGGGTTTATAATTGAAAACTGGTATACCAGGTCTAACTTCCTTCGAAACGCAATATCTCAGAAAGCCTTACATTACCAAAAGATTTTAGTGTTTTCTTGAAAAACAAAAGGTTTCGGAACACGATGGAATTTTATATATTCAAACTTTATTTATATTGTGAAAATTGCAGTTCAATTCGTTAAATTAAAAACCCGAATTTATCCACCGATGGTAAGATGGAATACCTATTACACTTTACCAGATATTTTATATATTCAGTTTAAGCAATGAACTACTAGACAATCCCAACCGTCGTTTTTCGATATGGATTCAAGATGCTAAATAAGTGAATATTCGTTGAAAATTGTGCAACTATATTGAATGGAGACTTTGTGTAATTTCTGAATACACTCGGCTTAACTGATGCGCCATATAACGCGACCAACCAATTGCGACACTATAGAATTCACGCACGATCGATGAGTTTTCCAGTTTTGAACTGAATCGAGTATGTTTTCATCTAACAATTATGTGTTATCAGGTATTGTCTTAGTAGGAGAAATCTCCATGACGAACTGTTCAATAATATTGCAACTTTGAAAAGTTTGTTGGAGATTATAGCTTCAATTGGCGTCAACAGAAATTAAATCGAGGCACAAATAGCTCAGTATGTAATCAGTGACTGAACTGTTTGATAAGAGGGTGGGACGTTTGGCATATGGTCGTTTGGCATATGGACATCTGGCGTTTGGATCTTTGAATGTATTTTTGGCCGAATGGATGTTTGACCGAATGGACGTTTGACCGAATGGATGTTTGGCCGAATGGACGTTTGGCTAATAATTGTCTATCAGCATATATGTATTGCTAAGAAAAGGAAATCAGAGTCCACAAAAATATTCTCAAATGCATTAGATCTAGGAAAATGAAATAAGAAACCAAAAGAATATTCTCGAACACCTTTGGTAGTAATCTGATGTTATGAAATATTATAGACTTATTACACTTAGAGTTTATCAATATGTGCGGATTTGCAGTAATAAGCATTCTGATGAAGTTTTTACTATATCGATTCGCTACAAACCGAAATTTTTGTGTTCAAAAAGGTAAAGTTGGTATTCGGCCATTTGGCCATATATATGAGAACTACGAATAGGTTTTTAAAAAAAATCTTAGATTTCTGATATAAGGTGGAAAAGTGTATTATGTTTAACAGCTAGACGGATTGGGTCATTATTTTTAATAATCTTGAAGAAATATGGAGTTCTTTCGAAAGATACTTTCTTTGAACATGGGCCTTTTAGTAAACTTTGGAATCATATGCTTGCACGGTTTATTGCTCTTAAGTGAGATTGTTTCTTCTTTTGGACATGAGCAGTTCTTTGGAGTTTTACTGATCACCAAAATGTAACGCTCATGAAACTAGAATTTTAATTTGAGAAATTTTAAACCGGCTGGTAAATTTTATGACAAACTAATATTTGATTTCTCTAAGGCTTCAATAAATTGTATTTTTATTATTTTACTTTTGAGACGTTCGTTAAAGTTCCCCGATCACGAGCCAATCCAGCTCATTCAGTCGTTTGATGGGTTGTTTATGTTCAGCCCAAAACGAAACCCCTTTTTTTACTAGATAACCGCTGATCTGACGATTCTCGGCCGTGGTGGAAGTGATTAAGGTGAGACCCAACAAACTTCGGGTCATTGTGTTCAACCTGAGGCTGGTTAACAAGATTGCTGTCTCTCAGTTCATTACACTTGAGAGTGTTTATCCCAGCTAGAGATAGAAGGTGTGGTCACCAAAGCAAGTTTGATCCGTTTGTCTTTTCCTCTGCTTTTTCCAGTAAAAATACTGGATGTGCAAAAACTAGGTATAATCGATTACTAAGCGTGAAAAGAAGAAGTTTACACCACCTGACTGGTTCTATATTACCTTCTCAGGCTCAGCCCTCCCTCAATACGTCGAGTTGGGGAAATTTTGACTATCTGTACGATTGTTTGTACCTTGGGTCATGATCTGCCAAAACGACTTCCCATTGCGGCAATAAGGTATGCTTCTCCAATTGCGTCACCTCCCATTGCTGTCACCCTTGCTCGTTTCACCATCATCTTGACCCTAACGCGTTGGATGAGGTTCGCTTTTGGTTAACTTTCTACGTCTGGTTGTATCATTTTATGGTGCGGAAGATAAATATCTCGTTCACACCGATATGCTCAAGCCATCTCAAGATTTCACAGGGTCCAACTTTCTTCCAATATTACTCTACTACTAACTTTCGTTTTACGTTCATGTGTATAGCGTAGCCAAAATAAATTGCATCAATCAAAAACCAATTGCTTACAAGTGCAATGAAAAATTGGTACTGGACGAAACTGGACAAGATATTAAAAAAGATATTTACTGGGACAAAAACACTGATAGACAACGTTTGCCACCCTGTGTTGTGTATGAATGTTCTGTTTTGGTTCTGACCATAACATTTAGAGATAAGAAAAAAATCTTCAGGATTGAAGTCTTCCAAGTTCCGAGAATGCTAGTTCAAAAAATCTACATTCAAAACAATCGAACGGGTAGATATGTTGCTCTTGTTCCGGAACACTGACATGCAACCTGCTCCTCACCATTTTAACAACAGTCCTACGAATGAACCCGGGCCGAAAACATCGAAATAGCATCCCGAAGCCATCATCAACTAACGACGGTAGATTTTTAATGAAGATTTCCTCCCACTCGACGGAATTTCCAGCGGTCGTCCCACACTTGAAATGTGTATCTCGCAACAATCCATCGTTCCGATGCACATATCCCCTAACGGTCACAAATCCCAATGGCTGCTTTTACCGTCGGCTAGCATCCGGCCCCGTTGGTGATAGTGCTCAACAACTTTGAAAGCCCTCGTTCCCGATAAACTGCACAACAGCTCCTCCGTTGGTCTCGCAGTGCGACGGACACGTGATTGTTGCTGAAAAGCGTGTACAAACATTCACATATCCGGCCTGTGCTAGAGGGTGTATCTCGCCCAGGACAGAAATATAGTTTATATATTTAGTGCTCGAAAATGCTATGTTTCAGTACCATGTTTACAGGGCAGTTTCCTTTGGCACATAAAACCAAAGCGGAATGGTAAGGATGCAGCGAATGTGCTCGTTATTCGGTTGGAAATTGTCCCAACAGGAGCTCGTCAATGCATGACATTCGTTTTTTGGGCTGACCAGAGAAGGATACGGCAGGCAGTAGGCGGTGGCGGTAGGCCATTGATGGATTTTAGTTTGAACAAGCAATTGCAGCGAAGCTTTGTTTTCGGCAGATAATATGTGTTCGAGAGGGACTGACTGACTGGACATAGGGGGAAAAATGTGCTGTACGATCCGCTCCAGTAGACTTGACAGCAAACGATGGAAATTGGTCAAATTTGACGCCTCAGTTTTTGGACAATGCATCCGATGTATATATGCGTGTGTGATTGAATTTGTTTGAATTAATTTCGTTTTTTTCCTGAAGAATGCACAATTGAAAACAAAAATTGTCGATTGGCAGCAAAAACATATACGATGCGGATTTGTTTGTGCAAGCACCATTCACGTTCGGTGGAATTAAATTGCATGGAAAATTTGTCTCATTTCGTTAAAGTTGTCCTATTCTCATCGGATTATCATGGCTGCCAATCACAACCGTTGTGGTTTCCGCTTCCGAGTGAACATACGACCGGGGGAAAGGATCACAGAAATACACAGGTTTGGTCAGGAAGCTCTATCTGGATTCAATACAGTTGGATTGTCAGTTTAAGCCTTCCTTCTTCTATTGCTTCACAGATCAATGCCAGAATCCGATATCAAAGATTCGAGCCAGTGATTTAAAGTTGGGACCTACTGTTGCTGACCTGCTTTGGCACAAAAACCCACAAGATTGATGGCGAAACCGAAACTGATAATTTAGCAATCATTTGCCACACTGGCCTCACTACTTTGCCAAATAGAATTTCAAATCAATCGACTTCTCGTCTTCCGGTGAACCCATTCTTGCCACCACGTTCCCGTTCGGAAAATCCAGAAGGAGGACTACTTCAATGAGTAATCGATACGCTTTTTCGTTTTCCTGCCCAAATGGATCCTGGCTCAAAGCCTACAGTTATAAGTCCACCGAACCAATTCAGCAATAGAATAGTCGGAAGAATGAGTCCACCAATAAATAATCAAAAGCGCAGGCGGAGGGGGAGGTGAGGGCGAAAAGAAGAACACCCGGACAGACAAAAGCTCACCACCTTTCGCAGAGATAAATCACTGTAAGTGAATTTGTCTTCTGGTCGGAGCGCCACCTTCCATCCCTGTGGGATTTCTGAAGCAGTGGAGGGGTAACGAATTGAGACCGAATTGAACAAGACTATGATCAGCATCGGTTTCGGAGCAATAGTGTAGCAGCATCAGCACCAGCTTTGGGACGATGGGCATAAATTTGATTTGTCAGAATACGAAATCAGTGATCGCCGGATGTTCCCGGGTCTGTGGTTTGCTGGGGGTGACACATTTCAACACCATCATCAGCTGGCTGCAATAGAGTGACGGTACTCCGTAATGTAGTTATTCTGTTGTGGTGGTTTGGGGATTTAGAAATGTATACGCAACAACAACAGCAACTACGAGGTTTACAAGCTATCGGACAAGAAAATTGAGACCTGAATCGACATAAATAATGAGGAAGGGCTGGGTGCCCCGGGGATGACAGCAGTGTTCTTCCGGTCGAAGAGGATGATGAGGGGGTTGATGAAGGTCAGAAGTGTATCTCTAGGTTTTTGAATCTTCAGTTGATTGGTTTGTTTGTTGTGTTCGGTCCAAACATTTAAGCAGAGTACCGATTAGTGTGGAACTCAAAAGAAGAAGAACATCAATTGATTGTAAAATTGAACAGCCATAACCAATCGATCAATCTTCTGTCGAATTTTACAATGTATATTCTAAACTCCAGTTTTCTTGTTTTGCAGAAACTTTCTTCAGCCCACTCCTGGAAGCTCCCCTCGGTTTCTTTTCAGAAATTGTTATTATTTGAATATCATGCGCCGTCTGTGTTTAAATAAAACTTTTTCCATTATGTTGCACCCAATCAGAATTCAAAGTCGACTCGGAAATTGTTTTTTTTTTATATTTTTCTTCAAATTTTGAACAGAATCGTCATCTCATTTCTCTATGGAATCGCACTGCTATTCTTTGAAATTCAAGATAACATCTTTACTCAACCCATCCGAGTTAGTTAGCTGTTATAAAAAAATTGACCTGATGGTTATTATTTACCGGATGTGTTTATCCATTTGTTTCGTTTAAAGACAGAAAAAAAGTTCTTCAAAATGAATTTTAAGGATTCCCCAAATAGATTCTTGAGATTGTTTCGTATGCGTAAAAAACTGGATTGATTTTAGCGATTCTCGTACGTTAACCCTGCCTGGTGGTGAATCTATCTTTGCATCGCCAATCGTAGCAACTTTGTCATGTACATTTGACATTATTATCAGTTCCTGGATTTCATAATCAAGGCTTGTTTGATAAATTGTAAACATTTGTTTTAATGATGTCATCATAATCGTCATCATAAACTGGGCAGCAGCAGAGACTGAAGCAGGTAGTCTGAAGCTGCTACTTTTGGTGTGGCGCGGACAATTTGAACATTTTAAGCTCGGTTCACAGTGGATTATAATTTCTATAATATTTCTACTATCAACCTACTAGTATCAGTAATGTAGAAACATTATTATACCTTGCTGATAAACAATGAAAAAAATCTATCATTATGATAATCACTGCACTAAGTACAACACGGAAGACTTTTCTCGAATCAAATTAACGAAAATTATGCCATCCACCGCGTATATTGTGTTTGCTGCTAGCCTTCAAGAAAACCGAGTTGTCAAATTAGCACACGCAGCACCATTCTCGGCTTCACGATTGTTGTTCGTGGATACACGCTTCAGTCCGTGGGCGCGCTGTTAATTTGTTGGCTACTTTCGTTGATTGTCTAATCGCTTTGAAAATTTACAATAGTGAGATGTTCTCTGTCCGGGTGCAAAAATAACAAAAACCACAAGAAGTGATTTGTAGGTGAAAGTCTGCGAAGATAGCGTTTATCTGAAAACGAGATCAGGCAAGATTTGTTCTGACTACTTCTTAGAGGATGACTACAGACTTATGGTAATTCTACCTGAGACTGAATGGAGCAAACGCGTGCTGAAGGAAGGTGCATTTACAAGCCAATTTTTACCCATAAACGACAGTTGAGCGGTGGGGAAATGAAATCACCGAATAGTTCAGTTTTGAAGACGATCTGTAGGATAATTTACTATGTTTGCATCCTTTCCCGTCATCAAAATAAAATCGTTCCAAACATTTCGTACAAAACCGTCATACACAGGATGCAGTTGTTAAAATCGAGGTTCATACTGAGTAAGATTTTTTGAATTGAAGTATATAGTAAGTACCTTGAATATCACCTTTCTAGAACTAACCTGGAGCTTTCGAAATTTCGGAAAGAAACAGCTGCTCTGCGAAGGGATCTTCGACGGGAACGAATAATGAAGCTAAGATACGCGATGCAGTTGAAGCAAAGCAGAGAGTTGTATCTAGTTGTAAATCATCGCTTCTGAAAGGTCCGTTGTGAAAGCTACGAAACCCATTCAGTTGGGCCACGAATCAATTCATGTGATTATTGCCTCATGAACAAGAAATTTTCATTGCATAAGATTGAACAAAGCTGTTTGTGTCTTGCAGTAATTGACATCATGCAAAAAATTACACTCGCAGAGTAGCAAGCATATGTAAACAGTCAAGCAACTATGCTCGATGATTTGTTTGTAAAGAGCTCCATTCTGAAGCGAAGAAGTTGGACATCGTCAGGCATTTCGTGTCCTTATGCGGAATCATCAGGCCAACGTCGCCGGACTTATCTGAGCAACAGACAATCACCCAAAAGGAGCGGCTAAAAGTGCTGGAAGTCCTGGTCACAATAGATGACGAGACTTATTTGACGCTAGGCGACGTCTCTTTAAACTGCTGTTCTTTCTTTTGTCGACCTGGCTTTTGCTCAATATAGAGATCGCTGGAGAAGATGGAGCGGTTGAAGCCCCCTTGCTGCAATCGTGAAAAAATATTTGGGTGGATCTATAACGGAGGATCGCCTCCAATAATTACGTGGCCAAATAGTTCCAAATCCACGAAGGAGCTGAAAGAGTTAACATCCATCTTGTCATCGGTCATGGCTAAGGATCCAACCAACTGCCGTAAGAGGTGGTAGGGCGTCAGAGCATAGTATTAGAGAGCATGATAAACGTAGGATTTAAGGAAAAAATTGGTTCCACTAAATTGTCTTATGTAATTTTTGAAATATTTATCGCAGCCATTCGAAGTAACTGCATTCTTTTAATGCCTACGTTAGAAGCTTCTAACTTCCTCAAGAATCTCCTTGAAATTTTTCAGGGGATTTTTTCACTTTAATTGAAAATAATTTTTCCAATCAACTTACTCTTATTTTTTATCAGACCATCACCAATAAATGCATACTTTTTAAGCAAAGAGGGGCTACTACTGTTTTTACTTCACGGTGAAAACGAAGTCAAAAAAAAAACCTTATAACGAATATCACCAAAGTGAAAAAAAATATGAAAAAGTTCATCCGAGGTGAGGATTCGAATGAACTCGCTGTTATTATGGTTGCCATAGCACCATCAAGCCACCGAAAAAAGTGAAACAAACGGCGGATTTTTCTGAGGGTTACTACGATTTTCACTTCACAATCACTTTAAAATTGCGAGGTTCATTTTGATCACGGTGATACCAGTAATAGCATAAACCAAGTGGGGTTAGTAAAGTGAAAATGGGAATAAAGATGACAACCGTAATAAGTCCCAGAGTTTAGTTTTTACAACAAGATGACTTAAGAAATTGCATTTAAATATATTTATCCAAATACTGATCACTTTTGCGATTTCAAAGATTATCACTAGACAAATTTGCTATCTATCACTATCATAACAGTTCAAAAGTTGATATGCACGGAAAAAATCCGTGCTCAGATCCGTGAACTGCAGTCATGAATTAGAGAACAATCAAGAATACACCGTGAACTGAATCATGTAATCATGAACTAAATAACATTTAAATTGAAAAAAAAATTGAAACTGAAAACGTGAACTAGTTCATGATCCGTGTTCGTTTTTGGGAAAGCTTTATTTTTCAGTGTGACATTGGGGACGGTTCAAATTTTACCTCCACTGTTTTGAAAAATTTTCAGCCCCCGTGCCTCTCAACTGTCATGCGTTTTTCATACAACACGCAATGCCACACATTTCTAATTCTTCTTGTTTATTTATTCCATCTTCCCTTGAACTATGCAAGCAATATTTGAACGTTGTCTTAGCCACGTATTTTGCTCAAACATCGATATGGCAACCGTCGATCAAACCGTCGGCCTACTATCTTCCTTTTCTAGCTGACAAATTGTGTCTTGTAACTTCCGTCTTGTAAACCGAACCTAAATATTTTAAGAAAATCTTTTCTTGACAGAACTTGTCATATTATGGTAAAACGGGGTAACATTGAAAAATGATTCATTTTCTGTTTTCAATATTTTGCATGTTAATATTTTTAAAACAAGTAGGTCATTGGTTATTTATATGACAATTTAAAGATATAAATTTTTAGCACGTCAATATGAGGTAGAATTGATCAGCATTTCATATGCCTTTGAAAGAGAATGTTTACAAATATTTTTGTTTAAATTTGAGTTCACTGAATCTGTTTTTTATTACAAGAATTCTCACATGCAGTGCAATTTCTACAGAAAGAATGAAAATATTTAAAGAACGTTATGACTGCGTTTAAACGTAGGCAATTAAAAACACTCGATACTTCACAAATAACTAACAATGTCACCTAGATGGAAAAGTTTTGCCGACATTATTAATACGGTTCAGTTTATTGTAACTAATGTTACTGTTTGCCTGATGAATTGAGTTTGTAATTTTCCAGTAAAATCTACTTTTTCCATTAGAAACCCATCAAACCATTCATTAGTGTCTTTTGATCAAATCCTATTAAAATTACCATTGATCTCTTTCACAGAAAATTTACTTCGCATTTATTTGAATCTCAAATCAAATTGTTCAAACTAACCAACGTTACCACATTTTACGGAACCTGTAAAAACGTCATCAAAGACAGTGAAGACATAACTTACCTCATCAATCAGACCAAGCCTGGGGTGGCCTCTGCTGTACACAGAAGTTGTAACTATTCTATTTTGGGTCTATGGCTGTATCTCGCCAGCCTCGGAGTCTGCAAAAGATCCCCACCTTCTATTTGAACGATCCACCTAGCGCCTTGCTTTTTCTTGTGCCCGTCGGTCTTTTTTCGAGAATCATTTAAACTAGGCTGTCGTCTGACATTCTTACGACATGTCCAGCCCATCGTAGTTGACCGGTTTAGCGGTGTGTACGATGGGAGGTTCTCCCAGCAACTGAGGCAAATTGTGGTTCATTCGCCTCCTCCACGTTCGATCGTCCATCTGAACTCTACAGTAGAGCGTACGCAACATCTTCCGTTCAAAGACACCAAGAGCGTGTTGGTCCTCCACTATCAATGACCGTGTTTCGTGGCCGTAGAGAACACACGGTCTAATTAATGTCTTGTAGATGGTCAACATCGAAGTTCAGTGAACTTTGTTCGATCTTAGCGTCTCTCGGATCCCAAAGTAGGCACGACTGACAGCCATAATACGCCTTTGTATATCTCTGCTGGTGTCGTCATTGGCGGTCAGCAGACATTTACCCTTGACGAAATCCAAAAAAGTTTGTGAAAAGTCTTAAATCGTAAGCGGTGACTAATTGTTCATGTGATTATTTGAAAGTATGATAATTGTTATATAGATCAGATAGATCTCACCCATGGTCGCCTCCTTAATGACATCATCTTTTTCATCCGTAAAAAAAAAATTTCGACGTTGATTTGTGATTAATGGCATGCACTCGTGACAAAATAAGCGCAAAAATTACCGTTGCTAAACCGTCCGTTAGATATGGAACCTGCATAACAGAACTATGTACACCACATGGTTCTGCATTGCAATAGTCTTCGTTCACCAACACTCTGCCTATAATCTTAATCCCCCCTGATAATCTCAAATTGCTAATAACCTAATAATTGCGACAAAGCGGAATAACACTGTAACTTAATAATGTATGTCCGGTGTCACAATACTTCCACTAATAAACGAAACTAAGCTATAGCAACTATTATTGTGGGTGTGGGGGCGAAGCACAAAAAAAACATAACGGGGAAATACTACCGACATTCACACATTTCGGGAGGGAATCGATTGTATTCACTACGTCTTACACAAAGTATGCGGAGATTGTATGATTTCACTGTTAGTTTAAGTTTTTTTTTACTTATTTTATTTTCCGTCGGCCTATTTCCTCACATGGTGAAAATCACCGACGCCAGGGAGACGACTCCACCACCTGGAACCTGCCTAACGACTCATGACTATGAACCGGGACCGAAGGAAGACGTGACCAGATTTTTTTGCCTCAGAAAAACCACCGACGTAGACTGGGATTGAACCCAGACCCACTGGGGTGCAAAGTAGCAGTCACGCTTACCACTACACCACCGACGCCGGCTGCTAGTTTAAATTGAAATAATGAATTATTTTTTAATTTTTTTTTTCGCGAAAAAGACGCGGCAAAAACAAAACACGTCAGTTTCAAAGCACGGCTTGCTGTGATCATTTTACACGATCGGTGGACCTTACGCTAAATTGAGAAGGATTTCACTCGTTTGCAAGTTTACTAATTTGGTCCGTTGGTTTTAAATAAAGTTTCCTTCAAATTATTATGTTTTTTTGCTGATGGACTAGACCCCATTGTAGTTATTTTTTCATAATTAAAATATATATGATTTCACATTTTCCGACGTTTCGGCCGTTAATTCTGACATTTATCATGGGATCAGCAGTACGCCAATGTCGTTAGAATTTCTGTGTATTTCCCTTGAAACAGGACAAAATGAATGTTCTAAACGTCGCATAGTCGAACATTAACTGTTTGACTATCCCATGACTAAGATAGCCATTGAAATATTGCACGAGAGATACCAGTTTAACAAACTTATCATGTTTCAATATTATGTTTGAAAAGACAATAGCTAAATAATGCAATGTTTGATAACATGTTATTTATCAAACAACCTTATCTGCAATTTCATATAATAAATCGGGATCGTATGTGGATGAAATCTCTTCTTATACCTTATTTTATATGCTGCTTTTTTTAATAGGAAGATCCATTTAGGTTAAGGCCGAAATCATGGGCCTAAAGACAAATACACTAACGCAAAACCTAAAAATCTAAGATTTTTACAGGATGGTTTGTTAAGAAAGGTGCGTTACTCTCACTGTAACTGGATTTGGAGTATAAAACGCAGCACTACAATCAAATCGGCAGGATAAAGACAATGATACTGTTCTCTCCTTCTTAAACTTCGGTTGTCACACTATTCCTTTGTTCATTTTCAGCTCAAATGAAAATCTAATGCTCCCAGCATATGTATAGTCGTTGTCGTTCATGTTATAGAAGAATATAATTATTATACATCATACTAAAATCTTTCTCTGGTTTACTCCTTATTACAAAGGCCTGAATAGAACATGGTAGATAAATTAAGTGCGTACGGAACAATAATGAGTAAATTGAGAAATATTCGGAACCTTTACACCTTTATTTACGCACAAATCATGAAGTATGATGTAAGAGCCCTCTATCCACAAACTATTTGCAAATAGGACTTGGCATTCCGATTCTTCACTTGCAAGCTATTCAAACCCAATGCCCTGATAGCCCCTTCCATATTCCGATTATTAAAATGTATATGTAAGAGATCTTGTCACAGACTTGTAACTGAACATAAATTCCGAACATATTTATATGCTCATATTTTTGGAAAGGCTGAAAATCAGAGCAGATCATTCCATGTATCATTTATAAATGTTTTAAAAAAAATTGTGTTGACTGAAAAAGTATCAGATAATTATATAGGATATGTTTTCTAGATAATATTCTTATTACAATTCAAGGATTGCAAAGTGATCAAAGAGCCTGCATTGATGATTTGTGAAAAAACGGAATATCTAATCATAATATCGCTAAACAAAAATATGCTGCTTATAAGCGCACACCAGGCTTCTTTAGAAATCATAGCCATTCAGAAAATTGAAGATGAAGTTCAGAAGTGCCATTTTATGATGTTATGCTGAAATACTGAAATATGTGATTTGAAGGTTATATATCTATGGACATAAAAATAAAATTATATATATATGAACATAGAATAGTAGTTAATAAAGAATGGACTGATTTCCATACACAATATCTTCAGTCGCACCCCCATTTTTCTTGCTATTGTAAAATTGACAACATTGTCCTGTTCCAGCGTCACATTTTTTCAGCATCCGTTTTAAGTGCCCATTATGCCCCTGATTCTCCTATGTGTGGAATTTTACGACACTAGATTTGTGGATGGGTTCGACCGCGGAAAAAATGACCGAAACCTCAGCAAGTGGCTTTGCTGATCCAATTCGTAACGAACAGTACGCTACAGAGTACACACTAAGAAAATTTTACAGTATTTGAACGTTCGGTAATCCGATTTACCGGATTTTGGTGACATTTTTCAGTATTCCGGTTAAGAAAATTACCGAAACTTGTCAAATTTTACCGAAATCCGTTAAATCGTATAACCGAACGTTCAGCTGTTAAAAGCTCGGTAAAAATTACCAAATACTGTAAAATTTCCTCAGTGTGTATTAAATTGAAAATAAAGTCCCTCCAATCTTACAAGAAGTATCAATTTCTGTTCTACTGGGATTGTTTCCTTGTGTTCCTAACCATTTTTGTGGTCTTCGAGAAAATCAAGGGGCTTCCTCAGATAAGAACAACGTATACTATACACCAACTGATAACAAAGCATTCTTTGACAGTTGATACAGAATCCACCTACAGTAAAGATGCAGTGTTGCCGTTTTTTACAACCTATTCCAAAACGATTTCAATACCGCGAATACTTCTTGATGTGCTCATTGGAAAATTACCCAGATTAATTTTATATGATCGGTGCATCCTAGCAATTGATCAATATAAATTTTGATGCTTAAAATGCGTACTACCTGCAGTATTTACTGTCTCATGATAATTCCAAATCAAAATACTGAACAAAACCGTGAATATTCCGTTACTGTAATTGTTGAACCCAATCAAATATCAACCCGGAAATAGTTTAAACTAAACCATAAAACCATAAACCATAAAACCTTTCAATCGAAATGAAAATCGCTTGAAAGTGGATTGAAATTTGATGACTATAATAACCCTGGATGCACTCTGAAGGGGTCAGTCGTTACTCGTGCTTTTTACCATCCCAAGCTTGTAATTAAATGTTCGGTTCATCAGTACTATAAAGCGCATAGCGAATACACTATTCATTCCAATGAGGAAATGCGCTTTTAACATCTCTTTTTGCAATCAAAAGTTGTAATGAATTCTCCCATCACACAACGCTAATTGACAGGTGTCCCGTGCATTAATTTTAATTGCCTTCGTCTGAGGCCGAAATGGGAATCAACTGCACGGATGTGGCAGGTACATTTCACCAAATTCAATCCGGAAGCCATCATCACAGCAGCAGACCGAGCAGCAAGCAGCTTAATTCCTTCACGTAGTTTTAACATCCACTTCACCATCAAGCGCTCCCGTTTTCCATCGAACGGCTCAGTCGGAGTTTAAACCGAGTCCCAAAAAAAAAGAGTGTTGCGGTTAATGCTAACCACCCCCCTTCCCAACCCTTCAGCAACCGCAGCACTAGCATTTATGGCATAGAAAACACTCTAGCAGAGTGCGCGTGGAAGGTGCTTTTCTGGGCAGCAATTTATTAGCGAAATTGAACCAGTAAATGGCAACCACATACAAATGTGTACGGCAGAACATACTATAGACCGTGGGGAACTATCCTAGCATTACAAAAAAAAAAGCTTTCAACTCTCTTGGTGCACTTATGGGAAGCAAAGAACAAACCGGAGAAATTAACATTAGTCTAGGCAGGAAGCAATGAGCGGTAATAAAACCGCACCAGTCGAATTTCTTTCCGGCTGCTGCGCTTTTCTCCACCTCTTCGATGAAATGGTTTTTGGATTTCTGTTTAATTTTCCTCCCACCCAACCTACCCCCTGGAGTGAGTGGAGAACATACATATGTATCATTGGTAAGGGGTTTATGGAATGCAATTAGGATGCGTCGCAAAGAGGCAGTTTTGTCCGATAATTGAAGGAAACCGCAGTAGGTCTGAGTGAAATGAGCAAGAAAATGAAAAGCCTGGATCAGGTTCTTATTTACAACATACTCCCAATCACTAACTCATTTCAAGCATCATTGAATACTTTCCTAGATCGATTTCTAAGTCACAATAGTTGGTTCGCCACAAGGAAAGCACGCACTTACGCTCGACCGTATTTGTTTTCATGCGGAAAAAAATATAGTTGAGATAGTCCTCAGAACGATAAACTCGTAAAGTTTCCACCACTCCCACCACCTCCCTTACGAGATTGATGAAGATTTATATACACCGGCAGCCTCGTGGCTAGAATCAAGTACCAGAAGTCTCCATGGAATACCCAGTGCACCAACCCTTGGGCGAAACCTTCTGATGACATGATACATCCCGGCAAAAGGGGTGAGTACTGAGTCGGTGGAAAGCTCGTTCAACCCTCTCAAGAAGTACATACTGTTTTTTTATTGCTAATGGGAAATCGAGAACGGCTCAGTTTGTGTGTCTGTGTGCTCTTCATCGTTTTGGCAAATTATGTATCGTAAAATTGAAGTTGCAGAAACTGGAACTGAGGCCTTCGAGGTGGGACTTTATTTGGAGAGTTAACGAGTGGACAAGTCATTAATGCGTTGAAGTCAAAATGCGTAAAAGGCAGCGAATATAAAGGGTGAGTCCATGATTATTGCAACACTGAAAGTCTTGCGTAACCTTTTTTATGCTTGACCGAAATTAATCAAATTTTTCCTAGATTCTCGTTAGAGTGTGTTGTTTACATCCGCTCAGACGTGACTGGGTAGATCAGTGGTTACCCGTTCTGCTTACTGAGCAGATGGTCGAGACTTCAGTTCCAGGCCCGTCCCCTTCCTTGCTATTTGTCACTTGCCTCTTTCTATCACCACAAGATTTAAAAAAGCAGTCACTGATCGCATCACTTACCACAGTGAATCCATGATCTATAAATAACCTGCCTCACTAATACAATTCTATCCTTTCCTTGACAATTGTGGAGACGCAGAGGTAAACACGGTCTCTAACCAACGATTGTCAAACTAATCATCCTTCCTCCCTCCCCAAAGGCCGCCAGGACGTGGCCGGTGCCGGTACTGATCTATAAATAGAATGAACTAGTGAACTTGTACATTGAAGATATAAAGCTACTCCCAAGCTCCATCTATGTGGCTCTCTGTGCAATAACACAAGTTCTGATCAGTAACGGAGGAGCAACTACAATTTATAGGTGTCGATTATATAAATAATGATTTATGTTCACGTAGAAAACTTCAAGGATTTATTGCTTATTACTGAAGAATTCGTGAACCTTACACAGAAAAAAATAATTAATTTTAACAAGCGCGTAAAATTTTCCCTCGTGTTATTCCAAGCCAAAGGAGCGTAAACAACGATATTGTTTGCAATCTTTCATACAACAGGCTAGGTTTAGGCGTTATCTGGCTTAAATTTACATGAAATATCTCATTATTTTCTGCCAAATCTAGCATTCCCTTTATGTGCATTAGATAACGCAGAAAATTCAGTGTTTCTTTTTATCTGTGTAGTCCTAATGCTTCGTGTGAGGTTTTTTACAAACTTTCACCGTTTCTTTTGACAAAGCCATAGACCACATTTTCTTGAAGTTTTCAACGGGACGAGCTTTTTTCCATCCTTCCTTAAGATCCCGTTTAATAATTGTTAGTATCTTTCTATGGATCGTAGTTCAGGGTAGTTTGGTGGGTTTTCCCGTTTTTCGATTAAACTGATTTTTTTCTCTTTTGAAGAGTTCTAAAGTAACAGCAGTATAGCGAGCAGATGTTAGATTCAGCCAAAACAACACGGGAACAATACATTAAGGTCTTTGTTTACACGGTTTGTTTTCGGCGACAACTCCAGAACGGAACTACTTAACGACCTAATTCGAATCACAGTTTACATTTTGAGCAAAGAGTAATCATATGGCAGTTTTTCAAAAAAATCACAATGTTTGGTGTAAATACTCAAAAATTTAAAAACTGTATTTTGACCAAGAGCAAATCGCCTGCCATACCAACACATGCTTTCCAAACTAACTGGTTATAATGTACCGTGCGTCAAACCAGTCAAAGTAACTTAAGTGTGACTCAATTAAGTTGCATTCAAGTTGCTGCAACTAATTATGAGTGTTTTCTGCTGTTTGGGATCCGATGACTTACTTTGCATAGCATAAAAATAATTGGGAGCCCGTAAGTGTACTGGTGTCTATTTTAACGTCGAACGTTTTACAAGCTCCGTGACTACCTTTTCGATAATGCTTTCTGGGGGTTCGTCCTTTAAGGCGTTTTTCACTTCTTATAAGTACTGATGTTGTTAAGCTTCTTGATATTTTGCACAGCTCCGGTATTAATGCAATTTTGCGAACGGAATAAGATTTTGACTTCAAAAGATACACCACTTTCAGCTCCTGTTTTTGGTCCATTGGCCCCTTTCTGCGTCTAGATTTCGATAGATTTATAAGAAAGCATGTTTCACCATATTTCTTCATGATATTTATTACAGCAGATTTCGAACCATTCGCTATTTTCTCCAATTCTCAAAGTTATCGTTCCGGAACACCATTTGGGCAGAATTTATCTGTGCGTTGACAGATTGATGGAACCAAATTTTTGTGATTTGTTTCTATTTTGAGTTGCTGCCTCAACCTTTTAGAACAAACAAGTGTGCTCTTTATACAATATTTACAACAATGTTTACATCGTTAGGACCACAAGCCAGGAACTGGATGAAAACGGAACAACGCGCAAAAAACCAAACCACCGCTGATTGCCAATTTTTATTGGAATCCTAGTATTTCGACGCTGGACCTGACCAAAATAACTTCACAAACTATCATATCTCAAATTTTCGTCCAGAGGGCTAAGAAACGTTTTTTTTCCGAATGGAAAACATTATGGTGTAAAACTTCAAAAATTGGACAATCGCCTGTTCCTGAATACTCTACACAAAGCTACTAACGAAATACCGGTGTTGTTCCGTTAATTATGAGACTTACATTAAAGCGGACTTTGAGCAGTACCCGAGACAGGAATATTTCACGGCTAAGGACTGAAGTTTGCTGTGAACAACCGTTTCAAGCGAAAAATGCTGTTGAAATTAGCTTCTAACTATTCGATTTGGCAGGCCATATTCATTTATGACAAATGGAGTGATCCATTCGTGACCAAAGGCTTCATGAACGATTAGATGTTCAAAACTGTGTATCTCCAAAAACAGCTTTTGCTGATTATCAGACTGCACTTTTAAACACCGTTGTTTGTTTTGGTCCGGTTTGGCTGCATGCCACTACTTCAGAATCAGGTAGGAGTAGTATGCGGCTAATTCTATGGTTTTATTACCGAAAGAGATGAACCCACCAAACTGCCCTAAATTTCGTTCGATCGAAACCTATTCAAGATGAACATTTTCTTTTCGATGAGTGAAAAAAAACTTACCGGAAATGATTTGACTGGTTCTGATGAAGGGTATCAATCGCAAATGTCGAACATTTTACTCAAAGTCATCCTAAAGTTTAACCAACAGGAAAAATAATAATGAATATTAACAGACGCGTAAAATTTCTCCTCGTTCACTTGTAAGCTAGCGTGATTACCCGAGCAGGACCGAATAACTTGATAACTGACCTTAGTATTTAGGAGCTCAGATTAAGAGGTAAAATACCTAAGGATAATACCATAAAATTGTTCCCACAATGATATGCGAATACCAAATTGAGGTAAGAGAATACCAAAATAGTACCTCTCAGGTATTCTCAGGTATCCAAAATATCAAGTTTTTCGAAAGATATTTTGCTTGCAAATCTTAGGTATTTTACCTCTTAATCTGAGCTCTTTTAAACCAAGGCCAGTTATCAAGACCAAAATTAGTTATTCATATGCTGTTCTCTCTTGCTCGGATAACGAAATCGCTTGCAGTCTTCCATACAACAGACTAGATTCAGGCGTTACCTGGCGTAAATTTAAAAGAAATATCCCATGATTTTATATCTAATCTCGCTTATCATTTATGTGCAATAGATAACGCAGAAACTTACACGTTTCTTTCAAACTGTGTTTGTTAGCTGGAATAAGTACATAAACTAAATTATTGAAAAAAAAAAAAGGTTTCAATTTCGATTTCTATAGCCGATTTACCAATCAATCCAAAGAGTCGCAATAATTATTGACTCACCCTTTATTGCCTCACTAACAAAGTATCAGTTCTTCATTTTTACCAATTATCTCAATCCTTTAGAGACTATTCTCTCCATGAGGACGGTAAAGCACTCCTTGTATTTTCTCTAAAATAAAGTCACACAAGGAGCTTTTAAGCGCTTTATCTTTGCGGTATCATAACCTTTGCGTGGGACTCTTCCCATTGTCCAATTCCGGGCAATCAGAAAGCGGACTCGCTTGCAAAGGTAAGATTGAAAAATCGGCATCAACGATTTTGTTTTCGTCAACAATAACTCGTCAGTTGGCAGTTTACTTGGAGTAAAGAAGATTTAGTGCAATGACAACATTCAATCAGCCCTAGTGTTCGGGGTGGTCGAAACGGCCGAGTTGTAAATGGCCTGTTAAGATCCTCTGACTTCCGAATCTTTTTTGAAAACATACGCGAAGGAATCGGTTCCGACCGATTCGAACAACTTTTCGGACGCGAGGATGAACTCTGGCGGAAAGACCAGGTGTGGCTTCGAATGGAGGATGGAAAGAACTCTTAATCACGAGAAAGAGTTGTCAATCCTTCGCCAACTTCTTCAACTAGAGGGAGGCAGTAGCTGAATTTTTGTGGATCAGAACACTTATTCCCGAGCAAGCCCTAGTATCCAACTGCTGTGGGACCTTCAATGTCTTGCTCGCGAACTTTCTAAGTCAGGACGAGGGTGTTGGGTAGAAATAACCAAACATAGATACCTAAGATGTTGAAGAAATCTTCGATTAGGGGGATGAAAGTTGGTCGAGACTTCATTTGTATGATGTCTCGCCTCATGTGTAATCATTATTCTTGAAATCCTTATTCACACCTTGTTGGCCTAAGCGATACTAATCTCTGTGAATATGGAAAAGATTACCAGGACGTAGATCATGTAATTTTGTCGTGGGCTGAGTATCGTGAGATCTGAGCTCTATGAATATCTTCGACCGCAAGGTAGACAACCTAACTTATCGGCTCGAGATAGTTTGGAAACTTATCTATGTGTTTTTGAGGAACATAAGTCTTAGAACGTTGTTTTTGACGTTTTGGTTTTTCAACGTCAGTTGGAGCGTCACGAAAAATTGTCAGATTTTGAAGGTTAATAGCTCAGCCATTTCACGATTGATTTCCCACAAATTGGCACCAATCGGTTGAGATATTCACTACGCGTCAATTGCAGCAAAGAAAACTTTTCACGGTTTTAAACATTTCACCGTGAGGTTTCAGCGCAGTGGACCATCACCCCTTTTCAGGGCCACCGCCAGACTCAATTTTGCGGCACAAAATAATTAAAGAGACTGTATTAATAAAAGGGGCGACATCTCATCAATTTGACAGGTCTCTATTGGCAGATAATCGCTTTTAGTTGATCATTGTTGCTTCTTTTCCAATTACAGGCTCTTGAAAAATGGTAACATTCATATGTAACACATTGCTTCGTAGTCCTACGTCATTTAGCGTTCAACCGTATTGGGCTGCCTTTTGTTGAATCCTAGAGAGTTTGAACTATTTAGTGGAATACCTGTAACTAGAAATCAGAAGAAAAATTAGTATAACTCGACTTATTAGTACGAGACACTGAAGAAGCCTGCACATTGTAGACGAAATACGTGTATCTGTCAGGATAAGCAAAGGTAGTTGGAATTTAATAGAAAATAGTAATTTTTCTTTTGATTTCTAGTGTCTTTTGTTACTTGTAACCTCTATGCATAGTTTTAGATTTTTGATTTCAGTATTTGTATTTTTCCATGTTCAACAAAATAGTTAGGTATATTTAGATGGAGACAGTTAGAAATCAAAAACACCGGGTTTTGTAGATCAGACTTTTAATTCCCGCTTACTCTTTCTATCTATAAAATTGTTATTCCCTCTAACCTGAAGACTATATAATCGGTTACCTCCTATTAACTGAACTTTACACAGCTCGAAAAAGTAGTGAAAAATTCTATTCAATATCATACACACACATATGGCGCCGCAAAAGATAGAAATTAAGATCTGGGACATTACATAACGGGTGGCAATTAAAATTTTTGGAATTTTTTCGAGGCCTCTATGCTCAACAACAAACGAGCTCAGAGAGAAACAAGAGTGTATGCGTTAGCTCTTTCTCTCCTCTTTCTGCTAGTATTTTCTGTTTTGTTTATGCTTGCTCAGTTTTGCTCAAAATGCCGTCGAAACAAGAAGTATTCTCATGAGCGGCGTTGTAGCAGTTCTACGAACTGCACAGAAATCTCGGCAAAATGCATACGGTACAACATTTCAAAAGCGAAAATGTTGCGACTTGACTGTTTACCATATCCCAAGATCCCCAACAACTGCTCGCAAGCAAGGTAGTGGAAGACCAGCCAAAATTATGGACGCAAAAGGACTTCGTTCTCTTCTCGTGCCTTCAACAACAAGGATTCACTGAGCCAACGGATGCCGCAAAAAGTTCAACTGTTCTCACCAGTACATCTGCAAAACATTGAAAAGAGTCGGAATAAAGTGCCGAAAGAAGACACGAGCCCTGAATATACTGATGCACAGATTTCAACGCTGAAATCCCAATGCCGTTGGTTGATTAAAAATTATTCCGGAAAAAGTTTTGTTTTGACGACGAAAGCTACTTCCTCTTTCGAAGACGCAGATTCCCGGAAACGATCGATACTATTCAACGGATAGTTCTACTACACCTCCGAACATAAAATATAAGTTTAAACATAAGTTTGAACAGAAAGTGATGCTGTACATTGCCATTTCCGAGAAAGGCATTTCTAAGCCATGGTTCAAGCTCTCTGGTTTGGCAATCAATCAAGATGTGTACCAGAACGAATGTTTGAAGAAAATTTTGATCCTGTTTCTACAAAAACATCATGCTGATGGACAATACGTGTTTTGGCCGGATAAAGCGTCATCGCATTACGCCATAAAACACAATCGTTCCTGAATACCTATTCGATCCCATTTGTACCCAAAAACCACAACCCGACAAATCTGCCTCAGTGTCGCCCAATCGAAGATTTCTTCGGGGTTTTGAGTTCCTTGGTGTACAAAAATAACTGAAAAGCCACGAATTGCAAACAGTTGATTGGTAGAATCAAGAGATGCATTCGCAAAGTTGACATGGAGGCCGTACAACGCTCCTGATCCGACATCAAACGGAAGCTTCGCTGAACATCCGATTACGGACCGTTTTCAAATGTTCACTAATTTTTTTTTCAACAATGGACAATGTATCTTTTATTTGAATAAATCAGATCTTCTTCAACTATGTTTGTCTTTTGGGATAGAAAGAAATTCCAAAATTTTAGTTGCCACCCGTTACATTGTTGAAAATTTTGCATGCAAAAGCTCGTCTTTGTTCAAACTATTCCATGCAAGTTGTTGCTTCATTTGAAATGAAATAAAATTTTACATGCTCTGATATTTACATCAGATTTTTTTCTGATGAATTTGATGTATATTGAAAAACGAAACTTGGCTCTGTGAAGTCAATTTGATTGAGCTTCTGAATATTAATGAACTTGTTTAAAATAGAACCAAAGATTCTAGTTCCGAAAAACGAAACATGCTGTACTTTGGAGAAATGGAGTTCTAAACCAAAGAGGCAATTTCAAATCCACAAGTTTGAAGGAATATGTAGTTATCTGCGTATTCTAATAAAAATATAAGGAATGCTAGATTGTGCAAAAAAAAATATGGGATATTTCATGTAAATTTATGCCAGATAACGCCTGAAACTAGTCTGTTGTATGAAAGATTGCGAACATTATTGTATGGCGCATGAAAGATTGCGAACAATTTCGTTATTGACGCTTTTTTTGTCTTGATCGCTTCAATCAGATCTGTTGAATGAAAAATTGCAAACAACTGCGTAATATCTGCTTGCAATTGCGTTTGTTTAAATTCATTTTTCGTGTTGGTAGTTTCCTATTGAAGGCTGATAAAACTTGGGGCTGGAAGGCCACGATGAATTTTTTTTCAAAGTACTGGAAGTACCAATGCATTTTTTTCAAACTCAGCTTCAAACTAAATCATCCTTCAGAACATAGCTCCCAACGAATAACGCCTAAAAAAGCCACCACTTTACCAAGAGTTGTTGGGGAACCAAAGTGTGTTGTGATGGACGACGGGGCTTACATCAAGGGGGATACAAATTTATTGCTGGGGCAGAGGTTTTAAGTTGCCACATCTCAGTTGGCCGTTCCTGAGGAGGTTAGGGAAGAAGAAGATGGACAAATTAGCGAAAAAGTTCTTGGTTTAGGCAGGCCATCTATAAGTGCTTCTAGATTCGCCTGTTGCCTCTCCTGCGGTGTCACGAAGGTGAAACGCTATTTTGGCCGGATTTGGCATTTGGCAACTGGTACAGATAGGAAGAGGAACATAGTTATTTATGTACCATAGGACTTCAACCCATCAAACTCGCCAGAACTTCGTCCGATCGAGAGGTCATCACGCAAGTAACATTGTGAAAACCATCCTGCTTTTTGAAGTTTTATTAAAGTTTTATGAAACCCACTAGAAACCAATTCGATTTTATTGTGGTTTTTGTTATTATGATCTTAAAACCTTGTTTTCTCAAATTACTTTTACTCCTATCAAAGGTTTTATTTTGACTCTACGAACTCGTGAAATGCCGTTCTAGGCCTCATTCATATTATATTACTATGGTCAGTTCAAAAAGCATTTTAAACCCGTTATTCCTCCAATAAATGCAAATTGGTTTTATAGTAGTCATTGCGACGTAAAATTTGCTTAATACGTAATATTTTTCGTATCACCATTTTGAAAAATATAAATAAATTAAGATGTAGAAAACAATGCACCAAATTTTATATATTATGCAAATAGACTGTAGATCGGAGACCAACTATGGCGTTCTTTTAGATAGCCTCCTTGAATTTCATAAATTTTCACGAAATTCTTGATTAATTTATCAAATTCATTTGTTTAAATTTTGTTTTTATTGTAGTAAACTCGCATAGTTTGAGGCGTAATAATTTTCGGCTCCTATCGATCCAACATTTACCATACAGTTTAATGCACATAGAAATGGGAGAATGATGTCGAAAATCGGACGTGTTATTTTTTTTTCTGCTGCGTTTTTTCTCTCTGGAGAATGCATATTTTTTTATATTGATTTTTAATTAATCAACAGTCTGTACAACAGTGAATACTGTAAGTCATTCGCTTACCAATGCATTTTAAAGTTAAATTTGGTTGGTTTTACGATTAAATCTCTCCACGACGTTTGCGATTTATCTGAAGAAAGTTTGTGAGTGCTGCGGAAAATAGCAGTTGCTAGCGCACGGATACCGTTTCAAAGTGAAAACGTATTCAGAAATGTTGAAGGCCACCAGGAACGCTGAATAACTTCCATCGTTAGTCGGAAGTGCATGCGCTGCTACCCAACCAAGTTGCTGTGGCCGATTGGACTTCGGGTTTGACAGCAGAAGAGAAGATTCGAATTAGCTTTTAGCAGTAGAGCAACATGTTCGAACCACGTTTGGCCAAATGGATAAGCGGGACAGTATCGAATTGAACTCAGCTAAGTACCCTTTTTATATATTTACGTTTATATGAGTTGCGACAACACTATTTCTTTTTCCCATTCCATTCTATCTTGCACTCCAAAAATGTACCATATCCAAATTATTTCAAAACACATATACCTTTTTTCCATAAGGTTCTTCACATGAATTTCATTTCAAAATCCTATAAATTGAGTTCATTGTGATTATCACATAACTTTGAAAAGTTTCATGTTTGAAAGATCCAAATCATAGAATATAACAAATATATACAAAGTATATTCTTCTATTAATGGATGAATTTGATTCTGCAAAAAATATTAAAAGGCTATGCACGTACAACATATAAATATATGATAACTAAGTGATAAAAAAAAACTAAAAAGATGCATATTGACAAGCAGTTTGTTTTACTTACCATTGACAGTTATTTATTCTAATATTACATCTATACTTCTCCTATGTTGACGTCTATATGCATACATACTTCAATGAAATTCCGGTGGAAGGTTTAGACTATCGATGGGTACAATTTCAGCAATAGGAAGTTTCAAGTGAAATGTTTCTACTTTATGCTATAGGCTTTTTGTTTTGCTGCGTTTTAAAAACACATCATTTATTCCACTTCAACTATTTTTGAAGCTTCGGCTTAAGTTCTATTTAGAAATGTTTTTGATACAAATTGCTATGACGAATTAGCACAAATCTGGCTATACTCGTGTGACAACCAACGCCTGAATCTGTTGCGTTTTGTTTAAATTTAGAGAATTCTTCAATTAGCTAATTGTAGCTCCACTTTCTTTTATACTTGTCTTCTTTATCATACCTGCTGAAAAGATGTTATTCAATTTTGTTAGAAATTCTTCTGGGACAGTTTCAAAATTCTAATATATTCGATATATCGAGTGTCGATTGATTTGCGAACTTCAGCAATCATTCATTTCAAATTAATCTGAATAGAACCATATTGGAATAACCATTTCTTTCATGTTCTTGCGTTTGATTTGTTTCCATTTTGTATAATTAACAAAGTTTAAAAATTAAATCAACTGTCTCCATTTCTGCAGAACGTCGATTTTTTCTAACGCATTGTTTGATTTTAAAAACAATACTATTTGAAAGTTCAATGGCATTAAAGCAAAAAAACTTTTTGACATATATTAAGAGACAGGGCTAAACTCAGAGAGAAGGTATACAAACTGTATCAAATATGAGTTTACTCGGATAGCGAACTATCCGACAAAAACGTAGGCACTTTTATAGCACATCGAAAATTGATTTTATACTTTATGTTACAGTGTGGGGTCAATTTATAACTTTTCTCGTTTCAGAGGATTAACGCAGGGATTTATCCAGGACACACGGAAGTAACCCCATCACAGTTTTTCTCTTTTACTAATTTCAGAGAGCGAACAAAGGCGCTTAAACCTACGGTCATCAGCCAGGACACGGGGTGGAAATACCTTTGTCGTTCTCAAAGAAGTCAGGACAAATGGAGTGACATTAACCTTCTTAGCAAAATCACTCCCAACGGTTCACATAAATATATAAAATCGAGACGGAAGGACGGTTGTCCCCGTTTCATCTTTCTTACGATATAAAAATATTTGTTGATTAACTTATTCATCAAATGGATAATTTAATTGCCGTTTATTTTTTAATCTTCTTATACCCCCAACGCTACACAGTGGGCCTGGCCGTTTTAATATTTTTGTCATATTTCAAATATGCCACAAATATTAATGTTGCTAAGAAAAATACTGGTTATAGTATTTTCCAGGATGCTTTCGATAACTGGCTGTGTAAACGTTAGAATAGAATAGAATAGAATAGAAATGGGAGAATGATGTGCTATACCCATACAAAATTTCCCGCAACACTTGAACTTTTTTCCTAGGAATTATCTACTGGTAGAAGAGCAGAGAATCCAACAAAGCAGAAAAGACAAACCAACTACGATATCACAATGAAGTTTGACAGCATATGACCATATTGCCATATGCTGGTTTTCATAGCAGCCAATAGGTTTTTTGAAGGTTCTCAAGTGGTCATAACATCTTTTTCCAGAACATTTTCAAAAATCTTATGGTCTTATAAAGGTTTTATTAATTTGTTTTCACAACCGTCTGAAAAGTGTGCCACTTTGTACAAATTTCGGCTTCAAACAAACATAGAGAAGATGTTCGTAGACAAAACAGTTTTCAATGTAGTTTTATCAACAAAAGCGGAGGAGTCCTATACAGCTGGAATAAAACTAAACCTGTTACTTGGGTATGGCTCAATCAGGCCAAACTTCGTAAAATATCTAAAGTATTCGAGAACGAGCCAACTTTGAAGAAACAGTAGGTAAGAGTATCAAAGGAAATTTTCCTCTCTATTACCTAAAACCTAATGAGTGGTGTCAAACAAATAAAATAGAAACTTAACTAAAATGTTTTTGTTTTTTTTCCAATTTTTTTTATGAAAATCCGAGTAGAAATTAATGTTGGGCGACCATTTTTGTTCGTCTCATTCTTTTCGAGTACAGTCTTTAGTGCCAAGAGTCCACCGGATGATCACATCAGATCGCATAATCCTAGTTTTGTAGAGGTTTCTGTTGGAGCTGACCATTCAAAAGCCTTCAATAAATTGAATTAATGTTTATGCACTTCGCTGGGTTTGCTAACAGTTTCAGTAAAATTTAAGAAGAGCTCAACGCAATTTTCCGGCAAAGAATGTTTTATTTTTGTGTGATTTGTGATCATAAACCACGATGATACGCTGGCCATTCCAACTTCAGTTTGATGTTTTGCTCACCTGATTGTAAATGGTGTATTATTTATAATGACGGTTTTTCAAGTCCAGTGTGAAGAATTAAGAAATCTATTTTTTAATGTAGGTCTAGAAATAATTTACTATGCATTATCATACTAATATAATTTCCAATTTTCTTATCAAAGTTTCCGCAAATCCCTGCACTCAATTATATTGTTCCTACAATTGGTTTAGTTGCATCCTCCACTTCTGACACTTACCATAACAGAGTGAGAAATGACAGTGCCACAAAAAGAGGGTTAGAAAGGTATAATCTCCTCTCCCACACACCAACAGTAAATGGAAAACTCTTAAATGTATCTTCACCATACCTTATTTAGCACGAAATATTGCACCTGGAGCTGAAAACTTTGAGGGTTGTTCCGAAAGTCGAAGTTACCTTTGTCACTTGGTGAAGTGAGAAAATCACCAATCTATTCGTTGTTCCCTGCAACGAAATTGAAGTATACTATTTACAAAGCTGGCTTCCCGACCAAAGGCAACAACAAAACTATTTCAAATTTTGTTATTCAGTTACGCAGTTTTTATAACAGTGGTTGGTGAATTCAGATCGCGGATGTTGTTAAAATAACAGAAATTGTAACAAAATATCCTCAAGATATAACAAAATTACAGCAAACTATGATATAGATAATATAAACAAAACAAACTCTGTAACGTTTTGTTGGTGTAGCAAAATCATATTAGCTAGTGTTCAAATTAATTTATTATTTACGCCAATTTTGCCTCTTGGGGCATTATATCTCAATATGTTATAGGTATGTTATAAAATTATCCAGATGAAACATCTTTAACAAATTTAAGAAGAATTAAGAAATCTATTTTTTAATGTAGGTCTAGAAATAATTTACTATGCATTATCATACTAATATAATTTCCAATTTTCTTATCAAAGTTTCCGCAACCCTGCACTCAATTATATTGTTCCTACAATTGGTTTAGTTGCATCCTTCACTTCTGACACTTACCATAACAGAGTGAGAAATGACAGTGCCACAAAAAGAGGTTAGAAAGGTATAATCTCCTCTCCCACACACCAACAGTAAATGGAAAACTCTTAAATGTATCTTCACCATACCTTATTTAGCACGAAATATTGCACCTGGAGCTAAAAACTTTGAGGGTTGTTCCGAAAGTCGAAGTTACCTTTGTCACTTGGTGAAGTGAGAAAAATCACCAATCTATTCGTTGTTCCCTGCAACGAAATTGAAGTATACTATTTACAAAGCTGGCTTCCCGACCAAAAGGCAACAACAAAACTATTTCAAATTTTGTTATTCAGTTACGCAGTTTTTTATAACAGTGGTTGGTAGAATTCAGATCGCGGATGTTGTTAAAATAACAGAAATTGTAACAAAATATCCTCAAGATATAACAAAATTACAGCAAACTATGATATAGATGTAATATAAACAAAACAAACTCTGTAACGTTTTGTTGCGGTGTAGCAAAATCATATTAGCTAGTGTTCAAATTAATTTATTTATTTACGCCAATTTTGCCTCTTGGGGCATTATATCTCAATATGTTATAGGTATGCTATAAAATTATCCAGATGGAAACCTATCCTATTCAGTTGGTTGTAACTAGTTTTGTTATAATTTTGTTATATTTATGTTATGCCCTTCTGGTCAGGTTTGTATTCCTATTACAAGCGCTGTCAAAAGAACGAAAAAATTCGCGAATTGATGATGCTGATGTAATACTCCCATCTGTTGTAGCAAGGCAACTTTCCATGCAGTGGAGTAAAAACGATTTGATCAGGATTCAATTTTTGTTTGTTCTATCATCAAGCTCCTCTATAAAGGGCCAACAACGTTTGAGCGGGCCTGTAAGCAGAGGCACTTCCACGAAAACCCGCGAATGAAGAGTAGAGATCACCTTCTAAAAGCAAGTTCACACTCATAGGACTAGAATCGGACCGTCGAAGAGCCCACCCTCGTACCATGAAATGTTGCAAAAGGGAGGAAGCTCCCTATCTAAATCGTTTCACTTGGGTGCCCTGATGGTCCCTTCTTTTCCCTGTTATATGTTATGATATAAATGATTAGTACATTTTGGCGTGGTTGTTTTATTGTTTACCTCGTTTTTGAAAACTTCGCAGAAACTAATATTAGTTAGTGCTCTGTACCGTTTTTCATTTAATGCTAGAATTCAATTTTAAAGTACAAACAGTTAGCTTTGCTTCTCCGTGTTTTTGAGAGTACTTACCACCTCTCATGTATCTGAAAACCCTTCCGGTTTCAGACTTCTCCAATAACTCCGGGTAGTTGTCATGCTGTTAGATTATTTCAGTGGTGCAGATCCAGACTCACGATGCATGACCGGTAGGTATTGCTCGCAGTTAAGGGATAGGGAATATAACAGGAGAAAAGAGAAGGAAGAGAAGGCATTCGTAATTTATAACATGCAATGCGCATGTAAGATAATCTTGGTGATCTCACAACTGGCGTTCAGAATGGTTCACTGATGCATATGAGAGATTCTTCCCGATGAGTTTCCACGCGTTTACTCAATTCCATCACGTTAGGTTATAAAAGACAAGTGACATTTTAGCACGCGCTACACTTGTGTATATTAGAGTAATGACCCCGCATCGCATCTTCAAGTGATCATCTCCATTTGGTTCTGGCACTTTTGAAGTGGCAGCCTGCTCACACATGAAATCTCCCTCGACCGACTTGATAACGAAAGTAAACGAAGAGCGGGTCGAAAAAACGCGTGAATTGTACGAAAACAACATAAAGAACTTAAAAGATGGTCTTTTAATATTTTTCTTATGGGAAACGATCCTATCCTATTCGGAAAAGCTGCTACTGAATCCGTGATCTCACTGGTCCACGGTAACTTTTGAGAAGTATTGTGATTAACGAAGCCGAATTCATCACTTTTTCCATTTTCGCTAATTATGTTAACAAAACGAGCGTAAGCAAATTCACGATAGAAATATTTCCAGTGTAATCAAAATCTTTCATTATTCTATCGGTGTAGACCACGTCCTTTATTTCATCTGTTAATTTTCCCAATTGGAAGAGCCACTGCCTTGCCACAAAAACCTTTCACATACCATCATAGAGCCGAACAGGTCACGTCCGTATCGTCGTTCTGTCACCCTCGCTGGTCCGTCCAAATGTGCATGAGGACAAAAGGATACCGAACCTGTCCCCGAACCGACAGCGACATAAATCTTTCGTTTACTTTCACGGCAGACTGGTTGTGCCTCTCCTCTGTCTCGTAAATTCACGTTCACCCACGTACGATTGGTTATTTTTCATGTTCCCCCCTCTCGGGGGACAAAGATGCGCAACAGCTTGGTGTTCACTCTTATCATACATGGCACAGAGGCACGACCGAACCAACCCATCCTGGTTAGTAACGAGTAGCTGCTAAAAACGTAAATCATCGATAAATATTTTCGGCGACTGGCAGGTTGAATCGAACTTTGTCTTTTCGAAGAAATGCTTTAATGAAGAATAATAGGATATGTGAAGTACATAATATAACCACACACTTTCAGCCAGGCCGCAAATCAATTAAGCTTAAAATTTTATTAAAATTGGTCTGCATTTTTAGCTAAGCCACAACGGTGTCCGTGTGGTCGCTCTTCCAATTGCCAGGCAATTAATACCTACTCCCCATTGGGGATCAATCAAGGCCTCTCAATGTAGCAGCTCTAATTATGGATTCAAAATTAATATGATTTAATTTTCAATCATTCCACCATCCCACCTTTCAGCAGCAAAAGCATTTTTTTTCTCCGTTTGAATCGATAAAACAGAGTTCTAGCCGTACACAGTCAAAACATAATCAATCCCCCTCTCCCCCTCGAATAGCCAAACCCCATTCTAATCCCATGCAATGAGAATGATTTCAAACAACGGGGGTTTTGTTGTTCAAAAGTGTGAAATCCCTGTTCCTATAGAGATGGACTTCGGCAGACTTGGCTATCATCCCGTGAAAAGGATAAAATATATACACATGTACCTACAAGGATTCATCGAATCGACGCCCACACAGCGGACCGGTAACGTGATAATGGCGTCTGGGTAACCATTTCAATACCCGGTCGAATATGCGCAGAGGATGTGCGATTGTCGGTGAGCATCAAAATCAACCAACGCAACTAACCGGAACGCAGAGATCCAATTGTAGTGCGGTGCCTCCGGAGTGAGTCCGAAGCAAATGCCACGGGGATGAAGGTGTGTATACGGAACGGACAATCACACGCCAGACCAGGACGGACTCCGGATGAAACGGATGATTAAAGTTGAATTTTAGATTTTCTGGTGCGTGGTTTAAAATCGTCGGGCTTCAATCAAAGCCCGAATGGCGTTTGAAGCTCTCGATCGGTTTATACCGAACAAAAATTGAATCCGGAATTGTCTTCGGACTAAAGATTGATTTAGATCGATAGCAAATCAGAACCAGTCATCTCGTATGTTATCAGACCAAAATTCCCGGAACTTCTCTTCCATTTGTATCGAGTGTGAGTGCATTGTTCGAAGTATTCAAATTCATACATCAGTAGCCGTAGAAGACTTTCAATCCAAAACAGAGACCCGTCAACCGAATGCAAACGAATGCAACCTGACATTTACAGTGAAATTATTATTAAATTATCGAAAACAAAATCGTCCGCTTTTACTCCGCTCGTCTACCGATCGCATCCGAACTACAGTCAAGATCAAGAGCTGCTATCTCGCAATCGGCTGGGATTAGTTTTCTGTTTTGTTTTGTCTCTCTCCGCATAGTTTTTTTTTCTTTTTTTAACCACAGGTAGGTCATAGGCGCCGCTCCGCCTGAACTAGATTGGCTGTCTGAGCCTAACTGGTTTCCAGTATGCATCATGCAGACGGCTGCCAAAAAACGGAGCCAATGCCATGAAGTCACGGAAATGTGTTTATTAATTTGCACATTCACGGCACACCTATTTGGTAGAAAATAATAGGGTGAGACATGACGGATTTAGTTTAATAAATGGCACCTTTTTCTGTTATTGGAAGAAATACATTTGACTGTATCCTTATGAGTGGGATGCACTTTTCATCTGTATTGCAAATAATTTGTTAAAAACTTGCCCAGGTACCATTTTTGTATAGGTATGATTGTGTGGCAAGTACAATCATACCCTTTGCCCAGGGAGTTGAGAAATTTCTCTTTAACGAAAAATTCCTAGACCAGACCGGGAATCGAACCCAGCAACCTCCAGCATGGTATTGCTTAATAGCTGCGCCTTTACCGATTGAGCAAAAGGAGAACCCCCATGGGACTAAAGACTGTATTCGATGAAATTTGGACACACGCAATTGTTCGTAACTTTTTAGCGTGTGGGTAAAAATTATTGAAATTTCAAATGAATGTATTTCATTGTGTTGTGTCAATTGTGTAATGAGTTTCGTGAAAATCGGTCGAGTAATTTCAGTGATGGCTTCGAATGAAGAAATAGTGCGCCAACAAATTTTGGGCACTCACTTCGAAAACCCAAACGCTTCTCATCAATGGATCGGAAAACAGCTCGGAATCGCACATTCAACCGTATCTCATGTGATCAAAACGTTCAAGGACCAAGACAACCAAGCGGAAAAATGGTAGTGGCAAAAAACGTCGCACATCAAATCCGGAGAAGGTCAGGATGGTATTGAACCAATTTAAGCGTTATCCCAACATTTCGATCAGGGATGTTGCGAAAAAGGCGAAAGTTTCAGTTTGTTTTGTGCCGAAAACAATGAACGTTCTGGATTACATGTGTACAAGGTCCAGAAGGCACCGAACCGGAGCGATAAACAGAACTCGGTGGCCAAAACTCGTGCAAGAAAACTGTACAGGGAGTGGCTCACAAAACCGTTCTGTATTGTGATGGACGATGAGAACTACATTTAAGCCGACACCAAACAAATACCAGGACAAGAACATTACGTCGACACCTCTAAGTTGCTGTTCCGGAGAGTGTACGGAAGAAGAAACTGTCGAAATTGCCAAAAATTCCTTGTCTGGCAAGCGATCTGCGGATGTGGCAAAATGAGTCAGCCCTTCATAACCTCTGAGACCGTCAACGGACTAATCTACAAAAACGAATGCCTCCAAAAACGACCTCTGGCCTTCTTGAGATCTCACGATGGTCCGACAATGTTTTGGCCGGATTTGGCATCTTGCCACTATGCCCGGCCCGTCTTAGACTGGTACAAAGATAATAATGTAGTTTTTGTACCAAAAGACGTCAACCCTCCAAACACTCCGGAACTTCGCCCAATTGAAAAATTTTGGGCAATCATGAAGGCAAAGCTCGTTAAAACTCCAAAACTGATAGAAAATGAACTTGAGCTAAAGAAAGTGTGGTTAAAAGTAAGTAAACAAGTCGGTTCTATCATTGCCCAAAATTTGATAAAAGGGGTCAAGGCAAAGGTGCGGGCATTTGGGTTGGGAGAAGAGGTTCAATAAACCAATGATGTCAAAACTTACCTACTTAGTAGTACTTTATTTCCAGAAAGTTTGAAAAGAATCGGGCTCAAGGAAAATTTTTGATGACCTATTTTGTGTGTCCAAATTTCATCGAATACAGTTTTTAGCATACATCCTCAATCTGTTAAAACTGGTGATGATGTGACGAGATAGGAAACCAGCACCAGTGCAGGACATGTCATGACATACAGTTCCTCCTAATGGCAAAATCAAACTGTTCCTACCTGTAATCCTCACTATTCCGTTTTATGAAGGACCAAAAACGGTGGTGTGGACCCGAGAAACACGTACACGAAGCCCACGGAAAGGATAGAGAATCTCGTTCCATCGAAACGCTCTTATAACAGGCAGTGAACAGTAAGCAATACACATTAGGATTTCTGTCAGGTGGTTTGCTTAAAAATAGGGTTCGCAAACTCAGTGTAGATTGTGGGAAGATAATTAGACCTTCGCTGATCTCGATTTGACGACTTCTATCAAGGAAGGCATAATTGTCATCGATGACTTGAACCAGATAACCACGAATCCCTCATCCAGCCTACACTTAGTCTGGCACCTTGAATTCCTCCCTTACCCTTTGTTATTGAATGTTAGTATGTAATTTAAGTAATAGAATATAATATATTGGATTGGATATTGAAAATATTGAATTGCTACTGCAAAATAAAAGTTCGAAGATAAAATTTAAATCAAAAGATATTTGATTTGTTTTTTTAAAGAATCAACACACTATTCTGTTATTCAAAGAAAGCAGTTTGAGTGATCGAAGAGCCCAGTTTGATGATTCCTGAAATAAATGAAGTATCTTATCATAATACCACTAAACACAATTATTTAAATACAATTATATACTGATTATAATCACATGCCAGTCTCATGCCAGTCTTCTATGAAATAGTAGTTGAAGTTCAGAAATAGATTTTTTAACACTGTTGAAAGGCAGAAAAACAAATTGAGCTTTACAAGCATCCAACTTGCCTTGCTGCTCCATGCTATTAAATGCAAAAGTAATTTGAAATGCAAGGATGATCCCAAAGCGTGCTATTCATTTCGCTATTGTCAAATTGACAACATTGTCCAGGCTACACCAACCAGCGTCTCCATGCTGAAATGCTGAAAAACCAATTTAGCCTCTATGGTTTATCATGTTGCTCCAGGCTACAATGTGTAGATAAATATTGTGGAAAAATATAGTTATGCGATATAACCGCAATAAATCTGACTCTTAGCTTCGGGTCTTGGAAAAGAAATCCTACTGAGTTCAGCGCAAGGGCGGATTATGATTGGATAGTGAACTCAAACGGATGTCAAAAATATCAGACACATTTATCAGTCGTGAAAACCGTATATCTCTATCAATACCTTTTACACGTATGAAACCCAAGTAGCACAGTTTGGTCATAATTTGTTATAGTAACTTGATTCTGACTTAGCAAGTCATGTTTATGTTATCTCAACCGAATGGCAACAAGTGTGCTTCTAGGGATTGTCAATATTTAACATTTACTGTTGGGAGTTTTGATCCAAGGGAGGAATAAGCATGGATTTATTGTACTAATTTGGCGCCGACCTCGCTCGAATACAGGTCAAGTAGGGAATGGGTAGGAATGTGATGACGTGATACTCGCTATGAAGGAAGCCGAGAAATCCTCTGCACTTCCACCTGAAATCACTGGGATGTTCAATAAAATGATTGGGCGCGCATGTTCCCGGTGTATTCTTTGTTTAGAAATGCACATTAAAGTTATTCTTATTTTGGTACCGACTTAAACCAACAGTAAGCATGCTGTTGGGGCCACTCACAAGTTTGAGTGGTTTATTTCAGCAGAAAAAAAACATTTAAAACATCGAGTTTGAGGACCGATTTGAACCAACATTAAGGATGATGTTGGGTATACTCATACACTCCAACAGTAAAGATGCGGTTGGTGTCACCCACAAGTTTAAGTGGTTTATTTCAGCAGAATATAAAAAAAACATGTTAAAACATCGAGTTTCAGAACAGGTTTACTTCAAATTTAAGGATGCTGTTAGGGTTACTCATAAGTGTGGGTGGCTTATTTCAATTGATGTAATTTTTCAGTTGGAAGACAAACCACGAAGAAACGCATGAGAGTCGATTTGGTCCAGTTTATACCAACACTAAGGACGGTTATATGGCCATTTGTTGTTTGTTTATCCCTGTGAAGTAAATCACCTTAGTGAACAAAGTATGGTAGTGGCTCACTTCACTAGGATAAAAAAAAAACATTTTTAAACTACTCTAGATGAGTCCTAGAGAGTTTGAGCTGTTTAGTGGCATTTTTTTCTCATTTCTAGTTACTCTAGATGGCCGCTTTGAACGCCAACAGTTAGGATGCTGCTAGGGTTATTCACAAAATGTAGTGGTGGTTTTTCGTTTGGAAGAAAAACAATTTTTATAAAAGCTTGCGACCCGATATGGACCGATTTCTACCAACGGTCAGGACGCTTTTGGGACCGCTCAGAAAGCGTGATAGTGATTCACTACACCGGGATAAAATATATTTTTTTGACAACGCCTGATGACCACTTTGAACCGATTAAAACCAACAGTTTGCATGCTGTTGTTGTCACTTTCAATATGCGATGGTAGTTTTTTAATGAGAAAACAAAGAAATTTTTAGAAATGCTTGAGAACCCTTTTGAACTTGGAGCTACTTACAAAGTGTGTTTAGGGAAATTGTTACCATCCTTCGATAGAGTTGGGCGCATAATAGTTGCGTTTAGGTTCTCTGTGAGTCTTTGGTTTGGTTTTCCTCGGGTTTTAACAATTACACACGCGGATAGATAGACCACATAATTTGATTCCACAATGTAAGCAACTAGAGATGGCATTTCACACTAATATCACACTGGTGAGTGAGACTTGTACCTTCACAGAGGATACAACCATCCCAAGTAACAATCATACTGCCTTTTAGCCTTTGTTTGAATTAATGAGTGTTTTATTACTGCAATAGACACGCTAATTTGTTTAAAAGCAGCTTTCGACGATGCGAAAGATGTGTCGTTAATCATTTTACTTTAGGCTGATTTTATAACATTTTCTAGTAAAAAGGTAAAGTCTTAAACAGTCTAGACTTAAAAAAAATTGAAGAGGAACTCTATCCCTTCATAAAACCGTTCAGTAGTTCAATAATAAAGCTTTTTCATATTTGTTTAACAGGGCCATGATAAAATATTGTATAAGCATGCTTAATCTTTATAAAAAAAAACCATCACTAAGCCATTTGGACTCTGACGAGAGCATAAAGCATTCACTGTAGCATTCTGCACTACATAAAGTTACGATAAGATGCTCTGTTGGCATGTTGGCATGATTCGATTAACCAATGATGGATGCGCATACCAACATACTAAGAAATACCAGCGCATACCAACATACTAAGAAAACCAACATACAATATGAAATTTATGAATGCGATTGTAATATGAATCAAAATGTTTTGATTGGTTTTGGTAAGCGTCTAGTGGAAGTGGCACGAAAGATTCTTTTATAGATGTTAAATTGCCTTAATCGTTGTTTACCTATGGTTTTCAAACTGCTTTTAATCCGGTCATAATAAAGTCTTTTTTTTTAATCTAATCTAGAACTACCTCTTGTATATGCCTTTCAGAAGCTCTGCCAGGGTGGGCGAACTAGGCGCATTTTAGTCTTTATGAGGTTTTGGGGAGTCAATCAAGACAAATTAAGCCTTGACCAGTGTTTTATGGATGTCGTTTAATAACACCCTTGAAGAAATTCATAAAACTTTACATTTTACTTGGAATAGCCCACCGCAGATAAAGCAGAGTGCTCTTTTAATTGGTGGTAAATAGACACAGTGAAAATGTGCGCCTGTGATGGGATGGCTTAGAGTGAGTGAATTACTCTCTCTTTCAAACGACCGCTCTCACGTGCTCTCACCTGTCTTCGCCCATGTGCTCTCGCCTGCGATCACTGCCGCGTACACTTGTGCGAGGACGCGCCAGTGCTCTTTCTGCGTTGGATGCTGAAAACATCGTCGGAGTTGTAGAAAATGTCCGAAAAAAGGAAGCGAGAAGAAACATTCTTCTTTCTTCGTTTGCTATGTAGCGCTAAAGAGAATTTTCAATTACTGCTATCGAAGAGCAGGAGAGCTCACGGAGTCGCACGCGTCAGGGAATTTATCTGCATCCGCTTCTGTGAACTTTAGAGCTCTTCTTCTCGCTCTAGAGCGGTTGGGTGTTGTGTGAATAAAAACATTTTTTTCCACTCACATGCGCTGCCCGCATGAAAACATGGTGGTGAATATAAACAAGACAGAAGAGCGCTCGTTGAGGTCGGAAAAGTGTGTGGATAAATTAAAATCTCTCTTTACCACACTGGGTATAGGGTCGTTTACTTCTGACATAGGCAGGATATTTGGAGCGTCAAATTTACCAGTCAAAATTTTGAAGACGAACACAACATTAGAAGTTTTCTACGATGTTCCAATGTGTTGAAGCCCAGCAAAAACAATTTGGAATTCGATTCAGTCCGATAAAATTTCAACTATCAGGTATATTTTCATATCATCCATATAGTACCTGCCACCAGAATCCTTCACTAAGTTACAAGGTGGCATCATTTTAGAAAAGCTAGAATAGAAACGGACCCAAGTTGCTTCCTTGTCGTTAGTAAATTAGTCAGACACAGAAGAGCCAATTTTAACTGTTAGTTTCCTACCATGCAGGTAAAAGCTGAGCGGAAACTCCAAGCTTTTCAAGTTTCGTTAATAGAATCGCGTGACTTACTCGATCAAATGCTGCTTTCAAATCGGTGTAAGCGGCATCAATCTGCATCCCACGTCCGTTTTGAACACAAAATGATGAAAATTCCACGAGTATAGTTGTAAAGCTTTACCTAGGAAAGAATACATGCTGCTTAGGGCTTCACACTAGAAAACAGGTAGTTAGAGCCTACTATTTCCAGTAACTTAGAATACGCGCATAAGGACGTAATTTCTCAGTAGTGACTTACATTATTCTTCGCATCCTTTTTTATGTACCGGGATCAGGACAGAAGCCTTCATGAGAGTAGGAAAGGTGCATTGCTGCATTGACAAGTTGAAGATGTGGAGTAGAAGAACTATCAGACTTGCAGAGCATTTACTCATAACACAGGCAGAAACTCCATCCGGTCCAGGTTGGTACGACGTTTTCAGTTTAGACAGTGCCTTGGTGAAATTGTCTGCAGTGAACTAACAGTGAAGGTCAGTACATCCGAAGTAGTGCAGTCATCTCTCGGTTCATCGAAGATTGATTCGAAAACATCAATGCTACTCGGCATCATAGCGTGATGATGGTTTTTCAAACAGTTGTTAGAAACGTTTGAGAGCAGATATGGACCGACTTATAACAGATTTAACCCTTATGTGTTCAAAAGGGTACTCAGGTACCTTTTCAGGTTTAACATTATGAAATTTCACAGTTTATTTAAAAAAAAAAAAAAGGATGCTGAAATTCACTGTCGTCTTAGTTAAAGCTAGAAGGCAACTTTCTGCATAAAAATATTTTGTATAGCAGCAAGTAGGGCCGAAGGGGGGTACTTCGATTTTTTTACCCCTTAAGTGTTCGACAGGGTACCCGGGAACCCACCAAATTCAAATGATTGTAACTCTGGCAATTATTGACCGATTGTAATCCCTTAAGCACTGTTGGTTTCAAAAACTTATCCGCTTTAGGGACATATATGCAATGTCTGTTTGAATTCATCTGGTTCCCGGAAATCCAGGCCTTCGATGCTGTTGTCCAGTACGGAGACACTATTTGGGAATATTAATTGAATTTCCGTGAATGGATGACACAGTCTAATCTCTGCAGGCCATAAACCGACTTATTACCGGAACGGTCATTCTGTAAGAGGTTCCCATGCGGCCAATAGTGACCATTAACATATTTGGAAGGAAACCCTGGAAACAAAGATATCGAAATCATGAAATTTCTCCAGTAAGGTATTTCTCAATGTTTTGTGGGCATCTGATGAGTTGCCCTCGGACCGCGGGGCTTCGTGAAGTAAGAAGATGCAGATGTAAATCATCAGATGGTCACGAATAGGTGGTAAATTACCTTCTTTGATTGATTTCATCAATTTTTATTCCGATATTATAAGGGTAGTTATCTAAACACTTTTTATGGCAACTCCAAGTCCCATAGAAACCTGCTCTGGAAGGGCTCTTCCGAAAAGAAAATATCAGATGGTCAAAAAGTTGTGAGGAATTGCTTACTATAGTTATTTAGAGAATTTTGATACCTATTCCTTCTATAAATGATCATGAACCACAAGAACCTGTTCCGGAATACCTGTTTCATGAACAAACCATCAAATGGCCGCAAAACGTTGAGAAATAGCCATTTAGTGTAATTTCATGAAATTTGTAACTCATATTGCCATTGCTTCCTTCTAAAACACGATAATGGCCACTAGAGGACCTTCGGCAACTTGTTCTGGAAAGATCGGTCAATCATCAGATGGCCACAAAACGTTGATAAATATCCTACTGGAGAAATTTCATGATCCTCGATACCCATATTACCAGGGTTTCCTTCTTACTATGTTTATGACTTTTCGAAGTCCAACGGGAATTTGTTCCGGGGAAAAATCATAAGATGGTCATGGAACGCTGAGAAATGAACTACTGGATAAAATTCATGAACTTTGAAATCGCTAGTGTTTCCTTCAAAATATGCTCATTGCTACTTTAGGCCCCATGGGAACCTGTTGCAAAATGGCTGTTCCGGGAGCAAGTCACTATATGGCCTACAAAGGAATCGAAATATTTCTTAGGCGTTATTGTAAAGATGGTGACATCCATTCCCGGAAGTTCAATTGATATTCCCTAAGAATCTCCGTACTGGACCACAGCCCTGGAAACTCAGATTTCCAGGAACCAGATGCACTCAATCAAGCATTGCATATAATGTCCATAAAGCGGATGAGTTTTTGAATCCAGCAGTGCTTAAAGACTTGAAACCGGTTAATAATTGCCGATTCACACCAATACTAAGGATGCTCTTAACATCAATAATAAAGTGTGATGGTGGTTTACTTAACTGGGATAGAAGATAATTCTAAACTTCGATTTATGGCTGCTACTAATTAAAACAGGTAGTAAGAATGCTGATGGAGCCACTTATATAGTGTGATGGTAGTTTTTGAATTTTCTGAAGCGCTTGAGTGCCGATTCGAACCAATACATTGGAGTATAGCAGTGACTCCAACAAAATATATGATCTTTCAGAATTTCATAATAATTTCAAGTTTTATTCCTTTTGTCGAAAACTATTCGACCATAATTTTTTGATTTAGTCATTCTGATGACCATTGATTTAAAAAAAAATACTTATATAATGCATAACTTAAAAACCACTGAGATATAGTACTCAAAAGAAAGGTTAGTAAATACACAGAAAAAAATATGCGTTTTCGAACATGAAAACGGACCATGAATTAGTTTCCGTTTTTTCGCTTTAAACGCTGTTTAGTTCATGTTTATGTGATTCAGTTAACGGTGTATTTTTGCTTGTTCTTGAATTCATGACTGAAGTTCACCGATATAGGGGAGGATTTTTTTTCCGTGTATTCTTTTGTGATAAAATATACACAGGCACTTAACTTGCAATATTTACTAAGGGAACATTATTTGAACTTGTTTTTTGAGGTGTTATGGTCCAAAGAGCTTTCTCGTTTTTATAAATTTTAGACATTTTTATAAAATAGGTATATCAAAAAATTAGCAAAGTTTGAATTTCAGTTTTTGAGCTACATATTTTTCAAAAACTCTATGTTCTAAGCTTTTTCTGACTGTCCTACCACGCATTTCCATTATTCAAGGTAACTTGCAAAGTATGCGTTCCTATAAATCTTAAGTGATTTGTATAAGTTCATTTAACTTTTTGACAGCTGAAAGATCTGCCATAAAACACGTGTTCTCATGTTTCAGTTTTGCAGGTACCTTCTTTTTTGTTGTGATTTATCCATACAGTTTTTTTAAATTCTTGTGGAGGACGTGTTCTGGCCTACTCCCTACCTTCCCATCAATCTAAAGTGTCTCAATGGCTGTGAATTTTTTGAAAAAAGAATTTAAAAAAAGGTCAATTTTCGGATCATCCCTACGCAGAAATTGTCACTCTTAGGACCGGTCTAATATATTTGGAAAAGGAATAAAACTACCAATAATGACGAAGTTTTGTACGAAGTCTTTTTTCTATGAAATTACTGATTAAGAATGCTGTTTGGTCGGTCACGAAATGTGATGGTGGTTTATTTCATTTTTTACAAAAAAAAAATTACGCTTCATATCCGTAACAAAAACAGCTACGCTTTATATATAAACTTTAGACCCCTTTCACTTTACTGGGGAAAACAAACAGTTTTCAAACTTCGTTTGATGACCGCTTGAACCAACTAAATCAGCTTGCTTCGGTCGAAAATATATATTTTCAAAACTCTACGAAAATCTGCTCATTCTCTCGCGGTCTTCTGCCGTATAAGTTAAATCTGAAGCTATCTCCTTGATAAAGTCATTTTGAAAAGTTGTGCGATTATTCAAAGTAGATGGATGGAACTCATAATTTTATCAGCAAAGCAGGAAAAAAAACTTCGTTGAATTTCGTGTTCAGACCCGTTCCGATTTTTGATACACGGCCATAAAATGCATCTGATATTGAAATAAATGTGGAAGTTTCAAAAACTAAGAGGACGTTTATTGCCATCTTAGACTTTGATTTATTGCCATTGTCAACACAATATATAAATTTAAAATAAATTAATCTCGAACAAATCAACACAAATTATCAATAAATAATAAATCTATTCCAACTATTCCATGCCGCATGATCATCTGGAAGAACCGAGCGTTAGATCATTGTTATGGCTTTCCGTCAAGAGTGAACTCAGCTTGCCACCGATCACTCACACAGTGGTCTGACCGGGTCGAATGAAAATGTTGCCCGCATTGTGATCGATCGCCTTGGGACTTGGCACGAAAGCAGCCTCACTCACACCGGGTCGACTGGGTTCGACGACTTTTTGAAGAGAGCCAACCGTTCCCGCATGTTCCGCAGTTGGTGTTCCATCTCAAAGCTATGCCACATCAAATCCTTCAATACCGGCATCATCGTTTGGATTCTGCGGGGGTACAAATAATGTTATTTTAGGTTAGGTTTCCATCTGGTCTGAATCTGGTGCTTACTGCTGTTGCGTCTGGGCCATTTTCTGATCGATATCTTCCGCAAATGACTTGATTTCGTCCCTGCACTTGTTACCGTTGGCTTGCACGTGATCCAAGAGGAATACCATGCACATTAGTGCGAGAACCTTTGCAGAAACCTTGTTTTCTTCTAAAACGATGACGATGATGCTCTCTCAACCTTTGACAATCACCAACTGATGCTCCTGTCCGGTTGGGTTGCTCCTATTTAAGCCGGATAAATTTAGTCCTATGCAGTTTGACGAGTGATTCCGAACGATCCGGGTGGGTGACGTTTTCAGCAGTGGACACACTTATCAGGTTCATTATGACTCTGTCCGGTTTCACGAGGACTGATTGGCATAAGCCATTCGCCGAATTTAATCAATTCTTATCTAACCCTAAATAACGTAGAGTGAATCGCCTTATGCATATCTTGTTGGCATCTCATCTAGTCCAACGAACGTATTTTTTTAATAAAACTGGTTTGCTCGTTTCACTCGTTATCATACATAACTGACCTCTGCTAAGTGGAAAGAGATTGTGTTTCTTTGATTTTGTGTTTCTTGTTCTTCTTTTGATTTAAATTGCCTGGAAGTAGAAACGAACAATTGTATTTAAGATAAAAGCTCGGGCGTGTCTTTAATATTACAATTCTTCGAAACGATATGCAATTAGTTAAATTGAGATTCAGATCTGTCAACTTAATCAAATTGATCATAACTGTGAATAATTTCCCCAGCACTATCAGAACGTAAATCGGTGTACCCTTTGAGTTTACATTTAATAACACCTACCCGGAACAGGTGATTCAATTGCAATCCATTTCTATTCAGGTAACGCATACACAAGTTCTCCTTACAGCAATATCTTTCAATTAAATTCTCCATCCGGAAGGAGACTGGACTCATGCACGAACGAACACACTCTGACTCGAGGCAGTTCAAGATGCCTTCCCATATAAAGGACATGTGAGGGTGCATGGGGTTTAATTTTAATATATCGAACTACGCATTTCAAAGAGCTACACACAGACACCAATGGGAACATGACTAATGAATTTAATAAGTCGATAGGGAAAATTGGTACACCTGTGCGAGCAACACTGACTGCATTATAATAAGTCCATCCCAAAATATCACGATATCTTAAACAACGGATCGGATTGAGCAGCAAAATGCTGAAGTAGGTCCCACTTGATTGGTCCCATCATGAAGGCAAGCACCGACCGGATGGATCTCGGATGGGAAGCGTCCTCTGAGTATTGGCCTTTTGTCCGGTTTGGCCATTCATTCGAGAAAATGGAACGCATGAATGGCTTACACAAGAATCCTCATTTCCTTCCTTCCTGTTTAATAGCGCATTTGCCAAAACCACAAAAGACACTACACCGGTCGTCAACTGCTCAAGCAGCATGCTTGCTTGAACGGTAAATAAGTCAAGAACCTGGAAGAATTGAGCCCTTCGCTTTTTTCCTTCAGCCTTTGCTTTTCCATTTAATTCCTCTAGTCAACCCTAGGGCACTTTGTATACATTGAATAAATAATTCAAATAAATAGCTGCATCAATCCCTTTGACCATATCGGAGCTCTGCCCGCTTCTGTGAATATTTCGGTCAAATTAAATCACTCCTGGATTGAAAATGTAGCTCGAAAGGGTTTGCCAATTACTTATTCCGTTTTATCAAGAACGAGTCCTCCAACCCGGAATTGATTGGATCCACCTGAAGCGATGATTCTGCGATCAATTATTCAAATGTGTTTTCTTTTCCTTTTATTTCAGGTACGTACGAAAACCACAACCAGAACCTTGACCATGAAGGCGTGAGAGTGAGTAACTGAGGCCATCCATCACATGCATATTTAAGTATCCTACCTTAATCCAGGATAATCCAGGATCAACATGTACAACTCGTCAATTGAGGTAGAAGCAAATAACGATTCCATTATACGGAATTTTATATCTATTTAATTGCTTCGTCGTCGAAATTTCCACCATGGTCTCATCTGTCTGAAATGGACTGTTAAAAATGATTAAACCACTTCCGTGTCCGTGTTCCATCCCGTTTCCGCTGTAGTCGCACAAAAGAATGCGCCAGCATTTATCGCCGGGAAATCAGTCACAAATTAACATTTTTACGGCTCTCAATTCCAGCAGATGCTCTTAATTCCACAGAAACATTTCGCTAATTACTGTCAACTCCCACATTTTTTCGCTCTAAAAATACTTCAAAAGTTCCGCATTTTTGCTCCGTTGAATGAAAAAATAAACACTCCAAATGCCACTGGTGCCCGAACAATCGCATGAAACCATCAATCCACCCGTCAAAATTGTAATCTTCTTCGTCAACTCGTCGTAAATCCCCGTACTCTTCTTCATAGGCGGCGGCGAGAGCGCCAGCAATCAATTCAAGAAGCCACTAAAACTCCAAACCAAGTGTCGGGCTAGCGGTGGGGAGTCCTACCACCAACGTTGCACGGTGGGATCTTACGGTGTTTGATATTGGCTAAAACAGGTTTTGAATACATTATAGTGCGATTTTGATTCCTCAATTGTTTTCAGTGTAAACATTACTTTTTAACACCCCAACTTACACTTGAATGACACATTTTTCTGTCCAGCTTCGATCAAGGTGGCACCCATCGTGCGTAGTAAAGCTCCCACAATGAAGCTATTAAAGCGAAATATTCGTCTTATGACTTTTAATATCACCGCGCCACCCGCCAACGCTCGAAAAAAAGATGACTAAAACCGCCAGTGGCATTAATTATCCTGCCAACCCGTGCGTTGCTTCGTACATGCGTTGTTGACGCATCAAGTAAAGTTGTTCATCGTGTATTCGCGCTCTTTGCTGGCACACCTCGAGTGAATTCTTATCGCAAGAATGAGGAACATTCACTTCTTGATCAAACGGGAGCGTTGGGAGTGGTTTTACTTTATAGTCCTAGTGATCTATGGGACTAGTGGTAATGGATAGCACCTTTTTGAATGAGGATGACGATAATGGTCGTATAGAGATAAGAAATGAGTTAAATGCTAAGAAGAGACTTAATCGACAATCATTTGTTTCCATCGTCCATCACAATAGAACTCCAAGCAAATCTGACACGTGTTGGTACGATCATCATCGATTTGAATGAAACTCTGTACTTTTTTTTTGAAATGGAAAAAGTTGTATTTGTCTACAGCCAATAGATGAATCCATGTTGATGAAGAAGAAGACACCAAATGGAGATAAATCTGACAACTCCCATGTTAAAGTAAAGGACGAACATATAAGAATGCTTCTAATAAATTCAAATGAAATTTTAATTAAAAGCGGTTTATTGCACAAGTCTACCATTTTAGAAGGGCATATGTGTTTTAAGATGTGTATTATTCAAATTAGCATACACTGAAAACAATCTTGCAGTTAAAACTACTATTTTACCCGACTATGCTTATTTTCAAAAATTCCATTAAATTTCAATCAAATTAACTAGGTTTATGGTACAACCTTCAATACTTGTGGTATAATTGACAGACCTCATGTTAATTTCCACTCCACTATGGTTGATTTCAATTGCAGGCATGGTAAAATAAAACGCATTTATAGTCAGGTGTTGGTGGTTGCACTAAATTTAATCCTTGAAATGGTAGTTTCTACCGCGGATGTTTTTTTTTGTGTGTAGCTCAAAATTCGCCCGTTGTATTGCTGCTGGGGATTGTATAAGTATCTGCCTTGGATGATTTACCTTATATGGGTGATTATATCTATGGAGGGAAAGTAGGAAAACCAGCACTGTTAATTTCACAATTCACAATATCTGGTGTAAATACTCAAAATTTAATAAAACTGAATTTTAACCACTGCATGGAAAGGTAACCATTGCGCACAAAGGTAACCTTTGTGTTAATAAAATCTCAGAAAAAAAAATGTGTTTAAGGAAAATTTATTTGATAACAAAATTTCCAAACCTAATTGAGTTTTTTTATAACCATTTATGGTTTCGTTCGAGTAGCATTGTACACAGGCCCTTTCGCTCAATTTTCAAACATCTGTTCTATTTCCAGTTGCCGTAGACTGACGGAACTCTCAACACTTTCTCTTCATATCTTTCATTCTAGCAAAAACATTACTGTTCACTCTTAGTGCCTCATGGTGATGAGCGCACATCTTCTCATACACCATAATCGTTACTCCACGCACGGAGAATACAAAACATAACAATTAAAGTATATACAAACAAAGTTGAAATAAATATATTTGATCAATTAATTATGAATTTCCTGAAAATTTATGGAATTCAATAGAATACTAAAATTGTTCTCTGATCTACAGAGCATTTGCATTACATTTAAAGTTTGGTGTATTGATTTTTCCAGAATTCAATGATTTTTTAAGTTTCAATATGGCGATTTGAAAAAGTCACAATTTTGCCAAAAAAGCCACATTATCTTTGCAATGGCTACTATAAACATTATTGGTCATTTGGTGACATTCCTCAATGCCAATTTGCCGTTTAATACATTAACTGGAGGCAAAGTGGTTCTTAAATCAATTTTCAACTCACCATAATAAGATAATTTGAATGAGCCCTAAAACGGCATTTCAAAACAGCATTTAACGAGTTCATAAAGTCAAAATAAAACCTTTGATATGAGTAAAAGGAATTTTAGAAGACAAGGTTTTAAGACCGTAGTTAAGAAGCTGTGTAGGTTCTCAAAAATCTGACTATAATTTGAAACCTATTGGCACCTCCTACTACCATAATAAAACCAATTAGCTTTGTAGTGGCTTTCATAAAACTTTAATAAAACTAAATAAAGCTGGATGGTTGGATGGAACGTTATTTGGGTGATTCATTCTGATGAAATTCATTTTGACTTTTCCATGATAATATCAAATTCTTAAAAACATTCCAACATCGTTAAACCCGATTGGTGGCGGAAGAAGTGCGAGAAAGATCCGATTTTACGTTTATAATTCAAATAAAAAACAACGTTCGAAATGCAGATAAAAACGTAACAAAAATGGTTCATAGGGAACTAAAAAACTAATACAGTTGATATACGCCTCTTACTTTTTTTACAAGCATGAGTGTCAAAGCAGAAAAAGGCTCAGAGTCTGACAGTTATACACAGAAAAAAATATAAATTTGAATAGGCGCATATAACTTACCCTTGTTCAATTCCAAGTCAAAGCAAGCGTTAACAAAGAAATTGTTTGAAATATTTCATACAACAGCCTGGTTCAGCGATATTTAGTTTAAATTTACATGAAATATCCCAATAACTTACGCCAAATCTAGCATTCCCTTGATGTGCATTAGATAACACAGAAAATTGAATGTTCCTTTCAAACTGCGTAGTGCTAGCATTTGAACAGAAAGATAGCAGTTGCACATGAGCAGAGCATGAGCACGAGCAGAGCCAACAGAGAAACTGGTAATCCCAAAATAAAGTGATACCGGCGCCGGCTCCGCCCGAATGCAGGTCAAGTGAGGAAAGGGTAGGAATATTTTGACGTGATACTCGCTTTATTGGAAGCCGCAGAATCCACTGTACTTCCACGAAAAATCACTGGGATTTTGGATAACAGGATTGGGTGGCAGCAGGGTTCGGTTTGGTTAAATATTTGAAAATTAGTAGATAGTGATTTCCGATTTGAACCGATTCAAACCAACAGTAAGGATGCTATTGGGGCCACTCACAAAGTGTGGTTGTGGTTTTTCATTGGGAAAACGAATTGATTTTAAATAATGCTGAAAAACCGATTTTGGCCGGTTTAAACCAACAGTAGGGATGCTATTGGGGTCACTCACAAAGCGTAATGGTGGTTTTCATTGGGAAACTAGAAAATGTTTACCAATGCTGGGTAGCCGTTTTAGACCGATTTGAAGCAACAGTAAGGATGCTATTGAGGTCTGGAGTAAGGTTGCTATTGCTCTCTCAGAGTGTGATAGTGGGATTTCAATAGGAAAACAAGTCTATTTATCTCAACGCTTGAGAGCTTACTTGGACCGATCTACACCAACAGTGTGGATGCCGCTGTAGTCACTTGCAAAATGGGACAGTGGTTTATTTGTTCCAATATAGGGTGGCCCGACGAGCATGGCGAACGAATAATTTGGATCACAATTAATTATGTACTCACCACCGACCCATCTTACCCGGCGAACCACGACTTTTCATGCTCACTCGATCACTCGCGCAACGAACAATATGCAACCAAAACAATAGACAAAATGCTACGCCCGATAACAAAATATTGCGGAACGAAGTGTCAACACAACCGATTCAAACAATTAAACTGATGATCGACCCAAACCTATTGAAAATAAATTTTATTGATATAGATACAATGGGTAACAATTACCTGTCTTGCTTCATGTCGTTAAGAACACTTACTACCTCACGATTCGCCTGTCTCCAACTCCGTCTAGTTTCTCACTGAAACCGTTCAATAAAATGACATCAAAATTTTCCGCAAACAACAGAACGAACACTCTTTATGTACCAAGCGGCTTGTTCAGATCGAGAGCACACAAGTTCTTCGAAAAAAACTGAGCTATGCCCGATAGTAAAGGCAGTTCACAACAAAGCATCGCTCATGCCACCAAACAATGTGACCGAAACAATAGATAAAGCGCTATGTCCGATAACAAAACCGACATCAAGGTGATACGACGGATATAGTAAACTAATTATATAGGTCGTAATTTACCAGCTAATTAATAATGACCCAAACCACTCGATCACATTACAATCACGATCATATCTTACTATTTTCATTAGGAAAATAAGGAAATCTTCAAAATGGTGATTCGGCGACTATGGTGAACCAATAGTACGGGTCAAAACCAACCCCAAAATCAATCACGATCTACACCCACAGCCACTAAATATATCACCTGAGGGAAATTTAATGGTTTAATTTTTTTCGCTTACTTGAACAATCGCGCCGCTGAACAATAGATAATCTGTTATGGCTGATAATAGAATAGTGCGCAACAAAGAATCGACACAACCGTTTACAGCCGACGCGCAAAGCAGACTCCATTTGAACAGGAGGACAGCAGTTGCACTAAAAAGTATTTTAAAAGCACAACTAAACACATCTTAATACTAAAGGAGAAGATGTGGAATCATGTATTTGTTTGCACCGAATTAGTGGCAGAATGTGCGTGTAGAGGGTTATGAGCAATTTTTTAAACATAAGCATAATTAATGTTCACTCACTCACCGAAATTTCACTGCAAAAAGTCGTGCTAACTAGCTTTACACCAATTGTTGGCAAACAAAATTCTTATGTCATAACGGACGACGAAACATACGTACTCGAAGACTTTGACCAGCTTCTGGGTCTGGTTTTACACCACAATGCAAAAGAACGCGGTTGTAGATCATTTCTGGGCAAGGAAGCTGTCCAAATCTCCGCAGAAGGATTTGATTTCGCATGCCATATGTAGTTGTGGTCGAAAATCGAAATGTTTCGTCTCTACCGGCACTATCAATAAGGATGTGAATGAGAAAGAATGCCTGCAAAAGCGGTTGCTACCGTTTATCAGAAGCTATTACTCTCCAGCACCCTTGTTTTGCCTGATTTGGCCTCTTGTCACTAAGCGAAATCCACCCTGGAATGGTATCAGGTACAAGAGGTCAAATACGTGCCAAAAACAGCCAATCCACCAAACTGTCCAGGACTTCGCCCAAAAGAGAAGTACTGGGCTCTAGTTAAGCGGAAACTCTTCGAAACTAAGAAGAAAGCAAATGGTACCAATGAATTCTAGAGAAGATAGAGAATCGTCACGACGGGCGTATCTGCGGATACCGTACGGATCCTGATGGCGGGTGAACCACAGAAAGTTAGAGAATTTTACAGAAAGAAGGATCAACATTTTAACCAACTGTTTCTAATGTAGATGTAACTCTTTTATTGTGAAATAAACAATCGATTTTGTTGAATTAGGGATACTTTTTTTTGTGCTTTTATTTTCGTGGACAGGTTTCAGTGGACGAAACAGTTTTTGAAAAAGGATTTTGTCAGCGACATTAGTGATCGTGATCGTTCTTACAGTCCAACTTGACTCTCTTCTTAAAGATTGGACAAGAAAGATCACTGCATCCGTTCATTCCTCTAGTATTACTTGCTATCCCAAATAATGACGATCACTCAGTGCATGAACCAATCAATCTTCCCAAGTAGCAAACAACTATCAAAAATTGTTGAAGCAACTTGAATGTGACGTATTCAAGTCACAATCAAGTTGCTTCACGCTGTTTATAACATGTGTGCTGCTAGGGTTTCTCAGGTCATAAATTTGTTGAATCTAAATTTTAGTTTTGATGTTCATGTGAACTCCTCTTTTTCCTTTCATGTAACACTTGGATCGTAGGATGGCATATATGGAGTCCGTACCCAGGCGGTTCTGGATTTTGGTCTTATTCAGATTGTATTGCGAGAAGCTGCCGCAGAATGTGAAAGTAGTATAATGATCGCAATGAACTTTCTTAGCAAACGAAAAGTCAGCTCTCATCTGCTCATTTGAAACATCAGTTTTCTCCAAAAAGTTTCCAAGTCATCCGATTCTTCCACCAGCTCACGAAAATCATTTTTGATGGCCTGTTTCACCGAAGGACCGCTTTTAAAGAAGTTCGGATATTGTTTGATGATCGAGTTAACCTCCCTCTAAGTGTCCAGTTTTTTGGGGTCAACGCTCGATACAGTAGTCAGAAATGCTGGATCAAATGAAAACGCTTAGTGATCAGTTTAATCAATTCAGTTTAAGCACAGCAGATCTAGTAGAAAGCCTCCTTCTTAGTATCATCGAGAGTTCCGGATCCAAGCATTTCTCCTGCTGCTACACTGATCTATATATTTCCGACTTCTTACGAAGATTGTTTTGGAAATCTGATACTCCTAAATCCGTCAGGTGTTTTAGGTAATCATCCTCACGAAAATGAGCAAGGAGCGCCATCAGCGAGACTTTAGCACATGTTTGGGAATTCCGGAGCTTTTTACTAGAAGATGTCACGAGATTTGAAAACCACGAGCTCTGAAACCCGTTCCAAATTCCTTCTGACAACTGACGCCAACGATAGCCACTAGTGGCAGATGGATGCAGAACTTTTAAAGGTTTTGTCCCATATGACATTCATCAGATCGTCTTGAATCGGATTAACTATTCCAGGTACAATGGCAGCTTTTCGCATGCAAAGTATGCACAAAAAGTCAGTACATTTCATCATTATCAAATGAGGACTGTCACGTTTTAGCAGCTTCTAGATGGATAGATCAGAACTCATCATTATCGATACTCCATTGGATCCAAAGCCCACAAGCTTATTCTGTAATTGGTGCCATCGATCAGTTTTACATCAGCTTTAGCAATTGCGCAAAAAATCACGTTCAAAATAACTATGCTTCAAATAGCAAAAATAACTGTCGAGAACATTATTTATAACTTTATAGAATTTGTGTACGTAAATGCATAAAAATATTGAAAGAATTTCTGTCAAAATTCGTGAGATAATATCTTGCTAAATTTTGAAACAAACACTTCTCCAGCGGAATAACTAAAGAAACTATCAAAGTAATTTCTAGAGAATTATATGTTGAAATCCTTGCACTCATCCTGGACAAAATTTAAAAAATAATTCTCCCCTTGTGAATGTTCAATGTTAAGAATTAAATATATGAGATTATGGAATACATGCAAAAATTTCTTCCTAGATTTCTCCAACTATTCAGGATATTCTCCAACAATTACTTCAGGAATTCCCTTATGGTTTTATGTAGTTTTTTCAATTGTTCTTGAGAAATTGCTTTCATTTCATCACAGAAAAGTTTTGAAAAACTGCCGATGCGATGCCAGAGCAAACTCCTTGAAGGGTTCCTACAAACTTCCGAAGAATATCTATAGAAGGAACATCTCAACTCTGAGAACTTTTAATAAAATCTTTGGGTAGTTCTTTAAAATTTTCATAAGAAATTATCTCAAAAAAATATTTCAAAAAAAATATGGAGAAAAAATTTAGGGCACAAACAAAAACTGACTTTCAGGCTGTCGTCCATCACAGAGTCAATTCTTTTCTTTTGCTTCATGGACCTATAACAGCACACTGAGAGTAGAATTGATAGAAAGTGGGATCCTGAAATGTTTTTTAAATTGGAGGTTTTTGCGTGGACTAACAATTTCCAAAAAGTTAATAAATCTTGGTTTATCTCAAATTCTGTAATTTATACGTACAGATAACTGTTTCAAAACAATAAAGGAAATCTGTGTCAATCTAGCTTAATCTGTACCAACCCTGGTTCAACCATCAACAACTTATCAATATGGGTGAGACGATACCACAGAATGCAGCAACGCTATTGGCCACTGTTGGAATTCCACTGTCAAGTGTTTTATTTTATTTTTTTTTAAATGAATATTAATTAAAATAAAAAATTCAGGAAATTCATCCTGAAACATTAAAAAAATACCATCTCTGGAGGATTTATTCCGAATGGATTAACTAAGAGATGATGTGCACAGTTACTCCCACGCGATACCATCACTTCGACACCTTAGGCCACTTCCAACAAGCTTCCGTACATCAAGCTGAAATTTACAAACACATTCCCATGCATAATTACCGTTCGGAGGGGAAAAAAAAGACAAACGTTTTCATTTCTCCAACTCCACTCTCAATGCATAAATGACAAATGCTCTTCACAGCTCGTTGACTCTGTGCCATTTCCATACGCAAATAAACGATACCAGAGAACACAACCCAAACTCGCCGAAAGCTGGTTATCATCGCCTTCATAACCGGGCATTTGCTGCCCAAACATCCCACCCCCTCCCCTTCCCCCGCTAACACAATTGTCCGGAATGTAAATTTCGATAATGTAAAATTTATGCTCCAAGCAGGCTAATTGTCATTTTCACACACGCCCGTGGAGGGGGTATTTGCTTCTGGAAAAATGGGGAACCAGACAACGGGTGACAGTTCGGTGTGTGGCGGCGGTAAAACCCTGCGATGGGTGGTGGCATTTTTCATTTTCCCTACCACGGAGCTGGAAAGGCTGATTTTCATTTCAGTTTTTTTTTATTTCATATTCATGCGGCTCCATGTTGAAGCTCAATCGTTGATGACCAGTACCGCGTCGGCACGCCGTTGCTTCGGTTGCTTCTTTGTGTATTTTAATTTTCATAATTTATTTACGTATGTTGATTGTTGCTTGCACGCAGAGTTGAGTGCAACGTGTGCAAAAAAAAAGAACTGGCAACAAAGTACCGGGATAAACATTGGATGGGCAGCAGCAGAGGATGGGCAGCCTTGGTCGGCGTCGTGGGTGAATATATCAACAGTGATGAATAATATTTGCCATTCCCAGCGGAACGTGCTTGTTTGGCCTGTTTTATTGTTTGCTGACTTAACGTTCATTCAATCGAAAGAGTTGAGTCCGGCAACAAGTTTGTTGAGGGAAAGGCGCGCTTTTGTGGAAAGTTTTTTTTTTTCAACGGTTTTAATGATTATATATTGCATTTTTAGTGTCAATCGCCTGGTCATTTAAGATGGTCGTTCATAATACAAAACCAAGCATTATATCCGACCCATTATGTCTGGAGTATTAAAATTAGTGTCGAGCCTTTTCCGCCAATAAATTAATGAATATTAAGACCTGACAAAACATACCACTGTAATTCCCCAAATCCTTTTGTCACGGCCAAAATAACAATTTTCGGTTTTCGTCTACACAATCAAAACTCAAACGATCACATAAACTCCCATCCAACCCACTCGCACAATAGGTAAATTAATCTTCAGAAGCTCAACTCGACAGGCTCTCAAATGGTAAGCACCCTCTAGATCGTGGGCGTCTCGATGTTGACACTTCCCCGTCCATCTCCTTTTTCGGTCAAACCAACGAACTTCGAACTCAGAAAACGACCGACAACAGCAACGATGAGCAGCCACTCAAGGTGGCGAGGATTCACTCTGGTATGTTTCAGTCTACGGCTGACCGGGGTACCGTAAGTCCAGTTGAATTTGGTTTCTGAAATTCGTGGCTTCTTCGAACAGTACGAAAAATACTTCACTTTTAGCGTTCAACTTCACCTGATTCTACGGTAGTCACACAACTCCTTCCGGTTAATTGTGTTTACGAAAAGCCTTCTCAAAAGAGCGCCTCCTTTGCATAAACCCAAACGAACGTTCCGGTCCGGTTCCGAGACGAGACTTGCGACCGGCCTAATGCTATTGTTATCTTTTCATTCATGATCAAAAGGGACGGCACTGGAAGGGCGGACCCATCGACACCACAATCGAGTGCTGACATTGGCTGTGTACTCTGCCCTACGGAGCACAATGGATGCACAGGATAATATACACAATCAATTTTTCCTTTCCTACCGTGGCTGTGTAAGGAAAATGAACTCAGTATTATGACCGTCCGGGATGCTTAAACGGACGTTACGGTACATTGAGAACATACAATGTATCTTCGAGAAGAATGCTAAGCAAAAATTAAGTTTCCTTGCGAAAGCATTTGAATGTTTTAAAAATCAAACGAAAATTCTGTGTTCTTTTTAAATTTAGCGCAAAAACGCGGATTGATGGCAAATAGACCCAAAAAAATCGTGTTTAGGCCACACATCATTTGTCATAACCGGAGCAATTTGCTATTAGGGCAAACATGCAAAATGTAAACAAAATGGGAATGATGATTGTAATATTTGACGTAAAATTTCAAATCGTAATTTAAAATTAACGTCGCAATTCAAATACAATCTGGCATACAGATAAAGAACAAAGTTAGCTTCTAATTCATATAAAATACTGAAGAAAACTCGTTCGTTTTCATTGAAATTTGTACATTTTTAATATTCGCCTTCAATGATTGTATGTTTGATTACGACATTTTAAATGTTATCCTCTCACGTCCTGGAAAAAAGTATCGTCCTATATTATTCGCCTATTTTTGAAATTTTGATAGATTTTGCCTGTTACTTTTCGCCGTTGTTTTGAAAATTTTATCAGTATCGCCTTTCACTTTTTGCCAAGTTTAGGTTTTGATTTATATTACGCCCTTCACTTTGTCAACAATCAATATGGCGAAAATCTCAAAGTAAATTGTTTTGATAACAAAATAACACTACACCCTTTGCGAAAACAATACTAAAGGAATAAAATTGAAGCCCAATCAGGACGAAAAGAACAAAACTTATTATTGAGAGGTAATAATTATGCTTGGCAATGGAAAAAACATTTTGTTTACATTTTTCATGTTCGCCCTAATCGCAAATTGCTCCGGATATTGGCTCCACATCAAAGAGTAACTTATATAACATAAGTCTTGGGAATACCTCCAGGCGTTTATACGAAAATTTACGACAAACAAACACACAAATCTCGATTTTTTTCTACATTAGGGCGAATCTAACATTGAGAGATTCACTCCGGTTTCGCTCTCTTTCATTTGTTACAGCGCCATTATAAAACTTTCGGGGGATCCTTTAGTGCAGATCGAAACACAACTGTGCTGGCCAATTCTACCAATAAAGGGCGATACGGTCAAAATTTGGTCAATATCAACTTGACGTATTTCTTTCAATTTTGCATTTAAAAAACCTGAACACCCCTCATTTTGAAGGTGTGTGTGTGTAGAATGTTGCTCCTATTTTGATTTTGGAATTCACTCTTCAGTTGTCAAAATGCCGTCCAAGCAAGAAGAGGAGCGTATCAAAATTTTGCTCGCGCATCGCGAAAATCCGAGCTACTCGCACGCAAAGTTGGCAAAATCGCTAAAAGTTGCCAAATCAACCGTTACAAATGTAATTAAAGTGTTTGGGGAACGTTTGTCGACAGCCAGGAAGTCTGGATCGGGGGGAAATCGAAAACCGGAAGCCGCTGAGACGACAAAGAGAGTTGCCGGTAGTTTCAAGCGAAACCCTAACCTATCTCTCCGAGATGCCGCAAATAAGCTGGGTGTATCGTCTACAACCGAGCATCGAGCCAAAAAACGAGCCGGACTATCGACTTACAAGAAGGTAGTGACTCCAAATCGCGATGATAAACAAAATACGACGGCCAACGCGCGATCCCGGAGGCTGTACACGACGATGCTGACGAAGTTTGACTGCGTGGTAATGGACGACGAAACCTACGTCAAAGCCGACTACAAGCAGCTTCCGGGACAGGAGTTTTATACGGCAAAAGGAAGGGGAAAGGTAGCAGATATTTTCAAGCACACGAAACTGTCAAAGTTCGCAAAGAAATATCTGGTTTGGCAAGCCATCTGTACCTGTGGCTGGAAAAGCAGCATTTTCATAGCTTCCGGGACTGTCAACCAAGAAATTTACGTGAAAGAGTGTTTGAATAAACGTCTGCTGCCTTTCCTGAAGAAACACGGTTGTTCCGTACTGTTTTGGCCGGATTTGGTATCTTGCCATTACGGTAAAAAGGCCATGGAGTGGTACGCCGCCAACAACGTGCAGGTGGTTCCCAAGGACAAGAACCCTCCCAACACGCCAGAGCTCCACCCAATTGAGAAATACTGGGCTATTGTCAAGCGGAACCTAAAGAAGACCAAAAAAACTGCTAAGGACGAACAGCAGTTCAAGGCAAACTGGCTTTCTGCGGCGAAGAAGGTGGACAAGGTGGCTGTACAAAATCTGATGGCAGGGGTCAAGCGTAAGGCCCGGCACTTCGGATTTGGAAAAGCGGAAGCCTAACTGAATATTTTCCTGAATTTTATACTAATTGAACTTGAAAAAGAAATTTAATTTGATTTTTTAAATAAACGATTTCACCGATTTACACGCGTTTTCCCTTGACCAAATTTTGACCGTATCACCCCTTAGTAGAATGAAATCCGTAAAGATGATTGGAATATGAATGAAAGAGAAAGTAATCAAAGAGAGTCTCTCAATGTTAGATTCGCCCTAATGAAAAATAACCTAGAAATATCAACTAATGCATTTGTCACGCTTATCTATACGCCTATTGAACTGTCAAACTCAAATTGCGCAGAAGTTATTCAAGATGTCGTACAAGCTGTTTGGACGGCTCAGTACAAGTGAAATTATAGACGTGTTAAAAGACAAGCAAATTTAAAAATATGCAACGGTCGATTACATTTTTTTATCATAACTCATAAAGTATGCTAGCTGTAAGCGATTTTGAACTAGTTATAAACTTGGATAGATAAGTTCAATAATACTTTTGGTAGTATGTATATCAAAAAGTTACACAACTTATTTTATAAAGTTAGAATCTTTCGAGGGTGATGAGCTCCAAATTGGGTCTATTCTTGGATGCAACTTCGTCCCATTCGATAGATTTGTCTCAGACAAACAGACATAACACTTACAGTTTCTTCATCGATCACACATTTACGGTCAATTGGAATGTTTTTGAGTTGAGAGTATCGCCAATAGTGGCGCGCATAGCCCATTCCTGTAAGTTTGGCGTAAGCACACTACCGCCATCTGTTCAGCTTTATCACCCATCACAGTGTCTTAACAGATGGCGATAGTGTTTTTGTGACCATTATTTCTAGTGGAAAATGATCAATGTCTGTTTGTCTGTAGATTTATCATTAAATTCAGTATTCGAATGTCTTTTTATTACTGATTTTATGATTTAAGGTATTACAAGCTATATTCGTTCTACCCAACATCATATTTCCTAAAACAAATTATATTAAAAATGATTTTAAGCACTCAAGTTATTTTAGCATATGATTTATCGACCATTTGATATTGAAAACTTTTTAATTGACTTAACGGATATTTTATTCTATTGGCTTGTGTTTAGACGATCAATTTGAAAAATAATCAACCGCAAACTCATACATTTCTATTTAAAATTTTATTAATAAGAACACTACGTTATTAATCCAAAACGTCATGGGAACGAAGACAAATCATAACCCTAACATTGGGGCAACGGTTTTCTTGTGAGTTGTTTGTTATTTTATTTATGTGAACAGATAGTTTATTGCGTGAGACTGTTTTGTATACATCTAGACAGCATTACTTGGTTTATCGGCTCAACGTTGCCAAATTTAGATCATTCGCAGACAATCTGTTCAGGTTAATCAGTTAAATGAATGTGTCTTAAAAGTTAAAGAAATCAAAAATTACGCGAAAGTGAATAACTATAAATTAATAGATAATGTCTTAAATGCTTCAGAATTGATCGGTCTCTTCCGATAGCAACTTAATTTTGTTGGTTACTGCTGAATTATCTACATATTTGGAACATAAGTCGAATGATAGTGCTAGGCTACCAAAACATGCCCTTACCCTATTTATCGTGTTTTAAAGAATTGTGACGCAAAAAAAATCGAATCTATCGAAAACGTCAGCGTGCACCGAAATTTACACAGCTAAAACTCTAAAATACACAAAGCTCAGACATTTCGTGAAAGGAAAAAGCATCATTTTTGGATGATTTGCCACAACACCATTTTCAATTTATTATTATCTTAATTGTTCATCATGCGAAAAGTTCATTATGGATTACTGGATTAGAGACTGGATTGTTTTATTCCATAGCATTTTGCTTGATCATGAATCAAAATATTTAAGAACTACATTTATGTTGTCAAGAATAATGTCTGTATCCACAATAATCCAGACACCTTAAACTTCAAGTAAAACTCAAATTTAGCATTAAATTTCAATTGTAGTTGTTAATTTCAGATTAATGGGATGTGATTTAACAATTTACGAAGTCAAATATAACTATACGTTATTTGCATAAAATTTTCGAACTTTCCTCTTATCTCCATCCACTGGTGTTTGTTCAAATTCTTTAGATACCGCGATTTTTTTTTCAGAAAACTTCCGCTTCATCTGAGTCCAATATTTCTCGATTGGACGTACCTCTAGACATTTTGGCTCTTTGCAGTTTTTGGAACAATATTCACTTGATTGGCTTCGTACCACTCCATCACGGGTTCAGCATAATTACATGACGCTAAATCAGGCCAGAACAAAGGTTTTTCTATATGGTTTTTAAAGAAAAAGAGCAATCGCTTCTGCGGGCCCTTTTTCTGGTAAATTCCCTTGTTGATTGTGCCTGTAGTGACGAAAGATTTACTCTTTCTGCCACACGAGCAAATTGCTTGCCAAACAGGGTATTTTTCTAACGTAGGACTACATTTCTCTTTTCAGTGTCATTTAAAAATTTTGAAAAATGAGAGCCTTACGCAAAAGTGAGAGGGTTATCTACGTTGATAACTCTCATTCGACTGAACTGAAAAGTTTCATTCATACACCATTTGATCAACTAAAACATACAATATTTCTGAAGTAACATTTTAACTTATTACTAATAAGTATCAGTAGCTCAGTTATTTACTTAAAAAGGACCTACTTTCGGCTACCATACAAATCTGCATATGAACAGGTTGAACGGGTAAAAAATGGTTCGAATTATCTTCTTCTTTTCATTTCATTGGGTTTTATTCCCCTTTTCAATACACCAATAGCCACAGGCCTCTCGGCACTCTGTCGAGAGTGGATAATTAGACAGAGATTTGTCATTAGGGTCGAACTTGAAAAAAAAAATTTACTTTTCCTGCAAGTTTGGACCTCTTTTCATCAATGCACCACGATCGTTTTGAAGAGAAAGAGTCTCCCTATCAAATAGAATTGGTGGCTTACATGAGAACGCTTTATATCACGAGATATTAATCTAAAGATTCATTGTTTTCGTCCGTTGAATCAAAATGAAAAATCTTTGACGAATTGTATGTTTGTCATTGGACATTGGACATATGGTTTCAGACTCTATGGGACGAATATGCAGTATGCAGGAAATAATAGTTAAAGCATTTTAATATTAACCAATCATATGTGTTTTGATCTGTATAAATTACTATAAAAACTGATATTACTATACACCAACGCGGTCCTACGTGAACCTCGCGGTTAAATTTCTGATATAATCCACCTCTCTTTTTTTTTCGGGAAATTTCGTTAAAACCGGCTCAGCTGTAGCATTTCTTATCAACCTTGGAAGCTGCTTAAAATCCTTCAGGACGGAAGTTTCATCGTCCATAACAACGCATGAAAAAATCGTCAAATTTGCAACGATTTGATCACAGAATGTTGTTGAATAAACAAGAACCAGCTGAGGAAAATGGAACGGAACAGTTATCAGCGGAAGATTCGATAGACGACGATGGTACTATAGTCGAGACAGATCAAAAAGATCACCAATTACTCGATGAATAAAAAAAAAGTTGGAGAAACTGACTATGATAGTACATACGAAAGCCATGCAGACGAAGGAGATGAAGATGAAGAACAACAAGGGTTACGGCGAAGTAAACGAGAAAGAAACTTACATATTTGTTCTTCGGATTATAAAACACACGTCGCTGGAAAATGCAACGAAGTTATTCCTCAAAACATAGATGAATTAGAGAAAACTGAAGACTGGGAGGAATGGAAGTTGGCAATTCAAGATGAACTTGACGCATTGCATTGAAATGACACTTGGACAGTTGTTAATTGCGTGTCAAAAGATGATAACCCAATTCAATCGAAATGGGTTTTTTCGATCAAAAAAGATGGAAGATATAAAACTAGATAAAAAGGATTTCATAGCATCCTTGATTCTATTTCGCTGAAACCTACGCAGCTGTTGCCAAGCTAGAGAGCGTTCGGTCAGACCGAGCATTTGCTAACGAGCACAATTTGCATGTACATCAAATGGATGTCAAAACTGCATTTCTAGATGGAGAACTAGACGAACAAATCTATATGAAACTCCCAAGAAATGGAAATGACCTAGGTCACATTGTTCAGCTACATAAGTGTTTCTACGGTGTGTTCTCATAGCATCATCGAAGCGTTAATTCCATGATGGGCTGGAATTAACGCTTCGATGATGCTATGAGAACACTCGACTCCATTTCATTGAAGAATGACTGTTGTATATACAACAAAAAATCCAAATGAATAATACTAAGGGAAGGGCCATTAATTATGTCACGCAGTAAGAGGGGGGGAGGGGGTTTTAACGTGACGATCCATACCAAAAAAATTGAAGCTCCATACAAAATATGTGACAAGGGGGGTTATAAAAAGTATTTTTACGTGACGTAATTAATGGACGTTCTCTAATCTTATATGAAAAGAATGTCCTGGTAATTGGAGAGAATAACGGATATATATCCTGTGTCAAGAACAAATTTGGAAGGTTATTTCGAATGAAAAACATGTTAGAAGTAAGCATTTTTTGGGAATGGAAATCAACGTGATTTGGAAAATCAAACGATAGAAATTTCTCAACCATAACACGTAGAGAAGCTTCACAAGAGATGTGGAATGGCCGAGTGCAACAAAAAATTGGAAGGATGCCTACAGTACCTTTCAATAACATCTAGACCAGATATTTGCACTGCAGTTAGCTTCCTCTTCTTTGTTAGCTTTTCAAGCCTTTTTTGCATTAGTATGGTTGTGTGGCAAGTACAATCATACCCTTTGCCCAGGGAAGGTAACTCAAGCTGTAATTTATCCCAAGCGCAGATCCACCAGCGGACGCGTTTAAAAATAGGTTACCTAAAAATACGCATAGAAAATTATTTAATAATTTGAACGTGCAGATTACGGGGAAGTGTTGAGAATATTGTTTCACTCCGATTTGATTGCACAATGAAACATTAACAATAACTATTTGCCATTCATTCCAATACGGGTAAACATAATGTCATTCTGACATTTCTCTACTGGCAAACGATATGTTGACTGTCAATCTAATGTCGACTATGGAAGGAAGAACTTGTATCCAATCACACCTCGTATGCAATATTGCACGAAGAGCTTCTTGTGGCAAACAAGTAACTTTATAAGTTGCATAGAACCTGTCAGCCAAAATTAGTTTTATACAATCTAGACTCTGTGGATTACATAGACAAGCTTATACACTTATGAAACAACATGAATAAGATAATTGTATCGATAAAAATAAAAATAAAGTTCAATAAATTATCTCAAACCGAACCAAGAACTATGTTTCAGTTGAACTGAATATTGTTAATACACTACTTTACATAATTATTGATCTCGAAAGTGTAATGAATATTGCCAATGCAACATTATGGCTGAATTCAATGCCGTTGTCAGAAACAGATGAAGTAGAGCCGTTTTTGAGATACACAAAAATTTGGATATTTTGGATTTTTAACAAAAGTACATTTACTAAAATGTCAATATCTTTACATCTACTGCACCAGTTTCAAATATTTCTTCTTTCCTTGTATTCTCCCATACGCGGGGTAACGATCTGTGATGATGTTGTTTTGAGAAGGAAATAATTTCTCATCACCATGAGGCTCTAGGAGTAGACAGCAATTTTTGCTAGAACAAAGTTGTTAAGATAATGTATTGATAGTTCCGTTAGCTCACGGCAGGCGATGAAAATTGAATAGAAGTAGTTTGAAATTGAGCGGAGGGCATTGTGAGGTAGTATTTCGAAACAGGTACACAATCTTTTACCAAGCATCCCCATGCGGGGTAGGTCAAGGCATGAACGAATGCACCACCATGACTGGTATAAATTTGTTCACTCAAACTTTATATCCTGATCAAAAAATAAGTTTTCGAGTTATTGAAAATTGATGATGATGATGATGAGATACTTTCCATAGCAGTAGAAGAATCTGAAAAACGATTTGATCAGGATTCTATTGTTGTTTGTGATCTTCAAGCTCCTGTATGAAGGGCCAAAAACGTTTGGGTGCACAGAAAAAAATAATTAATTTTAAGAAGCGCGTAAAATTTCCCCTCGTTGAGTTCTGAGCCAACGGAGGCGTAAACAACGAAATTGTTTGCAATTTTTCATGTGCCATACAACAATGTTAACATTCTTCCATACAACAGGCTAGATTCAGGCGTTATATAACTTTAATTTACACGTAATATCCCATTATTTTCTGCCAAATCTAGCATTCCCTTTATGTGCATTATATAACGCAGAAAATTCAATGTTTCTTTTTATCTGTGTGGGCCCGTAAGCCGAGACACTTACGTGAAACCCGCGATTATAGGGAAGAGAATCTCCTTCCAAAAGCAAGTTCACACCCACAGCATTAGAGTCGAGCCCTCGATTGACAGAATAAACCCAATAGATGGGGTCGAAGAGCCCGCCCTTGTTCCGCGAAATGTTAACAATAGGGAGGAGGCAGTCCCATGCTCCCTACCCAAATCGTTTCACTTGGGTGCCCGGATGGTCCCTCCCTTTTCCCGTTGTATATTATGTCGTGGATATTCAGTTTGTTTTGTAGTGGTCATTTGATTGCTTACCTTGTGTTAGCATGAAAGTTTATACCGTTCTTTACTTATGGCTCTGTGTTGTCTCGATGTTACTGCTTTTGAAGAGTCAACTTTAGAATGACCATATGATATTGCTCGCGGTCATAGGATAGGGAAGATAACAGAAAGGAAAAATGATTAGTGATTGGTAACATGCGCATTAGGGTGGCTCAGCATGATCATTTTTTTCAGAACAGCTCTTTTTTGGATCCATTTGGGGTCCCAAACAACCGTGTAAAATTTGTGGACGATTGGTTGTAGCCCTGCTTCCCGCATTGCGTTTGAATTTTGTATGGAAATTAGTATGGGAAAACATACTCTTTTGAATTTTCATTACTAGAGACCTCAGTTTAGCATGAAACCTATAACTAATCAGTTAAAAGTATAGTCCAGGATGTGCCTAATAACTTTTTCCAAAGAAGTACTACGCTAAAACGTTCCTTAAAAAAGGTATAGGTGTTCAAAAATCGATGGTTCGAATTAATTGCTAAAAATGATTTGTTCTGCCAACACTGCCGGTGTATCAATTGGAGTTTCATGGTGATATTCTCACAACGGCCGTTCAGAATGGTTCGACGGATTCATATGAGAGATCATTCCCGTTGAGTTTTCGCTCGTTTACTCAATTCCATCATGTTTGGTTATAGAATACAAGAACGTTCAACAACGTGCTTTATTTGGGAATATCAGGGCAATGACCCCCCATCGCATCTTCAAGTGATCATTACAAGCTGTCCATTTGGTTCGGGCACTTTTGAACGTTGATGGGGCAGCAGATTCACACATGAAATCGGCTGGGACCAACTCGACAGAACGCGTCCATTCTCCTTTCTGAAACAAATTCAGGGAGTTTTCGAGTTTTCCATAATTTTCCATAAACATCTCGTTTATGTCAACATTTTCAATGAGATAACACGATTCATACTATAATTGACTTAAAGTCCATTAAAAAGTGAAGAAAATGAGTCGCTAACGGATGAAATCAGTTGAAAAAGGTTGAAGTTATAAGTATGTTTGTAAAATAATGGAAATTGGAGGCATGAATGCTATTGAAAAGATTAGATATTTAACACCCGTATATAAGTTCACTCATACACATCCACAGATTTATGCACACTTACCTTTAGTTTGTTTTCCATCTTTGCCAGCTGTCACGCTAAATAAAATGGGATATTTTCAACAATGTACTTTGCGCTAGTGTTTGTGAGACCGCTCGGCAAGAACCTAACGCAATCAACTCAATTTGACAGCTTCATTCTTCAAGATTGCTTAACAACAGCCATTGAAGCTTGAATCTCAGATTGTGAAAATTCCGCATCCGTCAATTCAAAAGGAATCGCCAAATGACAATAAGCAACTGGCAAAAAGCAAATCTGTCAATTTTGTTGGCGCTATATGACACCTAATTAAACGTCAAAACATCGTGTCAATATCGGGTGGCGTGTGACGAACGAAGGAGTGGTATTTTGACATGCTAGCAGATGCCGCAACTTCCCCACATTAGTGGGCACCTCGACTAAGTGAACTACGTGGCGTTAGCGAAGAAGAGGTTACTACCCAGGTAACCAATAAGCATTTGCATATGCAGTAAATCAACCATAAATCTGCATTTTAGATGCTACAAGCATTATCTTAGCATTATATCAGCATCTTGAATGCTATCTGTTGTAAAGTTGGATTTCAAATGCTATTTAAATGCTTGTAACCAGTAATAAGCATTTCGAATGCATAATAGCATCAATGAAGCATTATTATAGCATTGCAGTAAAGCAGCCGTATATTGGGCCAAAAGTGGCATTTATGTTGCATTTGAGACGACTTAATTGCTTGATACGCTGCCGTTAAGACGCTTTGGAACTGCTTATTGGTTACCTGAGTAACGCTAGCGATTGCTAGCGAATTGAAAACTTACACGAAGTTATCGATAAATTATGTTCTTGCTTAAACGTCTGTGGCTTAACCATGAGAAAGTTAAAACGTGAATTCAAGTGTGAAAATGATTCACAAAAGCTTAGTTATGCCTGTGGCAGCTTTATTTTTACAAAACCGGTCAATTGCTCTGCTTAGTTTTAAAATTGGCCCTGGAGACTCTGTGGAACTGTGATTTCCAAAAGTGTTATGTACTTCGTGCAAAACGGAAAATCTTGATGACGAAAGTAATGAACGTTTTCACCAACATATGAAGATTTTCGAACGCCGTTATCAAGGGTTTTGGGATGGGTGACTATTGTCGGAACATCGAAGAGTTAGTCATTCGACTCTCAACCATTTTTAATAATACCCGAAATTTTTTTAAATTTTCTGTATCGACTCGGTTTTCAATCCTGATGTGCCTTTAGCAAATTGATTGGTAGATAAAAGAATTTCCTATAAAAATTTAACATACAATTGGATGCTTGCAACAACACCTAGTAGTGGAACTCTGAAGCTGTTGTATTTCAGCAATATTTTTACGTGTTCTACATAAATACTCATAACTTCGACAATTTTCAACCGATTTCATCCACTCAAGGCTCATTTTCTTAGATTTTTTATAGGCTTCAAGATTGTGGTTTGATTTTTTTATTTCTGTTATGTTATTGAAAATGTTGATTAAAACGATATTTTTATGAAAATAAGCAGTAAAATAAAAAAAAATCAATAAACTTTTCAATAACTTTAAAAAAAATTTTTAAATATGGACACAATGTTTAAGTGCACGAAAGCAAGTTTATTAAGCTTCATTTTCATAAAAAATAACTTAAAATTTGTGCACTGAATCCGAAGATATTGACATTTTAGTAAATGTACTTTTGTCCAAAATTCGAAAAATCAAAACTTTTGTAGATCTCCAAGACGGCTCTACTCTAATTTTTTTTCTGATCATGGCATTGAATTCAGCCCAGGATTTTGCATTAGTAACGTTGGTCAAACATTAAAGTTCATATGTTACATTTCATTTTGTAAATTAGTGTAATCAAACGTACAAAAAAAAAAACTTAAGAAAACTGTTTCTAATACTAAATTTAGAGAATTGCCTCCATGAACAGACCCAACACGAAACCTATTAACCAATATTCCACACAGAAAAAAATAATAAATTTTAACAGGTGCGTAAAATTTCCCCTCGTTTCATTCCATTCCAAAAGAGGCATAAACAACGAAATTGTTTGCAATCTTTTATGCACCATACAACAATGTTTGCAATCTTCCATACAATAGGCGAGATTCAGACGTTAACTAGTTTAAATTTACATGAAATTTTCCATTATTTTCTGCCAAATCTAGCATTCTCTATAAGTGCATTAGAAAACGCATAAAGTTCATTTTTTTTTTATCTGTGCATCCGTATCCCTCGAAAGTAAATATTTTTACGTTTTGGCGGTTCATTATAACGAACATCTTAGTAATAATCAACACAGAAAAAAATAATGAATTTTAACAAGCGCCTAAAATTTCCCCTCGTTTAATTCTAAACCACAGGAGGCGTAAACAAAGAAATTGTTTGCAATCTTTCATGCACCATACAATATTTTTTGCGATATTTCACACAACAGGCTAGATTCAGGCGTATCTGGCTTAAATATACATGAAATATCCCATTACTTTCTGCCAAATCTGGCATTCCCTTTATGTGCATTGTATAACGCAGAAAATTCAATGTTTCTTTTTGTCTGTGTACGCAAGCGTGTAATCAGTTGAATGTCGTTTGCAGCTCAATCATTTAATGAATTACAATAAAAAATTAAATCTACTTTAGTATATGAGTAGTAGTAGTAGGTTGAGTTATTGGACACAATCCCTATTTTACGAATGAGGTCGAATAGGCACATACAATATGTGTCTAAAAATTATGTGTTTCAACTACGAAAACTTCTACGGATTTACTTTCTTAAGTTTCTCTAATGAAAGAGGATAATCCCTTGTGTTTTTTTTTAAATTCGTAATTGCAATGGCGCTAAGATTAACTTCATCAAAAGCTACCATTTTCGTCATACCAATTTTGAATTAATAATTTTGTCCCATGAACAGAAAGACCCTCTCTCATGAAATATTCATAACAACATATGAACAATACATGCTTGGCAAAACAGATAAGATCAACCAAAATATATCATGTGACGCATCCAACAATCATAATAGAAACAAAACATCCATTATTCTGAAGCAAAAAATAGCTACATGTGTGCACTTATGTATATTAATGTTTTGTCATTCTAATTGAAAATTCTCGATAGAAATCCTACCTTCCTTCGGGCAGAGATGAGCAGATATTACTCTCCCAAATAAAGTCATCAATTAAACTAACATCAACCTCTGTAGCACATTCTGGGCTTTAATGTCTTAAATTTCCCTTGATCTACGTCCGAGTGATGTGCAATGACGAAAATGTGTCTTTTCCAACCGAAATTTATGCCAGCGTCATAAATTTAAAACCAAGCCCAGCTTTACTTTGTACTTAAACTTCAATTTTTCTTCTCCCCTCCCCGTCCCTCCAACGAACATAAAGCCCCCAGCAAAGAGTGCGCGCGGAAATCCAAAGTCATTTGATTGTAATTTACGGATGCGGAAAAATACTCTACCGCACAGCGAACAGTATCCCGGAATGTACAATCGCGCCCGAATGGGATTTCAGCCTGACTCGGCTGTTGACGTTGGAGTTCTAAATCAAACAGCATTCGCCCGTTTGGCTTTGCCAAGTTGATTAAGTTGATTTACAAATTTCCCGGTACGGTCGTTATCTACTTGTAATCGCGCCCCCTAGAGTCGAGGCCAACCAGCGAGCAATTCACTGTGCCTCTGGTTTCCAATGCCTGCCAGCAAGTCTTGCTGTGGGTCTGGTTGGGGAGGACTTAGAAATTAATTTTTCGTTTCAAGTGCTCGCTTTGAGCCATGCTAAATGAGTCGAACTTTTCGGCACGTGGTTGACTCACGGCGTGAAGTTCAATGCTGCTTTTGATGAAGTATTTGTACATCTTCCGAGGCCTGTAGATGCATGACGAATATTCAAGTCTTGCCATCGTCTCTACCTACAACAGCATATCGCACAGAGAGAGAGAAGCAATTTTCGTGCCGAAGAACTCCTTAAGCACACTTGTCCAAGGATTATAAACCGTGCACACACGCACACATGCACAACGGAACCAATTACACTTCACTGAGCATAACTCGACAACTGTGCCATGTCCCTAACCAACCTATGAAGGCATTATCCCTTTGATGTTACGTCACGTCGTCATCAAATGTACGTTAGGTTCGGGCCTTAGCAGCAGTAGCTTGCTATGCACCGGTATGCCTTGCGGCTAAATCCTGCCCTAGTTCTTCTCGACGGGAAGTCCAACATCCAGCCTTGCCGCTGATGGATGTGCCAGTGTTTGAGGTATGTTGAGCACGCGGTGCTGCCAGCCTTTCGTCGAATGCTTTTTTCATCAACAAATAAAACTCCTACCGTTGTTGTCAACATTGCCGTGAAGCTGTTCCCGTTGTTGTTGTTGTTGTTGTTCATCGTGCAAAGAACCTCGGTTTGGGTGGGTAGGGAAATTCAGATTTTCACACTTCATCGAGACGTCGAGCGGTTGCGAAGGTATGGCGAATGACGAAGCAAGAATGCAATGGATTTTTTTTTCTGTTCCCACTATTCAGCTCTATTCCATCTTCTCAGCTATAGAATTTGGAGGATTTTACCGTTGTTCTCGATTTTTTTCCCCTCAGTGTGTTCCTCAGCTAGAGCTGCTTTTGGACGAATGATGAACCTTTCACTGTGAAGTAGATAGTGAGTCAGACTTCAGGTTTTTTTTTTGTCGTGTCGCCATTGGCGGATGATGCATTGGGTGCTTTGAGGAAATCTTGAATAGTCGTTGGAAATGTTATTTTTGCTACTGCTGTCGCTGTTGACTTGCCGTTGGCATTGAACGCTTTTCAAAAGGTGCAAGCTTTTTGGACAATGAACACCGAAATCACTCGCATACGTTGCATGTTGGGATTTTTTTTTTTTCGTCATGCTCTTCAGGTGTATCGCATGCCAAACTGCAAAAAGGCAGTTGGAAATGTAATCACGTAATCGGAATGAAATGGGATAAAAGGGTTTTTTTTTGGCTCGTTCTCTGAATCGAGGTAAATTTGTGTTGATGGATGAAGTTTATCCGATGCTTTGAATTGAAGAGTGTCTGCTGTTGATGTTCCTTTTGATTTGCGGGATTGTTGTGCAATTTGGGTGAATTGTACATTCCGTAATTTAGTCGAAATTTGTTGAGGCGTTACCATGCCAACTCATTAAACGATCACATTTGTCTCATGACCTCACTCGTGCAAGTGGTCTTTTTTGACGTTTCATTTGACTTTTTTGACGTTTCATCTCTGTTTTCAATACTGCACTGATAAAAAAGCAATGATAATATCTATGTGTCCCATCTATGATTTTTTGCAATATAATCAACAAATGATATCTATTTGTAACCACACATACTTCCTATGTGTACACATAACCACTATGTGTGGCCAAACTTACTTTTCATTTGTCACATAAACTTTATTTGTCATTCTCGGAGGGTGCAGTTTATGTGTGCACACATCAATATTATGTGGAATTTTCTATGGATTTTTGCCAGTAAATATGTATGGATTATTTCACGTGTGGAATAAACGATCTAATTGCGAGCCTCGCCAGAAGCGGTCAGGTTTTGGACGTTAATAACTATGTCATTTCATGATCGATTTTCTAAATGTTTGCACCAATTGAAATAAATTCCAATATTTCAGAGTAAATTTTCTAAATACACAGTCCTTTTCTATCACAGACCACAAATTTGAGTGCAGCACGGCTCATATGCAGCAGTGATCGATACATAAGGAGGACACTTTCGAATTTAGATGATATGATGCAACGTTATTAAAAAACCACAGTCACAGTGTCTAAACTTTCAAAATGGTATTTTTTGGGGTAGATACTAACATAGATATTTCTACCTATTAATATCTATTTAATGACGTATTTCACATAAAAAGCTCTTTTAAGGGCTACTATACTGATTTTTAAAGAGTCTTATACTGAATTATCATAAGAGTTTGCTAATTGCATGCGCATAACATATATCTAATTCATGAACCCTGGCTGATCCTGAATTGTGCACGATTTCCGTTCGATTTTCCTATTACAGTCATAATCCTATTATGACAAGTTGTATAAGGTGAGGGGACGACCCAGGCGTAGTGGTTAACATCCATACCTCTCACGCCAAAGTCACGAGTTCGAATCTCACCCCCAGACAAGTTACGAAAACACCCAAAAGGTATTTGAGTGACTACGACGGGAGATGAACCAGCCCAGGGCTGAAAATCTCGATAATAAAGGAAAAAAAAAAAGCTTTATAAGGTTAGTAATGCCAAGTAACAATCTTAGTTTGATTCCAGCCGTATAGCACTCCGTCGCCTCTGTTGATAAAACTACATTCCAAACTGTTTTGTCTACCAACACCTTCTCTATGTTTGCTGGAAGCCGAAAATTGTACAAAGTGGCCCACTCTATAGACGATTGTGAAAACAAGTTAATAAAACCTTTAAAAGACCAAAGCGATTTTGAAAATGCTTTAGTGAAAGATTTTATGATCACTTGAGCATCTTCATAAAACCTTTAGACTGCCATCAAAACCAGCATAGGGCCAAATGGCAACAGCTGTCAAACTTCACTGTGATATCGTGGTTGTTTTTTTTCACAGCGCATAATGCTCCAAATCATATGCGCATTCAAATTTTTGGTGAATATTGGTACGCTAGGCGCTGGAAATTAATGCGCCGGAGTAAAAGAAATTTGAGGCAACAAGGTTTTAAGATCGTTGTAAAGAAGCTGTATAACTGTAAGCTCATAAACCTTACTAAAATATGAAACCTATTGGCACTTTTTGGTACCATTATCAAACCAAATTATTTTATTGTGACTTTCATAAAACTTTAATAAAACTTAGTAAAGCTGGATGGTTTTGGCAAGGCTAGTTGGGATGTTGTCTTTAAATTCCAATCAATGCTTAGAAGTGTTTTGGTTCATTTCAGTGCTTTGAATAGAGACCTTTCAATAGGAATCAACATATTTTGAGAAAGAGTTTGAAAGTAAAACGAAATGTTGCAGCATATGGCTGCAAAGTATCAGAGCAGCTATCAGAGCGAATTAATTTTTAAGGATTTTTTTAAATAATAGCATGAGTTTAAAGTCAACTTTTGAACATTTGGAAAAAAAATATTACCGACCTTACCTTACCAATCAGACTAAGGCCGGCGTGGCCTCTGCTGTACACAGAAGTTGTCTCCATTCTATTCGGTCCATGGCTGTCACTCACCAGCCTCGCTGTCTGCGGAGGGTCCGCAGATCGCCTTCTACTTGATCGATCCACCTTGCTCGTTGCGCGCCTCTTCTCGTACCTGTCGGTTAGTTTTCGAGAACCATTTTCACAGGGCTCTCGTCCGACATTCTTACGACAAGCCCAGCCCATCGTAGTCGACTGATATTTACGATGTGAACGATGGGAGGTTCTCCCAGCAACTGGTGTAATTCGTGGTTCATTCGCCTCCTCCACGTTCCGTCTTCCATCTGCACTCCACCGTAGCTGGTACGCAGCACCTTCCGTTCAAAGACTCCATGGGCGAGTTGGTCCTCAACTAGCAATGTCCATGTTTCGTGGCCGTAGAGAACTACCGGTCTAATTAATGTCTTGTAGATGGTCAACTTTGTAGTTCGGCAAACTTTGTTCGATCTTAGCATCCTTCGGAGTCCAAAGTAGGCACGATTGCCAGCCATAATACGCCTTTGTATTTTTCTGCTGGTGTCGTTATCGGCGGTCACCAATGAGCCCAGAAACACGAATTTGTCTACTACCTCGATTGCATCACCGTCGATCTGAACTCGTGCTAGGAGGCTAACATTGTCTTCTCGTGAGCCTCTTCCTTTCATGTATTTTGTTTTCAACGCATTAATCACAAGCCCGAAAAAATATATTAAGGGTTTATTGAATTCCTGCACAAAATTATCGCTTAAATTTATGGCCAATCAACATACTGATTTTTATACAGTTACATTTATTATTTCTCAATAAATTTCCGAGATTGTAGCCTTAATCAGTTGGAGATTTTTTCAACTGTTAAGTCAATGCTCAAAATTATCATTAATAATACCCCTTGAATTCCCAATACGGCTTTCAACACAATCACCATTGCCAGCACAGCCGTTGCTCTTTCATCATACCAAGATTAAATCTCATTCTACTACCAAAAGATTTCTTAAGGGCAAATTATAGAGTTTTCTAACATTCTTACTTATCTATGCCAATCCATTTATTCAGATCAAAATAAAATGGTTATGAAAGATGAAATATTAAAATGGCGAAGAAGTTTTGGTTTTTCTACTGCTCCATCTCCAGAACTCACTTTCAATTTTTTTTGACTAACCTAATACATCTATACCTCTATTACATGTACAGTACTGGAAAAAATACATCATACGCTTCAAAAATCGGATTTCTCGTAGATATTATTAAAGCCAGTTTAAATTTTATTGCAGCACTCTTTTACAGTTTGGTCACAAAGCAGATGTGATGTTCTTTCGTTGAAATTGATTCCGTGTGCATTCAAAAAGTAGAAAATGTCCAGGAAACAGATTTCGCTTGATGTCAAAAAATTGGTGATTCGCGATCGTGAAATCGCCATTCTCCTCGGTATGTTGCTGAAAAATGTTAAGTTTCACATTAGGCTTCTGCAACACATACACAGGAAGAATGAAAGCCAAAGAATAATGAAAAGCTTAAACGAACAATCACGTTACCTCTCAACATCACACCGTGAGGATGTGATTGGCGTTTGATCGTTTCCACTCAACCAATCGGAATGTTTTTTTTTATACAGTGGGTGGAATATTACAATTTGAGATAACTCAGTGTTAATGTCTTCCAACCTGCTACTGCATAGCAAAACGCTTAGAGGTGGACCGGAAGATTCAATTAGCTACATCTTTCCACTGCATTTTAGATAAAATCTTGAGCATGAGCATGATTGATCACCGGAGGTTGCTACTCCGTTACTGCCAGTTTAGTTGTTATAACACCGAAAACCAACAGAGGATGCTTGGGACTAACTTTCATCCTCAATATGTAAAAACTGACGATCCCTAACTAAGGAAAATACTCGCTTTATTGGAAGCCGAGAACAGCTCTGCACTTCCACGAGAAATCACTGGGATGTTGGATTGCAGGATTTAGGGCCGCAGGGTTCGTTGGGGTAAACGATAAGCTAAATTCACGCGGTGTTTAATGAAATATTTTATTATAAGTACCGATTTCTGTTTTTTACCTATTTATAAAAAACGGTAAGGATGCTACGGAGGAAACTCACAAAGCGTGATGGTGGGTTTTTATTATATGGAAAAAATCCGTGCCCGGATCCGTAAACTGCAGTCATGAATTCGAGAACAAGCAAAAATACACCGTGAACTGAATAACGTAATCGGGAACTAGTTCACGTTTTTGGGTAAAAATCATGAAAACGTGAACTAGTTCACGGTCCGTTTTCATTTTCGTGAATGCTTTTGTTTCTGTGTAGGAAATCAAAGCTGAAAAACCGATTTGAACCGACCGACAGTAAGCTGGTGGAGCCATTCACAAAATAGGAGAGTGATTCATCTGTTGGATAATAATGGAATAATAAAAAATAATGTAGATCACAATTAATAACAAGCTCCACCACCGAGCACACCCGGTGAACCACCACATATTACCGGGAAGCAGCTCAATTGTTTTTTTTTTCTGTACTCACTCGATTCCTTGCGCCACCGAAGAATAAGTGTCTGACGCAATAGATAACGCACTATGCTTGATAACAAAAAAGGATTCAACAAAGCATCGACGCAACCGTTCACAGTCAATGCTCGACGCACTCCTTGGTCTTTGTTAACTTTCAGTTTGTACAACTGTATTCTACAAACTTTTTTACCACTGGATCTGATATTTGCAACAGGCAAGTTGAACCTCCTATAGAGGAATCCATTATAATCTACTAAAAATTACTATTGAAAAATTTGATAAAATAAGAGAGTACGAAGCCTTTCGTCTTTCCTGGCAACTCTAACTTCTATTGATTTCCAAGCTCATCGGTTTTGCACCAACTGGGGAAGACTTGTTCCCATACCCAATGCTTTAATTGTCTCTAATCCGCTCAACCAATCGCAATGTTATGTGATGTAGTTGGCGGAATATTATAATCTTTGATAAATCAATGCAGTCATCTTCCAAATTTGGCAGATCGACTGGCAAAAATAACCACTTCTTAGACAACAAAACAAGCGTTATTATTTGCTCGAAAATATGAAGATTGGTCAGTGAATCAGTAGAAATATGTGTTATATATCAAAGTTCAACACTTTTTGATCCAAGCGGTGCCAGTACGACCTTCGAAATAAAGATGAGCGGTACAATCCCAAATGTTTTGCGCCAACAGTTAAACATATGGGTGGCTCCGTCATGGTCTGGAGGCGTTTCAGCTACGATGGAGTTGGAAAGCTTGTCAAACGGAATAGCGTGTAAGGAACACTATTACATTATTATTCGAAAAAATGCCATTGCATCTGGCATTGGTTTGATCGGTTACGGATTTATAATCCCAAGCAAGCTTCATCTGTACATGAGCTATCTACAGCCCAAGTAAGAGAAAGGTGCGCTCAAAATTATGAATTGGCCACCGCAATCCACTAACGCCAACTCGATCGATTTATCATGGGATGAGTTCGAGCGGTACGTGAAGAACATGCGCGTGACCAGTTAAAAACAGTTGTTCGACAGTCTTAAAGTAGTTTGGGCTAATCTCACCACCGAAACACTTGAAATAAATAAATGAAAATTGGCCGAAAGGCTTCGACGAATATCACCTAGATCAAAAAGTTTCCGGATTCACCACCGTGTGGCGCTCTCATTCACCCGATTTGAGCTTTTTATTATGTTGTCACACCTGTCATTGACGTTCTATAAAATTTAAGGTTGATAATTGGACTTTATGATACATAATCTTGTATTCTTAATTTCCTGAATATAATTTCGGGAACTTTTTGAACAAAGCAGCAAGCGCTGCAATCATGAAAGTACGAGGAGGACGCATTGATGAAAAAACGATGACGCCCCGTTTGCATAAAGACGTTTGGCATACGGACGTCTGGCATACGGATGTTTGGCCGAATGGATGTTTGGCATAAAGACGTTCGGTCGAATGGACGTTTGGTGATCGTGATCGTGATATTGAAATATAATAGGTCAATTTATATTCATGTGTATTCTTCATTCAAATTGTGAAATTTTCATATACTTGTCACATTTGTTTTGCTTTAGTTTGATCATATTATCTTTTACCATGTTTTGCTAATCGGCAGTCATTTTGAGGCTAGATTTTTCTGAGAAAGTTTATTGTAACTATTGTTCAAAAGGACGAATAACTCATTTGAGAAAAGTCGAAATTTAAAAACAGATTCTACTTTGAATTGCCATGCAAAGTAATTTTAGGATTCGAAGCTATTTAGCCATATATCTTTCAATCCTTTGATTCCAAACAACGTCTCAAAAGTAAAATAAGAAAAATGCAATTTAATTAAAGCTCAAAATTATCAAATATTAATTTCTCGCATAATTTACCAGTCGGTTTAAAATTTCTCAAATTGAAATGCATGAAATCATGCATTTGTTTGATTTGTTTAACACCAAAGAACTGCTCATGTTTGAAAGAAGGAAAAACCTCACATAAGAGTTTTATACCAGGCAAGCGCTTGATTCAGGAGTTGGCTTCCGAACACAGGAATATGCATCGTCATAAATGGCCCGTGCAAAGAATCAAAGCAGGGATCTTTCGGAGGTACAGCATATTTCTTCAAGGTTATAAAAAATAATGATCCATTTCGTCTAGCCGTTAAACATAACACATATTTCCACCTAAAATCAGGAGTCTACGATTTTATCAAAACATATTCATATTTCTCATATAGATGGGCAAATGGCCGAATATCATTTTTTGAATTAATGAACATAAATATCTCGTTTTTAAGTATATAAATATAGTTGAAACTTAATTAGAAAGCTTATTACTGCAAATGCGCACACAAGTTGATAAACTCTAAGTGTAATAAGTCTAGAATATCTAGCCGCTATCTAATGCGTTCGAGAATGTTTTGTTGGTTCCTTATTTCCTTTTTTAGATTTAATGCGTTTGAAAATACTTTCTTAGATTCTTATTTCCTTTTCTCTGCAATACATGTATGATAATAGACCATTTTCGGCCAAACGTTCATTCGGCCAAACATCCATATTCCAAAGATCCATATGCGACGCGTCTCACCCCCGAAAAAAACCTGACATGACCTTCCGTGTATTTTTAAATAAATTTTAAAACAAATCATAAGAAAATAGTCTATGTTCTAGTTCAACTTGAAAACAACGATTTTTTTATGTTGTGCTTGTAATTTTGCCCGATATTGTATGTGTTCATAGTACGGAATGCACAAGTTTAAAACCAGATGTGTACAAGCATTCGAATCCCTTTTATCCTTCTTCAAACGTGCACCAATGCGAAAAAGCACACAAATTCTTCATCCCCAAAGCTTTAAAACTGTCACAGCCGATTTTCACCTCACGTTAGGGCTAAATAATTCATGTTATCACTATCATCCGCCGATGAAAAAAAAAATCATTCCATTCGCATCACACCGTCAATATCACCCCTCACAGCAACCCCGTCAATCATATATTCGCCCTTCTGTCTCTTTCTCCCTCTCTCTCTCTCGCTACACATATCCAATATCAATCGACGTGATGGCTTCATTCGGTGCCCACGGTGATCGCCGTCAATCTGGTTGTTGGTGAACCTATTCCCCATCCTTCGGAACGGAACGCTTTCACCGACAACATCGACCACGACGGCCTGAATTATGATTTATGGCACAGCGAGCTTCACACGAGATTAGTGGGGGCGAAATTCTCGCCGATCCATCTCGCCGAAATCCCGCCGCCGGCAGGTACGGACACGAACGACATAATTTTTCAATCAATTTTAACGGTCGGTGTGGTGCCATCATCGTGTGGCAAAGTTGTTGCATCATTCGGGGATGGTTTACCTTCTAGGGCAATTGTGCAGGATTTCATCAAATGCTCTGCGTCTGCATGCTTCAAATGCTTTTGGCAAATAATGGGTGTGCACCATGCAGAGCAAGTGACCTTGACCCTTGCAGTCGTTCCGCGTGATCCTTATACTTTGTGACTACGGATGGTAGGAGTTATAAATCAATTGAATCTATGCAATTTGCGTTATTGGTCGATTTCCGGGCATGAAGAAAAGTTGAAGCGAAAAACCGATTAATGTTGAAAGGTTTCTGTTTCTAGCGACAGGTTTACTTTGGTAAGATGAAAATTTCATACTTTCAACAAAACGGTTAAGGCTTTTCTATACGATTCATTTTTCCAATAGCCAAAGAGTAATACTCATCTTGGTAATATATTGTAACTCAATCGAACGGTCACTGATTGTCATGCTGACAAACCATATATATTCATGTAAATTGAAACCATCCATTGTCAGTTCATGAATGTTGGTAGGCAGTGTCCACCAATGTAAATAGAGTCTACATTGCCACGCGAATTTAATTGAACTGTTCTATGATGGCATCACTGCTTACCACCCAATGGCATCCGGTGGCTTCGATGTGTGCTTTAATTAGATTAGTTGTTAAAAATTCAGAATGCAATGCATACCGGTCTATTCATTCCTGGCATTCCCATCCATTATAGCCTCGCTTGATTAGCTGATTCGTGATTATAATTCCAGATTTTAAACACACATAGGCTTATATTGAGTTAGGATAATTTGAATTGTAACGGCTGCATTCAACAATAAACAGAAATCATCACTGGCTTACGTTTTTTTCCTACCACTTGATGGTGAATCCACATATGTATCATCAATCATAGTACCATGGAGGTAACTCTAAGACCGTATGATTCTATATTAATAAAGGGTGTTCCGATCAAAATTTGATCACACAGTAATGTGTGTGATTCGATTAAAGTTTTTATTAATGAGTCAAATTCTTTTTCTTTTTCAAGTTCAGTTAATCCAGAATACAGCAAAAATATTCAGCTAAGCTTCCTTTTTACCGAATGCGAATTGCCGGGTCTTTTGCTTAACACCTTCCATAAGATTTTGTACAGTCTCCTTGTCCACTTTATTCGTCGCAGAACGTCAGTTTGCCTTGAACTGTTTCTCACTCACAACAGATTTTTGAGTCTTTTTAATGTTTCGCTTGACGATGGCCCAATATTGTTCGATTGGGCGGAGCTCTGGCGTGTTCGGAGGGTTCTTGTCCTTGGGCACCACTTGGACGTTGTTGGCAGCATCCTCCATGGCCTTTTTTCCGTAACGGCAAGATGCCAAATCCGGCCAAAATAGAGCGGAACAATTGTGTCGCTACAGGAAAGGCTTTAGACTTTTTTGTAGGCACTCGCTCAGATAAATTTCCTTGTTGACGGTTCCGGGTGCAATGTAAACGTTGCTCTTCAAGCCACAGGTACAGATGGCCTGCCACACCAGATATTTCTTCGCGAACTTTGACAGTTTAATGAGCTTGAAAATATCTGGCACCTTTCCCCGTCCGGTTGCCGTATAAAATTCCTGTCCAGGAAGCTGTTTAAAGTCAGTCTTGACGTAAGTTTCATCGTCCTGTACCACGCAATCAAACTTCGTGAGCATCGTTGTGTATAACTTTTGCGATCGTGCTTTTGCCGACGTGTTTTGTTTATCGCTCCGATTTGGAGTCACCACTTTCTTGTAAGTCGACAGTCCGGCTCGTGTTTTAGCTCTATCCATGGTTGAAGGCGCCACTCCCAGCTTCTTTGTGACATCTCGGACGGAAAGATTGGGGTTCCGCTCGAAACAGCGGGCAACTGTTTTGGTAGTCGCTGTGGCCTCCGGCTTTCAATTTCCCTCCGATCCAGCTTTCTTGGCTGTCGACAAACGTTCACCAAACACTTTTTATACATTGGTTACAGTTGATTAAGCCACAATTTGGTGCGTTGCTTCTCTTCCTTCGACTACATTTTGATAACTGAAGTGCTACTCTCAAAATAAAAATAGAGGCATGATTCTACACGCACACATCTTCAAAATGATGGTTGTTCGAACATTTTGTACATTTTCGTGACTAGACATCTCAATGAACAATTTAAGTTTTATTCCAGCCGTATAGCACTCCTACCGGCTTTGTTGATAAAACTACATTCAAAACTGTTTTGTCTACCAATACCTCTATGCATCTTTAAAGCCGTATTGTGTACAAAGTGGCCTCTATAGACTCTCCAGACGGTTGTGAAAATAAATTAATTAAACCTTCACAAGACCATAAAGATTTTGAAAATGTTCTTGTGAAAGATGTTATGATCACTTGAGAAACTTCATAAAACCTATTGGCTGCCACCAAAACTAGAATAGGCCGAAATGGCTACAGCTTTCAAACTTCACGGTGATAACGTGGTTAGTTTTTGTTGTTCTGCTTTGTTCGATTCGCTGCTCTTCTGATTCATTTAACAGTAAATAATATCTAAGAAATAAGTTGTGTTGTGGGAAATTTTGTTTGATAGCAAAATATCCAAAATAAATTGAGTTTTTTTCATAGGTGCTTTTAATTTTATGTTGAATTTCGGCACGATTAGAGCCGAAAATAAATACGCCTCGGAGATTATGCGAGTTTATATCATCAAAAACAAAAATGAAACAAGTATATTCGATGAATTTATCATGAATTTCTTGAATCCTAGAGGGTTTGAGCAGTTTAGTGAAATACATGTAATTAGAACGAAAATTAGTATTTTCCATTTAATTCCAACTACCTTTGCTTATCGTGACAGATACGCGTATTTCGTCTACAATGTGCAGACTTTTCAGTGTCTCGTACTACTAACTTGAATTTTCTAAAAATTAATGGAATTCAATAAGGTTTTCTCAAAGAATGCCGGTCTCTGATCTACATATCATTTGCATAACATGTAAAATGTGGTGTATTCAATTAAGTTTTTTCATATATTTCGATATGGCGATGGAAGGGAATCACAGTTTTGCCAAAAAGCCAATAAATCTTCGCAATGGCTACTATAAAACTATTTAGTCATTTGTTGACTTTCCTCAATTCCAAATTGCCGTTTAATGCATTTGCAGGAGGCAAAATGGTTTTAAATGCTTCTTCAACTGACCATAATAACACAATTTGAATGCGCTCTAAAATGGCATTTAAAACAGCATTTAACGAGTTCATAAAGTCAAAATAAAACCTTTGATAAGAGTAGAAGGAACTTAAGAAGGCAATGTTTTAAGATCGTTGTAAAAAAGCTGTGTAGGTACTCTTGAACCAGACTAAAATTTTGAAGTTATGGGCACCTCTTACTGCCATAATAAAACTAAATTGATTTCTAGTGGCCTTCATAAAATTTTAATAAAACCTAATAAAGCTGGATAGTTTTGGCAATGTTACTTGGGATGTGCTTTAAAAATGTAACAAACATTAATGGTGTCGCACATTTAATTGTTTTCACTACAGCGTTCTTCCGTGGTGCAATTTGATGTGGGACATGCCCACACATCATCCCAAGTAACAATTTTGGTTTTATGAGGGTTCTGAAGACCATGATTTAGCCTTTAAGTGTGCTTTAAAACCACAATTAAACTTCAATTGTTACTTGGGATCTTTATATCGATTTCGAATCAGCTTTCAACACAATCGATCGAGTCCAGGTATGGTAGATTTTTTTTATTTTATTCGTTTATTTTTTGATGACTCCACCACCTGGACACTACATATCGCACTCATCAACACTTGAGCCGGGACCAACGGCTTTACTTCCCTCCCGAAGAAAGACGTAACCGAATTTTTTCGCCTCAGAAAATCCGCCGTCCTCGACTGGGATTGAACCTAGACCAATTGGGGTGCCAAGCAGCCGTCACGTTACCATTACTTCAGCCGCTGGCACATTATTGTAGATTATGCACGAGTATAAATTTCCAGAAAAACTGACGCGGTCAACGCAACGATGAATCGTGTGGTGTGTGTAGTTGAAGTCCCAGGGAAACTCTCGAGTCCCTTCAAATCTCGGAGAGGGTTGTAGCATGGTGATGGTTTGTCCTGTTTATTATTTAACGTTGCATTGGAGGGTGTGAATCAAATAGTGGGAATAGACACGAATTGTACGATCTTCAGGAAGTCCATCAAACTGTTTAGCTTCGCGGACTACGTTGATATCCTAGCAAGCAATTTTGAGACGATGGCGGAAACGTACACAAGACCCTAGGCTGAAGCAAGTAGGATCAAGCTCGTCATTAATGCGGCAAAGACAAATACACTCAGTAGCAAAAAAAAAGCCGAGCAAAATTTTGCTTCCAAAATAAGCGTTGTTCAACCTTCTGTAACTTTGTCAATCACCAATATATTTGGCTGAAATTTTGACAACACTATAATTATGGTATAAACCTTATGTGACCAAAATTTTATGAAGTATGATGAAGTTTATAAATTTGATGTTATCATAACATATGTGAAAAAAGTCAATTTTGACATACCAATTTCAAAAATCCGTATTTCTGTGAAAAATTTAGGTAGGATATTAAAAATTTCTTCATGACTTAAAACAATACAGAGATTAATGTGAACAAAATTTGAACTGTTTTCATTAAGTGGTTTGGACTACAGCTGACGTCAAAGTTGACGCTCTAACATGAGTATTTCTCGCTTTCACCCGATATTTACCATGCTGAACTATCGGTGCAAAAACAAAACCGAGGCGTTGTCATCATACAGGTTAGGACCAAATTAATAAGATGAATTCACCTCATTATTAAAAGCAATTATCTGTCTTAAAAAATTCATTTTATTCAATGCAAACGTTATCAACTTCAAATATAACCTGTATTGACATAAAATGATCGTTGAAGATAACGGCTCATTTTCACTTAATATGTCTCCCGTTTGCATTTATAACCGCTTTCAGGCGATGCCTAAAGCTTTTCCCAAGCAACACATAACCGTCATAATTGGTTGCAGCAACTTGATTGTGACTTAGTTGATTCACATTAACGATACTTCAACAGGTTTGCAACAAGTGTGCTACTAGGGTTAGAGACCTTGAAAATATAGTCTGTGTTATTTCTTTGTTTTGGAGGTCCGTACAGATTTTAAGTTCAAGTGAGGATGTTCATACTTTGTTCGTAAATCCAATGAAATCCAGAGGTTTTAAGTCAGGCGAGCAAGGTGGCCTCTTTGAACCAGAATTGGAGCATGTTTTCCTTCACCACATTTGTATTATCTTTGACGTGTGGGCAAAAGTTCGTCTTGCTGGAACACAATATTAGCATCCTTACTGTAGATGGATGTGATCAAAGGCAAACTATGGCAAACTAAGGATTCCTAATTACACATCTGTGTTCACTTACAGGCCTTCTTGGATATTTTTTCTGTCATTTTCTCGATTTTTTTCAGCCATCTCCCCTGCTGGCTGCTTGGTCTGGAACTAAAATTTGAGGTTTTTAGGTACATCAGACGCTTTCTTCGAACTTATTTACCGGTTGGTGCGACTATTTGATTCGCTTTTGACAGTTAACAGCTTTTCGTCCGTGAACTGAATTACTATAAACCTTCTTCAGTTCACTAAGCAGTTTCCTGGTTCGCCTCACTTTAGCTTTTTTGAGTTCTGTCAGTAATCAGGTGTCTTTTAACTCAAGCTCTGGATATTCCTTTAAGTCAAACTTTGGCACTCTATTTACCAATGTACATTAGCCTGTGATGGCATTGCGCATCTCGATTCAAGTTACTCGAGAAATTTGAAACTCGAATCGAGTTATGTTTGGTATCACGTATTTTTTTAGAGTTCATCATTTTAGCGTACTAGATTTCGAGCTTAATGGGTTCAAGATCAGCTTGAAACGTCAAATTATACACTCTTGTTTCATTATACACAATTTTAGAGTACAATTGTATACCATCTCCTTTTCTATAACGGAAATGTTACTCAATTTTCGTAAAAAGTGGATCTATTCATAAAATTGATTACATCCACTTTTTACGAAAATTGAGTAACATTTCCGTGAGAGAAAAAGAGACAGAATACAATTGTACTCTAAAATTGAGTATAATGAAACAGGAGTGTAGATGTATACAAACAAACATAACTTGCTCGGTAGTGAATTGTTTGCAGCAGAAAATTGAAATCTAAAAGAAAAGTTTTCACAATGTTTTTAGACGACAGTGAAGAAAGCACTCTGATTCTGCACAGACGTGATCTAAGGGATTCATCAATCCACTTTCTGTGAATGAAAATGAGTGAGTAAATTGTAGTATGGTTTTCTATGTGTGAAATAATTATGTTTTGCCTTTTAAGGTTCCGGCAGTACTTTAGACTATGAAGATTGTTGAATTTTCATGAAGTTTGTTGTACTTCTCTGAAGTTTATAAAAAATCCTTTAAGTTTGTTGAACATCCCTGAGATTCGTAAAACTTCACTGATGTTCAATTAATTCCCATGAGGTTCGTTGACGTTCCCTGAAGAACATTGAATTTCTATGAAGTTCGTTGAATAATTCTGAAGTTCATTGCATTTCCATGAAGTTTATTGAACTTCCCTGAAGTTTGTAGAATATCCCTGAATTTCGTAGAACTTTCCAAAAGCCTGAAGTTCGTTGAAGCTCCTTAAAATTCCATGAAATTTGTTGAACGTCCCTAAAGTTCATTGAATTTCAATGAAATTCGTTGAACTTCCTTGATGTTTGTAGAACATCCCTGAAATTCATTGAATTTACATGAAAATTGCTGTACTCTCGTGAAGTTTGTAGAACATACCTAAAGTTTGTAGAACATCCCTGAAGTTTGTTGAACTTCTCTTAAATCTCAGGAGTTCATTAAAAAAATTGAATTTCACATGAAGTTCCTTGATGTTCTCTAAATTTCCATGACATTTGTTGAACTTTGTTTTTCTTGAAATTTTCTTGAATTTCAATGAAAATCGTTGAACTTTCCTGAAGTTCGTAGAACATCCCTGTAGTTCGTTACATTCCTGAAGTTCATTGAATTTCCATAAAGATTGTTGAACTTCCCCGAAGGTTGTAGAACATTCCTGAAGTTCGTTGAGCTTCGTCCCAGAAGTTCGTTGAATTTTCTTGAATTTCCATGACTTCGTTGAACTTCTCTTAAGTTCATTGAATTTCTATGAAATTCGTTGATCTTCCCCTTTTTTCGGATTGGCAAATTTCTCGACTTCCCTGGGTATAGATTATGACTGTACTTGCCAAACAATTTTACCAATGCAAAAATAATGCAGGCAAAGAAAGCTCCCAATTTATATCTTTGGAAGGGCATCAAGAGCACTAAGCTAAGAGCCAGCGTAAAGTCCCAAGAAGGGCGTAATAAAAGTCAGGAAGAACAATAAGAAGAAGGATAATGTTATAATTCGTAGGTTTGTTTTTTTTCTATAGCGATTTATCAACGGCCAACATTTTTTTGAGAAATAACAGTTTGGTACATAAAATATCATTAAAATTCAGATTCATCGTTGATTTGACTACTTTTTTGAGTCGCAGCTATTTTTATTTCAATTTCAATTCATGAAGCTGTTTTTGATTTCCAGGCTTTCTTATTTCACTTGCAGTAGAACTTTTTGTGCCTCATTGCTCTCTTCTTGTGATTCAACATATCTTCGGAATAGTTCCAGTTATCCCTCCATCGCGTTAGACCACTGACTCACTTTTGTTCCAGTCCTAACTCTCAATCTGAGCTCTTCAGGTTGATCTTCGGCTTCCATTGATTCCCCGTCACAACCTTGCTTGAAGGGGAATTCTTCTACAAATACTTCATTTCCTTCTGCAGCTTGACTTTCCATGTACTTTCCCTTTTCATTATCCGTAGGGAGGCTTTTCATAAAGAGCTTGCGACATCCAAACGATTTTGTAGCAGTTATGCCAGAAATGGAGGCATACAACTCGGCGGATCTCACCACACATTCTTCATTCGTCTATGTTTGATCTTCCTTCGGTCTCACTTTGTTTTAAACTGTTGATGTTGTGGCGTAGTTTTTTTCGCCCACACCTGAAATCAATAAAGAGAAGCAAGCACTGATTTTATGGAACTAGGATGGACATACACATTTTTCATATTACTTCTGAACATCCAACAATCAAGTCGGCTTAGCTAAATGGCTACGATGAAGAATTTGTACATAAAATAATAAGGAAACACGAAAGAAAGAAACATCGACAAAACGCCACTAGTCTTAAACCAGAAAAGGATGAAGTTAAAAGGATCAGCTTACCGTTTTATCCAAAGCTAACTAACGCAATGCAAAGAATTCTGAAAAAACATGGTCTTCAGGCGGTCTACAAGAGCGGCCCAACTTTGAAAGATACTTTGTGTTCCCTCAAAGACAAAGTTCCAATGGATGAGAAGTCAGGATTTATGAAATCCCCTTGCAAGAGTTGCCTAGCGGTTTGTATAGGCCAAACCCGCTGAAAAATGAAAGTTCGTCTGAGGGAACATAAAAACGCCGTGGACAATGGAAGGGACTCTGAATCGAGTGTAGCTGCACACTCTATGGAGCATAACCATGCAATAGATTGGGATCGAGCTAAATTAAAAAAATGTGTCGGGAAAGCATCCCATTTGAATGCATGGGAATCCATGTTCATCGCCACAACTGAGCAGCCGCTGATGAATGAAGATGATGCTCCAATATCATCGTCCCTTTTCAATTTGACGACAAGGAAAATAAAATGATTCCTTTATATGTGTGACGTGTACTATATCTAGTAGGAAGCTGTGTGTCGTTCTCTTTGAGTAATCAGTTGGACATCGTCCTGTAGATGGGCAGCATCGAGCCCGAAACCGGTCGACAATAAAAGGTAAATTTTATGTTCCTTTTTCGTTTGTAAAAATCATAAGTGTTGTGTCCAATCTCGCGTCGCGTTTTCATAAGTGTACTGCAGTTCTTACGTTGGCACCAAATCAAAATAATGAGGGAAACAATCAAGTCGTTACTGAAATTGAATCTGAATCACTCTGTCGACTATGTCCTATGTTGATATTTAAAAAAAAAACTCCGAATATACCTTTTTCCACTCGGAAACTTCCCGCACCGGAGGATCTCGTTCGATGAGCGCATTTATCAAATGACCCCACAATCGGAGGGAGTTTCTTTTGGCATCGGGAATTTTTAACAGATCCCGAGCAAGGTCTGAGTTTTCTATCATGAATTCCGTAAGGAATTCCACTTGAGAGGAGTTGATGCTCATCGTATTTCGTGGCGATTTCGTAGGCCTGAAATAAACTATAATTAATGATTGAATTCAATTAAAAACATTATATTTGCAATCACATATTGGTACGTGAATACGATCTACCGATTATTTATACAATCAAATTCGTATTTGCTCATGTATTTCACGATGTTATTGAGGCTATGATTGCACTTAGTTTTGCAACTAACCACTTCTGCTTTACGAGATATTTGTAGATGATTCGCGCTGAAAAATACTCGAAATTAATATTACGCAATGCCAATTTTTACTCGAAGATCTAGTACTACCCGTGGCGTTTCACTCGTTTTGAGCTCGAAATCGAAAAAGGCAAATGTGTTTGAAACGAAAAAATAGCAGCCGTTCCGAAATGCGCAATGTCACCCCTGCTTTGCCATTTTTCTCATGCTCCGTACGGAATTACGAGTTACTTTCATCTTAATGGATAGCATCAACGATGACGCTTTCACAGATCGCTTCCGACCACTTCCGATTCTTTGGTACTGTTCAATCGTTGGGAGTTCAATCGATGCCCTGACTCGAAGTACAGTTTTTTTTTAACATTTGGCAAGGGCAATGAATTCGCAACTGACCTCTGGACGTGAATAATTCTGATGAATTCATTTCAAATTTTTCACAATATATTTACGTCTTTCACAATATATTCCCTAATCCTAAATTCAGTTACACCAATTTTTTCGTAAATAATAACTGACACATGGAGCAAATTTTATTAAAAATAGGTTGAATGGCTTGTGTGGTAAGATAGTATTAGTAAGAGTCTCAAGCATATTGCTGACGTATACTGCAAAACGAATGCCACAATTAGGTTCTCGCCGAGCGATCTCACAAACACTAGCGTACTGATTTACACGTATAGGATCGATTTGTTTATTGTTTTCAACCACGAGATCAACTGTCAAAGTATTCAGTTAACAGTGGATTGAATTTCAACCGTACGATTGCATTAGTGATACTGCTCACTAATACTAACGGCGGCAAAAGCTATGGATATGGCCTTGAACGCATGCAACACGCGCCATTAAAACAAATGAGCAAGTAACTAGGAAAATGTTGGAGGAACACAGAGCATCAGTCCTCGATGTGCTAGAAAGGAAAGCGTCAAACGTCGAATGTCAGGTCCTCATTCGGCTTCTTTCTGAAAAGTAAGAGCAGTGGCGTTGATTTGACAGATTTTGGATTGTGGTGGGAAGTTCGTACTGCAGTTAGGAATCGGCGGCCTTTCGAACAGGTTTATTTACTTTTTGAGGATCCACATTCTTCAGCCTATAAATATCAAACGGCTGTTTCAGACTTTAGGATTTTTCTGCATAAGTCTACCTGCCCGTCTCCATTATCGAATAGAAAATCTTCTATATGGTGCAATTTTAGATCACCAATCTTTCGCGTTGTCGTACACACAATGTCCCTAAGTAATGATGTAGGTTGGTTGTCAATGACAATTGTCAAAACTGTAGCCGAATGCTTATTTTTCTCCCAACTTGCAATATTTCAAGTTAAAATAAGAGCGTTATCTCCAATGCGCAAACAGAGGAATCGTTGGCTTGAAACCCAGAATATCCGCCAGAAACTCAACATCAATTAGTTTTTTTTATTACTTGCCATTCTGCTATTGAGTGACATATTGTTTGCCTCTGAAATCTTTTTAAAAGAAGAATGACATATTTCATTGTTCCTGTGGCGAAGGAATATTCATCGCCAGTTGTTTTCATCGCGCTTTTTTTTTCTTCCTCTTATCACTTTGATTGATCTGTTTGATTTTGGAATGGTGCTGACACGTAACTGAAGGAGGTTGGTTGGTGCTCGAAATGGTTTCCGTTACCGTTTCGGCTGGCTACGATTGTCTTCCGGCACGTTGTGTCAGTGTCGTCGCGGGTGATGGATGCTCGCTGAGGTCCCCGTTTGCTCTTTGGCGGATAATTCTCCTTTGGTTCGACGACCATCAGATTCCGCTATGCGTGGCAGCTGTCAGTCTTTCGGCTTTCCATGGCATTCCTCGATGAAATCTGGTTCGCTGTCTTCCCCTTCTGTTTATTTTCATCTGGAAACCGATTTGTTAATTTTATTGTTAACGTGTTTTGCGTGATTGGAAAAACGAGAGAGAAAATAAACATCTGGGACTCATATCGTTTAGAATAAATGAGAGATTAATTCGAAATCACTCAGTAATCAATAAATTGAATTCATCAAATGAAACAGACCAAAATGGGAAATCAAGAATTGTAATTTGAACGCATCCCTTCACTTCTCTTGAAAACTTTTCAAGTAAACTTGTTAACATCGTTCCGACAATGGTTTTCTTTTTTCCCATCTGGTGCCAACTTGTCGTCGACAAGTGGCATAAGGAGTGAAATACGAAAGAAAAAGCCATTGCCACAGTGGCACCTACGCTCCGGTACATGTTCAAGGAGGCTGCCAATCCATATGTGTAGTAGAGCCAACTGGTAACTACAAGAAAGAAGTTCGAGAAAAATGTAGAAAGAAAAAAAAAACTTTAACCTTCGCAACCAACACGAGCAAGTGTTTTCCGTTTCCCTTTCCGGTCCGTTCCGAACGTAAATGGGGTTATTCGCCAATAAGCTTCGCACTTGGGTGCTACCTGTGAAAGTTTTCCACTCTAGTTTGCGGAACTTCAGAGCAGAAAAAGGAAAATTCTGTCTCCGCGTTCCCCGATGGTAGCCGTGGCGAAGGTGGGAAGGAGAAAGGGATGCAAATCGAAGAATAAGTTGCTCCTCTAGCTGTCGACGCAACTCTCTTGACTGAACTACTATTCTTCTTCGGGGGTGCAGGGAAAAGTTAATTCTTTTCTCTTTTTTTTTCAACAGCAAATAAAACCGGAAAAGTTCATCTCGCACAATGCCACGTGCTTTTAGAGGGGTTCATCTACGACGTGTGTGCTCGCTCACCCTCTCGGCATATTTGCAATTTAATATTGGTCGTTTTAAAACTAGTATGGGATGATTAATTTTGGTTCTATTTGATATGGCTGTTTAGTTTAAGTTTTGCGAAATCTGGTATTCATTACTCGGAAGAGCAGATTTTTGGATGGAATAACTTTGTAAAACATACTGCAAATTTGGATTAACTAATATTTGGGAATACACATTTATTAATAACTAGCTGAATCCGGTGCGAGCTTTGCTAGACTTGCGACTAAATGAATGAAAATAAATAAGAACTGACATGTTATTGGTTTTTTTGCAGAATGAGTTTTGTTAAAATATGTTCGTTTGTTTATGTGTGAAATTTCTGATAGAAAGTAGGTGCACAGAGAAAAACAATTAATCCTAACAAGCGCGTAAAATTTCGTCTCCTCTAATTCCAAACCAAAGGAGGCGAAAACAAAGAAATTGTTTGCAATCTTTTGTGCCCCATTCAAGAATGTTGACAATCTTTCATACAAAACGCTACATTCAGGCGTTATATGGCTTAAATTTACATAAAACATCTCATTATTTTCTGAAATTCTAGCATTCCCTTTATGTGCATTAGATAAAGCGGAAAATTCAATTTACATTAATTGTTATTTTATATTTTCTCCGTGCGAGGAGTAACGATTATGATGTTGAAGGAGATGTTCGCTCATCACCATGAGGCACCAAGAGTGAACAACAATGTTTTTTGGCTAGAATTGAAAGATATGAAGAGAAAGTTATTGATAGTTCCGCTAGTGTGCGGCAGGCTCGGAAACATAGCAGATGTTTTAGGAAAATTGAGCGAAAAGGGCATGTGTACAGTGGTACTATGTATGTTAGGCAAAAATGTCGTTGGTTCGAGTACCACTGTACACATGCCCTTTTCGCTCAATTTTCCTAAAACATCTGCTATGTTTCCGAGCCTGCTGCACACTAGCGGAACTATCAAAAACTTTCTCTTCATATCTTTCAATTCTAGCCAAAAAACATTGTTGTTCACTCTTGGTGCCTCATGGTGATGAGCGAGCATCTCCTTCAACATCAGAAAATTCAATGTTTATTTTTATCTGTATGTGTGATTTTAACCGTTGTGTGTCCAATAAAAAAAAACACCTCTAAGAGGCCGACAGGAAACATTTTCACCCACGGAATTAAAATGATCATTACTAAGAAAATATCCAACTGATTTGGAATATATTTATTGTTTTGAATTCAAAAACTCAACCCCTCAACCCCCAAAAATGTATAATATGATCGAATATGACCGATCCGTAACCGAAAACCTCTTAAAATATGGATGTTACAATTCTTGGAATAGTTCCAGAAGAACGTTTGTCATAGTTATTGGACCATCCAGTCACTTGGCACCTACTCTGTTCCAATGGTTCGTGCTTTTGACAGTTGCGCGTGTGATATTAATTACAGAGGAAGTTTCATAAAGAGTACAAATCAGTTTCGTTGCAGAAAAAAACGAATAGGTTCGTTATTTCTACCTTCGATTTCGTAGTATAAACTAAAATTAATATTCAGTGCAACGGTACCCTAACTTTGATTTTAAAATTAGTGTTGACATGTTTAGAACTAGAATATAGATTAATTAAGACTAAAGGGCGAACACGAAATTATTGCGACACATTCAACTGGGCATAACTTTTTTACCAGTATGTAAAAATCAACCAAATTGTGCACACTTTCTCATTGATGTGTATTGTTTACATGCTGTCAAACTCGAAGTCATGTTTTTCGAATCAACGAAAATGAAGGTGAACCAACGCGAGTCGAGAGAACAAATTCTTTCGAAACACCTGGAATTTCCTGACGTGTCGCACCGGCAGTTGGGAAAAATGTTGAACATTCACCATTCAACCGTCTCCAGAGTGTTGAAGCGGTTCCAGGACCGGTTGACGTTGGACCACGGCAAAGGAGCTAGAAGAAACCCGGGACCGAAGAACAAAAAGACGGAGGGAAAGGTGAAGCGGATGATTAAAGTAAATCCCAACGTCTCAAGCCGTGATTTGGCTAAAAAGATCGGCATGTCGCAGAGCTACGTCCAGAATGCAAAGAAGAGGGCTGGAATACATACATTCAAGGTACAGAACTTCCCAAACCACGATGAGCGGCAAAAATCGACGGCTAAAACTCGGGCACGGAAGCTCTATGAGAAGATGCTGACAAAATATGGCTGCTGTGTGATGGACGACGAAACGTATATAAAAGCCGATTTTAAGCAAATTCCGGGATTGGAGCTTTTCACCGGCAAGAGCAAGTTCTATATGGACAACAAATTTAACAAGAAGAAAATGTCGAAGTTCGCCTCCAAATATCTCATTTGGCAGGCCATCTGCTCTTGCGGACAGAGGAGGGAGCCTTTCGTGACAAAGGGCACAGTAAATGGCGAGATCTACAAATCTGAGTGCCTCGAGAAGCGCCTTTTGCCGTTCTTGCAGCAGCACGACGAAGTTCCGCTATTTTGGCCAGATTTGGCATCATGCCACTATTCTAAAAGTGTCCTGGAGTGGTATGAGGCCAATTCTGTCCATTTTGTTCCAAAGGACATGAATCCGTCAAACTGTCCGGAGCTGCGCCCGGTGGAGCAGTACTGGGCAATAATGAAGCGGGAACTTCTGAAGAGCAAGAAGACAGTCAAAGACGATAAAGACATGTTGAGAAAATGAAAAAAAAAAAACCGGGAAACTGGTACCGGATGACACTGTAAAGACTTTGATGGAGGGCATCAAGCAAAAATGCGTTCAATTTTACACTCAAGGCTCCATCGATTAACTTTTCTTCTGATTTTTGAAGTAAATATATGTATAAAACTACCCTAAATTTTGGTTTGATTCTAAACATTATAAGAAAATTGGCATGACATTTTCGGTGTCGCAATAATTTCGTGTTCGCCCTTTATTACATATTGTCAGATGAATGAAATGAATAAGCAAGTTCTCTTCCAAGAACTTGATCAATAGCCGTCCGTCCGGGTTTCTATTGCCGACAAACATAATTGTACCGATAGCTCCTGACTCGCGTTTCTTTGGACTGGCCACTCCGTTGGAAAGTCAACGAATGTATCGATAACGATAAATCGGATGTATCGATTTTTATCAGGAACAATTCCATGAATTTTGATACCCATATTGTTAGGATTCAATTCAAATAATTTTCCTCATTGGGACCTTCTCTGAATCTTACCTTCAAAAACCCCCACATGCCAATTTTGGTTCTATTTGCTTGATTAGTTCTCGAGCTATGCAGAAATTTGTGTTTAATTTGTATGGGAGCCCCTTCTCTTCCCGACGGGGGAAGAGTCTCGGACCATGATATGAACCTTCTCTAGCCCCAAAAATTAAGGCATACAGATTGTCCTAACATTAACGAGTCCCCTTCCCCTTTTTAGACAAAGAAGGGTATCGAAACAACCATAGAAACATTGCTTGCCTTCAAAAACCCCCACATGCCAATTTTGGTTCCATTTGCTTGATTTGTTCTCGTGCTCTGCAAAAAATTTCTGTTTCATTTGGATGAAAACCATCCCTTTCTGATATGGGAGGGGTCTTAAACCACCATAGAAACATTATTTTTCTCCAAAAAGTCCCACGTGCCCAATTTGGTTTTATTTGCTTGATTAATTCTTGAGTTATGCAAACATTTGCGTTTCATTTGTATGGGAGCCCCTCTTTTCCGCGAGAGGAGGGGCTCAAACCACCATACAAAAATGTTTGCTTTCAAAAATCTCCACAGGCCAAATTTGGTTCCATTTGATTCATCAGTTCTCGAGTTATGCAGAAATTTGTGTTCCGTTGTTATACATTAAGGTTTTTTCTTTGCACGGGGGATTCGTTCCACTTTTAGTATGGAACCGTGTAAAAAAAAAACTAGAGAGAGTTGATAAATTCACATGTTTAAACATTTTATATAACTTCGATTTGGTTTCTATGCGTTACTTTTCCATGAAATGATCAAAATACAGTTTTTAAAATTTTGAATATTAACACCGAAAATTCTGAATTTTTGGAAAAACTGCCATATGATTACTTTTGGCCCAAAACGTAAAATGTGAGTTGAATTAGGTCGATAAGTTTTTCCGTTTTGGAGTTATCGCTGAAAACAACCCGTGTAAAAAAAAACGTGCAAAAAAAAACCTTAGTGAACAGGTGGGACTCGAACTATCATAAAAACCTTTGCCAGCCACTAAAAAACCCTGCATCCAAAATTTCACGCTGATCGGTTCAGTAGTTTCCGAGTCTATAAGGGTCAGACAGGCAGACAGAAATTCATTTTTTTTATAAATAGATAGATGTGCATTGATATCAAGTCCAAAGTCTTTATTTTTGGCTCAATGGCTGAGTAGAATTGTATTCCTTTCTCTTTTGCTTATACGGAAATCTTACTCAATTTTCGTAAAAAGTGGATCAAAATCTGTGAGAAAAAGAGAAAGGAATACAATTCTACTAAGTCACTGAGTATAATGGAACGGAAGTGTACACGCTATCTCTAAGCAACTCAAAATTGAGTACGTTTGACTCGAATCAGACAAAAGGCTACTCAAACATTCCCGTGTCATTCTACCAAAGGACTGAGTATAATTTTATTCCTTTTTTTTCTTAACTATCCGGAAATGTGATTTTCGTAAAAAGTGGATCTAATCTGGACGAAAATTTAGTAACATTTCTGTGTGAGAAAAAGAGAAAAGAATACAATTCTGCGAGTCAAACGTACTCAATTTTGGGTTGATAAGAAATAGCGTGTACACTCCCGTTCTTTTGTACTCAGTGACTTAGTACAATTGTATTCTTTTCTGTTTTTCTCACGCAGAAATGTTATTCAATTTTTTGATATACACTATTACATAAATATTTCATGGGAATGAGAGGGCCCTGATGGACCCGATTGAAGCACTAGGGATGGGGAGAGTGGGAATGACAACTCCCCATTGCTAACAGTTTGTGAATAGAGGGCGGGCTTTTCTCCCCGCCCATTGGGACATCCTCATGTTAGATAGCTTGCTCTTTTGACAAATTGTTCAATCTTGTAGTTGAAATGAGAGTCTTTACATCCCTGCGGAAACCTATAAGTAATGTTGCCTATCGATGCACCCAACCCGTTTTTGAACTTTCATACAATGGCATGATCAGGATAATCAGTGGTTAGTTTAGCTTGATCAAGTCTAACAGCAAGGAGAGCCCATTGCTGTCGGACATAGTTTCCGTGCTACAATGTGTGGCAGTGCATATCATACACGAAAAAACATAAAAAATAAATTTAATCTCTGATTTTCTCATGTTTTGATTAAGCCTTTTCGGTTTGGTACCATTTGTTCAGTCGGATTGGCCCCATTGATGTCGCCTTATTGTCATTTGATTTCTAATTTTGCCAATCTGCACCGGTGGGCAGATGTACATCTTAGCTGGAGAGGAAAGGTACCCGAGCAGGAGACAACAACATATGAATACCTTATTTTGATCTTGATAACTGGTCTTGGTATTAAAGAACTTAGAACCTTAGAATTGCAAGCAAAATATCTTTCGAACTATATAATTTGTTATTTCGGATACCTGATCGGCAATATCAAAATTAGGCATTGATTTGTTATTTTCTCCTACTCGGGTCATCATCATTGTGCGACAGCAGAACAAGTTCAGTCTGCCATCGAGGATCCAATCAGCTCAATTTGGTTAGAATAGCCGTATAGCCTACGGTTACTATAATTCATACGAGTTGATCAAACATTAAAAAAAAAGGATTTTATTTTCCTGATATTCTGGATCTTTTTATTGACAGCATTTTATTTTCTACGGAAAACGCTGCAGCATTTATTTATTTTAAAATTTATTAATAAAAATCACTCGTTAGCATATTTAGCATATATTATTATTACCTGGAAGCTGCTAAAAGTGAGAAAACAATGTTGTTTTATCTCTATTCAATGATTTCTGGATACAATTTATCCTCTTAATTGATAAGTACAGCAATTTTAAAGCAAAAATATATGAAAACTCGATAACAATTGTTTTTGCCTCAGCTCAAACCTATCTGTCAGATTAGCTTTTCCACTTACCCCCAGAATAAGTGGCACAACAAAGCACACAACAAGTTATCCATATATAATGAATTGAGCTTTTTTGTTATTGTTAATTCGACTCACAGAAAAGCCAATAATTATATTTTAACATTCAACTAATATGATCAGCAGCAAATTGTTTTTTTTTTAACCTCAGAGAGAAAGTACTTGTGTCGCTCAATATTCATAGGATACTGATCCAGTGAATTGAAAACCGATGCGTAGGATATCAAATGTAAGACAATTGCACTCATAGAAAGTTAGAGCCACTCGTCTACAAGTAAACGAATGACTATTTTATGAGAAAGAAATTCGAGAACTTAAAAATATCCTGACGCGTCGGGCACTTTCTTGAGAGAATTTGGATTCCGATAGGTACACTGCGACTATTTTCTATAGCCGCACCCCTAAATTTACACACCTTGCAATAATCGTGCCGCAATCAATGGATTCAACGGTGTGTGTCTGTTTGTATTAGTGAAACGTATGTTTTGCATACTGTATGTTGATAGTATTTGTCCTACAGTTGTCAAATAAACGTGATTTCATTCATTTGAACGTCCATTTTCTATAGCCACGCATAAAGGATTGCTTTGGTATGTAGAATTTTATAAACTTAATCCTGCTAAAATTGCTTCTAAACGCCGAGAAGAACTGTTTTGAGTGAGAAAAAGAAGGTAATGATTGAAGCCTATTAGCAGGAAGGTGCTTCAATACGAGAAATTAGACGTAGACTCAGCCGATCGGGTAAAGTCTTACGAAATTTTTTGAAGTATCCAGAAAAATGTGCTTCGACCAAACGAAAGCCGCAAAAATCGAAGCTATCACCGAGGGATTAGCGAAGCATTGTGAAATTGGCGTCGATTTCCACCATTATGTGAAGAAAGAATTCCGAAGGCTTTGCAGACCAGTCTGAACATTATTCGGTCAAAATGAACAGAGCACCAAATCTGACTTCTGTGCATAAAAAGAAACTAATTGAATTCGTCAGACTCAACATCCCGAACAGGATACAACAACATATGAATACCTAATTTTGATCTTGATAACAGGCCTTGGCATTAGAGAGCTCAGATTAAGAGGGAAAATACCTAAGCAAAATGTCTAAGCTTTACAAGCAAAATATCTCTCGAATAACAAAACTTGTTGTTTTGGATACCTGGGAATACCTTAGAGGTACTATTTTGGTATTGTCTTACTTGAATTTGGTATTCACATAACACTGTGGGAACAATTTTATGGTATTAACCTCAAGTATTTACCTCTTAATCTGAGCTCCTAAATACCAAGGCCAGTAATCGAGTTATTCGGTCCTGCTCGGGATGGCACACCAGTGGGACACGGTGAAATCTTTGTAAATTTCATGTTTTCTAAACTGATGAACTATATTTTGTTCTTTTTTTTATTATTCAAATGTTCGTTTTTCAACTCTTGGTGATCTTTTCCGATGAAAAAAAATTCAATCTAGATGGTCCCGTTGGATTTACTGGCTATTGGAGAGCACTTCGGTAGGAACCAGAGTACTTCTTCAGACGTAATTTTGGATGAGGATCTCTAATGGTTTGGCTTGGATTTTGTGCTACAGCAAAGCTTCATTTTGCATTCACATCTTGTAAGATGAACTCGATGTTGTATAAAAAGGTTCTTAATAGCTGATTAGTCCCGTTTAAAGAAAGTATCGTCGCAAAAATTCGCGTTTCAACAAGATAATGCCAGCATTAACACCAGTTAGGCTACAAATTCCTTTTTTTAACGACTGAAAAATTGAGCTCCTGTGGTAGCCAGGCCGTAGTCCGGATTTAATTCGAGTGGAAAACATCTGGGGAATCATTGTTCGACGGATCTATGCTATTAAAAAGTAATACAACATAAAAAGTCGGTACATGCTAAAAATAAACCCAACAGCAGGAGATAATTTCTCACCCATGCAGTATTGGGAGAGGGACAAATCGCTAGAACCAGATAAAAGCAATAGGTAGTATAAGAGCACGATCGGTTGCATAGCCTTTTACCAGTCAAGGGGGTATCCTCCCCCTTGCCTACCATGTATGGATAGCTTAGTAAAGGGTTATCTGTCCGACCGGATACTACTGTTCAATGCCCTTCGCTAGTTCTCAAACTTGTATCTTTCAATTTCAAAGCCTGCCGTTACCTTATACGGAACTATCAATACAATTTCGCTTCATTTCTATTCGTTCTAGTAATAAATAACTGTCCGCTCCCAGAGCTTCGCATGGAGATGATAAATTATCTGCTTCTGACAAACTTCAACAACAGTATTGTTGAGCTTAAAGTGGCAGTTTCGGAAGCGTGGGAGGATTTTGAAAAAGAAATTTTAAAGAACATGGTTGAAAGTATGCCCAACAGGATTTTCCAGGTAATTGAGCTTGCTGGAGGACCAACTGATTATTAAAATGCGGAAAGTATTCAGAAAAATGAATTTTGAAAGTATCTTTTAAAAATAATAAGTGTGGCTATAAAAAATAGCCACTTAATTTCATGAATTTTAATAAATAAAAGATTTTCTATTGCAAATTTTCAATGCAGGTTCGAATTTCATTTTTAAGCAAAGCCGTTAAGTACATATTGCAATGAGAAATAAAGTTTCATACCCGGTTTACATGTTACACCATAAACGTGTGTGCGGCTATAGAAAGCAGCCGCAGTGTATTATGATGACAAGAAATAGTTTTTATAAGATTTGGTGACAATTTGTTTTACAATACAGCGCTGGATATCTATTTTCACTGAACAACTCAGTTTGTTTACATTTGTCAGTTTTGCCCCTTTGAAATGTTGGTGCCGAATTTATTTCTGCATTGTATTCTGAAGACTGCGGAGCAAGAGGTGGTATTGGCTCTCACGACATTTAATCTCTTGATTGTATCCAACCCGTTGCGCTGGTTACCACTGAAACCTAATCGAAATTACTTCAAACTTGGGACCATCTATTGTTTGGTAGTTAAAGGAACAAATTTTACTCCTTGTGACATGTGAAAAGTGTCAATACTCAGATTGAGCCAAGTGGCATGGAACATTGGGTGAGTCTGTATCAATGAAAATGATTATGTTCTATATCAAATACATATTATTGTTTGCAATGTTTAGGCTATCGATTTCGGCGCATTGTCAGTACGTTTACGTTTGATTTCGTTACAATCGATTCGGCTTTCTCCAGATTCAAACAAAAATATATGAAAAACTGAAGCTGCTTTTTGATACATTAAATTTACTCGAACACAAGCCTGCACTGCAAAAAAATCTTGCAGCAAAAATTACAATTTTACCCGACTATGTCTATTTCCAAAACTACCATGAAATTTCAGTCAAATTTACTATGTTTATGGTACAGCCTTCAACATTTCTGATGCATTTGACAGACCTCAAACGCATTTACAGTCAGGTGAAAATTGTTGATGTTTGCGCTTAACTGAACCCTCGAAATGGTACTTTCTACAGCGAATATTTTTTTAAAAGTGTGAATATATGATTTTTTTTAACCATCTCTTGAACGTTGGTTGGAAAAACTCTCCGACGTCTACTTCAAATTTCCTCATCCAGTTTATCTCAAATAGAACATACTCCCTGCCGATGTTCACGAGCAGACATTTTCATCACCATTGGGATCGTTACGCCAGTCGTTTCCGTCACTGGAAAATATAGAAAGAGGCAAGATGTTGGAAGAAAAAATTAAATCACAAACCCTCCCAAAATGCCAACAATTTACTCCAAACGATATTATCGTTCAACGTCACACGTACTCGCACCAAGTGCTCCTCATTTCACGCACGTCTCTCCTTAGGTTTGTCACGCTTCTGATACCAGCGATTTGTCGGCTCTCAGCTTGGAGATATTCATTGAATGTTGTGAACGCCACGCCTCAATTCGGCAATCGAACCCACAGCCTCCGGCTTTGTAGTACTGACTGAGCCACTGGCGCCCTCTATTTCACTCAAAGCTTTGAATAATTTTCACTGATGGTGTAGGTGCGTGTAAGTAGGTTCACTGTAAGACTAGGCCTCTGCCACGAAGGAACCAAATTGAATTCACCCATGCAGTGTGAGAGAGCATGGTTTCTGTTTTCCTTTTGTGGCAGTAATTTTCCTCCAGGGGGCACTTGCTACGAAAATCATCGATGGCACAAAGTTCTGAGTAAAAACATCGAATGCCGCGGTTAATCGCAACACTGATAAAGCTGTTTCATGTGTTTGGAATGATGGAATTTTACATAAGCTTTCCCACGTGCGAATTGGGGGGCTGTGCGATAAGTTACACACCCTTCCCCGGGGCGCTTGCAGCACTCAGTGGTTGATAGGGATTGTGTGGGATGGATTGGATGTTGTGTAGAAACTTAAGGTTCATCTGAACTTTGTTATTCCTTTCTTGGAAAATATTGACCCAGTTGAAAACCCTTTTTCCCGGATGGTTTTGTACCAACATTCGATTAAATTCCGCAGATCAAACATGCTTTATTCCCTGGCCCGAGTGTGTCTTTAAATGGTTGGTTCAGGATTTTGTTGTATTATGATACTTTTCAGGAAAGACTTTCGAGTTGTCAAAGTCCTTCGGATGTTTCAAACCAGTCCAACAATACAATTGATATCTTAGATATAGAACTATGACACAGTATCCATCGTCGCTTTGATCAGTCAGTTTCTCGGGAAAACATATCTTGTCCATAATCTTGCTTTAAACGATCAATAGTGTCGGCCTTGCAATCGCTAATGCGCTCGTAAATGTACTTTTAAAAATGGTGAACTAGTACTGTGTTTGATGGTTGAGACAATATATTGTAGAAACCGCAGGTCCGAAGTACACTTGCAGTCTGCACCTTACAGTTTACTCTTGCGCTTTTCAGTACATTTTGGTATTAGTATCTTTGTTTTTGTTTTGATTCGCTACACGCTCGTTTGCAGTTACTCAAAACTGAGTAAAAAAACGATTCAGTTTCGTTAAAAGTGGAACTACCCTAATTAGAGTAATTAAAGAGTTACTCATTTTTGATTAACTAGATCGCTTGTCAAAATGAGAGTTAACATTACTAAGTATCTAATTTAAGCTATTCATTTCCATTATACTCCGATGTGCTCCTAAAATTAAAAAAAAACCAAATTGATTCAAATAGTTAAACGATGCCACCAGTTTGTTCTTGCAGCTCTAGAACTGTTGAACATCGTTTTGTTTATGACACAATAAGCAAAATCCATCATCATGCAGAGATGAGTTGGCACAACAATGCCGAAAATTTTAAAGGCTTTGAAAAGCATATCCATGGATGGATTGAATTCGGCACTTCGACGTAAACTTGTTTGTTGATTACAACATGCACTTGTACCATCTAGAAAACTTTTGATCGACTGAACCTTGGACTGAACAACGTATTTCGCTTTGAACAGCTTTAATTTGATTACTAGATTTTACAGCGCATTTACAATCAAAGTAGCATTTACTCACTTTCCTATTTCACGTTACACTGTTTTCGACATGTGTCATGAAATAAGAAACTGATGAAAGTTACTCTATTTAGATAGATCTGAACGATGTGTATGTTAATTTGACAGAATATTTGGTGCTGGTGTGTTGGTATGAGTTAAATTATTAGGTGCGAAAAAAAAAGTTGGGCCGAGCCAGGGTTGCCATTACATTTTTGTTCCCATATTTTAAAAATTGTTCTTATCAGAGTTCAACTGTAAAAAAATCTTGGTAAAAATCTTTACTTCAAAATTATGTGTTTTAAAGAGAGTCAGATCAGAAAACGAGGACTCATGTTCTTGGAGGAAATCGATCATTGTACTCAAGACCTTCTGACAGGCCAGTATTGACATGATAATGAATCATGAGGTGTTTGTTTTCATTACTTAAAGTTCCAGGATTTGTGAACAAAATCAGAACAGAATTAACAATCAATCATTGTTATGATGGGTGTACATGATAGTTGAATTTAGAATTTAGTTGTGATGTTAATATTAGCTGTTCAACTTCTCTTTTCCTCATGTGGCATCCATGATGTCCGTACTTTGAACTTATTCAGATTGTGTTGCGAGAAAACTCGCTCCATTTCTGCAAAAGGATGCGGAATTAGTAAAAAAGTTCGCAGTGAATTTTCTTTGCAAGTGAAAAGCCAGCTTCCCATCTGCTCGTTTGAAATACAGACGTTTTCTTCAACGAGTTTCCGATTCTTCCAACTCGTTGTTCTTGCAGAAAGCTACCGTACTTCTCCTGCAGCTACTCCTATGTACATTTCCGAATTCTTACGCAGATGTTTCTCGAAATTTGGAACTCTGAAATCGGTCAGATGTTTTAGGTAATCATGCTTACCAAAATTAGCAAGGCGCCATCAGCGAGCTTCAGTTGATTGCACATGTAAAAGAATTCCGTAGTTTGGAGAATTCCGTAGACTGGAAGATACGATTTGCTTTGTTGATAAGTGGCAATACATAGCTTAAGAAGCGAAGAAGTGACCGCGTCATCTGATGATTAAGATGAAAACAATCAAACCGTTGTCTCAAAAGGTTATTATTTATTTATTTATTTATTTATTATCACCGTCTTCGACAACAAGATCATACAGGCAGACTATACTTTTTATAACTTTCCTTATATAACTAAACAATTCGAATAATTCGGTTTTTAAAAATAATCTTGGACATGATGAAATCAAATTCGTTAGAAATGTCATTGAATGATCGAATACAAGCGTCAAGCGGGTTGCTGTAACCGTAATTGGTTCGGTGATAACTGGTTGGATGACCCCTTCTTCAAACTCATACACAGGCCCGGGATGGCTGCAGAACGCTGGCGGGAGTGACTCAACTGTGATGAGAGGATAAGTGGATTCCGTGAGGCTTCCAGGCGCGTATCCCGTTGTTGAGATGAAAACTGGCAATGGAGCTTCCAAAAAATTCATGTTGTTGCGAACTGGAGTGGAAAAATTTTGCACAGGTCCATAATTGGAGTGACAGAATGTTCTTGCATGTTCTTAATCAGCGGGTGCCGAAATTTTGAAGATCCGTAGTCTTCAAATTCGCGAAATAGAAGCCCTTCTGGCCAAGTTTCGGGATCCCGTGCTTGAAAGCACACGAGAGATAGCATAAAGTGAAAGTTTCCGTTAATGACAGGCAGATGTCGCTTCAGCGGAAAAAAATGACGTGGGGAGCAGTAGGCTTTTGTCAGGAGGCAAACTAAACCAAATAAAAGCCACTCGCGATGGCGGTAAACAACAAACCGGAACGTCCCGCAAATGTTCAAACGCACACAAACACTTCACAGTTTGTTAACGGGACACGGGAGTGCGAAAAATTGATTTTTGTGTTCAGTAACACGTTGAAAACGAATACAAATATCACGACCGCGTATACAAATGCACAAAAAACAATGTCTCAGTTGGATTAGAACGAGAAAAACAATATAAGTTCCGAAAACCGTTCTATATTCCATTTGACAACTAACTCCACCGATAGCCATCTGGTGGCAGACGGATGCAGAACTGTGCCATCTGGAATTTCATGGATCGTTTTAGATCGTTTTAAATCACATCATTTGTTCCTGGTACAATGCCAGTTTTTTTGCATGAGTAACTTGCACAAAGAGTCAAAAAGTGGCAAGCATATTTGATAGTTATCAAATGAGGACAGTCACATTTTAGCATTTTCTTGACAGATCGGCCAGAACCCATCATTACCGAAGCTCCATCTGTTCCAAAGCTTACAAACCTTTTTTTTTGTAATCGTGCCATCGATCTGGAACTGTTTATCAATTGCGCAAAATATGTATAGGTTCTCGTACTGCAAGATTATATTAAAGCTAACAAAATCACGTTTGAAATAATTTTGGTTCGAATTACAATAATAACCATGGAGTACATTATCCTAACTTCCCAAAATTTCTCTGTAAAAATGCATTAAAATACTTCTACATTAGAGGAACATCATTTTTGTAGAAATCACTGCAAGAAATTCTGCCAAAATGTGTGGAGCAAACTCTTGTATAACATTGAAACGAACTCTTCTCCAGGAGAATCCTGAGAAAAATATTATCTGGAAAACAATATGTCAGAATCATTGCACTCATCTTAGACAAAATTTGAAAAATAATTCTATAAAAACCCATTGTGGAATTTTTAAAGTTAACAATTAAATATATGAGATTATGGAATTCATTCTAAAATTCTTCCAAGATTTCTCCAACATATGGGGATTTTCTCTCTGTGTAATTCTTTCAGGTGTCCAGGAATTCCTTTAAAATCACAAAACTTCACAAGATCAGGAATTCCTTCAATCTTTTTATCACAAGAAAGTTTTGAGAAACTGCCGATGCAATGCCAGAAGAAACTTCTGAAAGAATGCAGTCTGAAGAATACCTTTAGAAACGCCAGAAGGAACATATAAAGGAATGTCTGAGAATGCTTGAGATATTCTATAAAATTTTCTTCAAAAATAACTTCTAAAAATTTATGGAGAAATCATTAGGAGGCACACTCACAAATTAACTTTCAGAGAGTCGTCTGCCACAGTAGTGTCAGTGTCAATTGTTTGATTTTTGCTTCGTGGAGCCTAAGAACCTTCTGCACCGAAAGTAGTATTGATAAAAGTGGAATCTAAACTGTAAATAATATTTCGTATTTTGAGGTTTTTAAGTGGACATGGCTGGTGCAAAAATCTTAGTATGATCTTGATTCTCTGCAAAAATCTGTATATTAATTTTACAAATATATGAATATCTGTACGAAAAAAACAAGAAAGAAAAATCAGTGGTCAATCTATATGCATAGCATGGCAACCCTGGTCCGGAAGCTTGGGACCGGTGTGTCTTCTAGTACTTCCCCTGAACGCCATTTTCTTCATGACCTATCAGGACCTCTGCACAGTGGGAAAAAGATTGCCCGAAACGCGACGAAATTCTATATCTCAGCTCCAGTTGGACGATTTTCTGTAAAATCTTACTTTTACTTGAAGTAAAATTTTACTAAGAAATCGAATGGACGTATTGGCTCGCCTAACACATTTCTTTGTTGTTCAGAAATTTCTTTGCTCGGTGTGACTCAATATCAACAGAATAATGCTAATCATATGTAAAGTTTTCAGTAGAATCGATTGAAGTAGGTATTGCCGTGCCTGTGAATGAAGACATGGCTGATTTTACCCTGATTCCCCTAATAATTTCATGTTTTCCCACGGAAATTTTCCTTGCTCCAGTGTGACTCCAAGATCAATGAGATCAATACTAATTCTCCGTAATGTTTTTGGAAAATCGAGTTAGGAATTAGATTTCATTCACCACACGGCTCTGTGAACGCGTAGATATGGCTGTTTTATCCCTCATTCTCCTAAAAGTTTTGTGTTCCTCATGGTACGTTCTTTTGGTCGGAGTTACTCAAGATCATATAAACGAAATTAAGGCGGGTCCTTTGTAAATTTTTTGAGAATCAGTCGATTGTTGGTTTTCGTTTACCGCACACGGCTCATGTGAACGAAAGATATGGTCGATTACCCCGGTCCACATGCCATGTTTTTGTTTATTCAGAGAGTGCTTTTGTTCGGTGTGACTCAAAAACAACAGAATAATGGTAGCCCTTTGAAAAATTGCATGAAAAATCGATTGGAAATAGTTTCATTAACCGTACGGCTCTGTGAATGAAGATATGGCTGATTTTACCCTAATTTCGCTAGTATTTTTGTGTGATTCAGAAATTTATTTGTTCGGTGAGTTTCTACAGCAACAAAATAAGGCTAGTCCTATGTACAATTTTCTGGCCAATCGAGTTGGTTTCATTAACCGTACGGCTCTGTGACTGAAGATACGGCTGATTTTACCCTGATTACCTTAATATTGTTTTGTTTTTCGAAATTATTGGGAAATGAGGGTAAAATGTGCCATATCTCCGTTCTAAGAGCCGTGCGGCGAACGAAAATGTTAGGAGAATCAGGGTAAACGGTGCCATATCTTCATTCACATAGCCGTGCGGTGATTGAAACCAACTCCAATCGATTGGCCATAAAATCTTATATAGGACTAGCCTTATTTTGTTGCTGTATAAACAAACAGAACAAATAAATTTCTGAATCACACAAAAATACTAGGTAAATTAGGGTAAAATCAGCCATATCTTCGTTCAGAGAACTGTGCGGTAAACGAAACCAATTTCAATCGATTACTTATCAAATTTTACAAAGGACTAGCCTTAAATTGTTGATCTTGAGTCATACCGAGTAAAGCTAATTGTGAAAAACATGGAATTATTAGGGGAATCAGGGTAAAATCAGCCATATCTTCATTCACAGAGCCGTGTGGTGAACAGAACTAACGCTTGTCGATTCTCCAGGAAATTTTACATGGGACTAGCATCATTTTGTTGTTCAGTAATCATCATATCGAGCAAATTTCTGAAAAACACAACAATATTAGGGGAATCAGGGTAAAATCAGCCGTATCTTCATTCACAGAGCCGTGCGGTAAATGAAATCTACTATAATCGATTTTCCTGGAAATTTTTCATAGGATTAGCATCATTCTGTTGATCTTGAGTCACACGAGCAAAGAAATTTCTGAACAGTAAGGTAATATTAGGGGAGCCAGGGTAAATGAGCTCGTTTGCTCCCTAAGCAGTTCCATGCGGCAAATAAGACAGCGTCCATTCCTTAAAAAAATTCCATCAAGTAAAAGTAGCATTTTCAAAAATCGTTCCACTCCGAGCTGAGATATAGAATTTTTTTTCGCGTTTCGGGCGCTATTTTCCCACTGTGCGCTGGTTGAGATATTAATGGTTCACCTGAGGAAACGTTAAATTCAAAAGTAATTCATCAATCAGTTTTTACTTTGTTAAATTAAAGAATTAAAGAAAAACCTTATTGCTATAAGCACTCAGTTGAGAAAATAAAAGCATAATCTAATCTATCAAACGCTCAGGAGTTTAGAGAGATTTCTGGAATTGCTGTCTTCTTACATCCCTTTGCTCATAAAACATATTTTTTTTATGCAATTGCACCGGCTTACTTAAATGAATCATACTAATGAACTTTCGAAGCTCACTGATAGCCTCGCCGTTCTTGGAAAATCTTAGCCATGAAGAATAGAGGATATTCCGATCCATTATCGGCGATCATTGCGGCGGAGAATCTCGAATGTAATCTTGTCCATCACTCAAATGGCGCCCAGTAATATTTAAATTGTATTTCAATATCGATGAACTGCACTCATCTTCCCTAACATGATTGGAAAACTCAGATACACTCTAGTTGGTTAACCCAACCACATCAACGCACAGTGGCCGGCCTCGTTTGCCGTCGTCCTTCCGTCGGAGGTGGCCCACAAACATGACAGCAATTTCGATCGAACTCCATGCCATTCAAAAAGCAATAAAGATGACATCCACTTATTTTCTCCGAGTGACGACGAGGAAAAGGAGCAGCTTCCTGCAAGACTCTACTCTCCGTTGGATCCTTGACTTTATCGTCACATACCACCACCAACAACACCAACCAGAGTCGGGTGTCGGTCGGCGACGTTCATTCAGCTCTAGTCTGCCGAAGCCTGTTTCCTCTGTTGTGATTCAAAGCGACTGTTGGAGGTACATGTGATCTCGATTAAATATCAAATATATCAATATTAAGGCAACGTGGAGAGATGGGGATGGTGTATGCATATCGGTATGCAGCCCCAAGTTTGCTTATTTAAACTCATCATCCCCTTCAGATAAGAAATATTGCAAACTATCTTAAAAATAAGGTCAATAACTTCCCTTCAATTTGCTAATCTGCATAGGAATTTTAAAAATATATTGCCGGAAAAAACAGGCATAATTTATGGATCCTACCTTAATTTTCAAGTGCGTAAAGCTGATTTTCTCGGGGTCTTTTTTTAAATTTATGGTTCATCAATGAGTCTTTTATGGAACGCAATGAATTATATGTGGAAAATTTTCCAAAAATTATGGATTATATTATGTATATTTTTAGTGCATAAAAATCACATTTTAGGGCTCAATTTGGCAATTTTAATTAACGTGTTGAGCTGTTTAGATCATTTGAAATATGGGCATCGGTAATTCGTAAGATTTTGGCCATTTTCATAGCACATTATTGACATTTCATTGCTGAATTCTGTATAATGTAGGGATGAAATTGCCAAATTTTATGGATAATTTCTATTCATTTATCAGTTTTCAACACATTCTCATAAGTCATGAACATCGGAACATTTTTATGCATTTATATATGCAAACGTTTTTTTCGTTAATATCGGCGTGATTTATAAACAGGAAATTTTTAACAATAATACACTCTACGAGATAGAGTCAAGTCAGTTATTAGCCATTTTTCCACAATGTTGAACTCGTCTGTTTGACAGTTAAAATGTCGATTTTTGTAATTTTGTTCTGACCAAATCCTTCCATATTAATTTAGCAACAAGGTCTGTGTTCCGCCCACTTATGACTGTTATCTTTGCATGTGTGCCCGATTCCAGCCCCCCGTTTCGAAACGATAAACCGACAACGTAGAATTACATACTGGCTTTCCGGCTCAGGGTACAATTTCCGATCAATACTTACCAGATGAATGGTTCGACAGAGGAAATATTAAAATCTGATATGCACCACAAGTCACATTCTTTGAAGTTGCATCGGAAGGACATGCCAGCTTCGAGACGACACTGCGTAGAATCCATACTCCGATATTGATTGAAAACTAATTGCATTTTCTCCTTGTGGCTAGAGTGTTTGTGACCGAGTGTGATTATGTGATGGGTGCTGCTAATTGGTCAAGCAGTTCTAACGTATTTGCTCCAGCAGTCTTCTCCGATAAAAGATAAACTAATATTTGATTCTGTTCTATTCTTCCTTTTCAGGTGAGTGACGGTTCTTGGATTTGTGAGGGAGTGTGTCTGTCGTTTGTTTCGGCTAAAATACGATACAAACACTTTGATGAGTGGGAAACTCTTCCAAGTAAGTAACAATGGTTGATCATGAACTTGTCATACGTTACAACTTACGATTCAAGCTGTTAACGTCGAAATTTTCTCTTAAGTTGGAATCTGACCGTAAAAAACTAATTTGAAATTTGTTAGGGAATTACTATGGAAAATGTCGGCTTGACAAACAATCAATTTCTTTAGAAACGACTTTGCAGGACATCTCTTTTCAAATAGATGTAATGTTCAATTAATTCAACATTCAATTCATTAGTGTCTTATAACTAAGCGCTATCAAGCGGTCAGTAGGCAACATTTGTATTTCTAGCACGTAAAGGGTGTACGGAATCAAATTGCGACACACACAAATATTCGGCAAAATTAGCCAAATCAACCAATCATCTACAAACCTTAAGCGAGTAACATTGAACATGTTATGAATATTTTCCCATGTTTATTTTATTCAATTCCAATTCCATATCCAAATGCACGAACATTCTTCTTTACACTACTCATGAGGACCTGTACAACATTGGGACCAACTTTTTTTTGCGTTGCAATCCATTTTTTTCTTCATATTTTCCTCCGATTTCACTTCGATGGGATGCTTTCGAAGTGCCTGCTTCATGATGGCCCAGTACTTTTCCATTGGCCGAAGTTCCGGTGCGTTTAAGGGGATGAGATGCTTCGGCACGAAAGTTACCTTCTTAGCCCTGTACCACTCCAAAACCTCTTTCAAGTAACGGCACGGGGCTAAGTCCGGCCAGAAAATCTTAGGACCATCGTGGGACCTCAGAAGAGGAAGTAGACGCTATTGAAGGCATTCCTTAAAGTTCACCTGTCCATTGACCGTTCCAGTAGTCACGAATGGGGTGCTCCGCTTTCCACACGAGCAAATTTTTTGCCAAATCATATATTTTTTGGCAAACTTTGACATCTTCTGTTTCTAACGTCCTCAGGGACATCGAATTAATGATGAGCAGTGAAAAACTGGAGCCCCGGAAGCAGCCGGAAGTCTGCTTTTACATACGTCTCATCATCCATAACGAGGCAATGTAGTTTCGTCAACATCTGGATGTAGAGTTTCAGTGCACGTGTTCTACCTACCGTATTCTGCCGTTCATCGTGAGTAGGCGCCTTTTGGACTTTGTACGTGTGTAGTCCTTCACGTTTTTTTTGCATCTTGCTCGAAAGTTTTGGTTAGATTCAGTTTCTTCGATAAATCTCGAACTGAACTGTTGGGATTCCCCTTGAAAGCTTCAACTACCCGCTTGTGATCCTTAACACGGAAATCCATTTTTGCCACTTTTTTCTTTCCGATCGAGGGTCAAACGCTAATGGTATCGATATAAAACACGAGATACCGTAGCATGTACCATTCCCAGCTTCCTCCTTATGGCACGATGGGAAAAATCCGGATGTTCAAGGTACGTGCGCAAAATTTCTTTGCGCCGCTGCTGTTCTTCCGACTCCATCTTAGCAACGATTGCACATCTGCTAGTGAAACTAACACAGCGTAAACAAATACACATTGAACTAATTCCACCCAAAATTTCAATAGACAAAACTCAACGGGTAAAAACTTATAGCATTTTAAAAGGAGTGCAATTTGATTCCGTACAACCTCTAATGCTCATATGCATTATATCGTTTGTCTCTAAGACGCATATTGGGCTACTTTATTTAATGCTTATTGGTTAATAGCCAATGGTTGTGTAGCTCCAATTGTTAGCAGAACCTGTGTAGCTCCAATTGTTAGCAGATGACTAGATTCAAAATCTCAGAAAGAACAAGTTATAATTTTAAGAAGAATAAATCTCCCATAAAGATTTAAAAAAAAAATACTGAAATCAATCTTCCACAAGGCATGTTGGCAAATTGAAAGTTTTTTTAAGTTGTATTGTCCTTAAGGACATACGGGATCAAGTTTTCTGAGCACAAATCTCAAATTCCATTGGGACCTCGGCGTGAAACTTTCAAAGATCGTTTAATCGACTGGAGCATCCATTGGTATGCAATTTCAGTGTTGTTTGTGACTTTTAGTCTCCAAAATCGTGAAGTGATGATTATCCCAAACTATAAATCATATCGAAAAAGGACTCCCTCTATTTTCATCTTAACAAAAGTTAACCTTCTGAAACATGGCAATAGTAAGCGCCTCAATTGGATTGAAATGGAACTTTCTTTTTTCCAACAAACTGCTATAAACTGCTGGGTAATTTTATCCTTGATTGTTGAATGTTCATTTTATAGTAAAATGGGAACACACGGAATGTACTAAATGGAAACTAATTTATTATACCTTCTATCGTGAAATTTCAGTTCTCACACAAGCGCTTCTTAATTTGGGAATCATATATTTCTGGCTGCGCTGACTGACATTATCACTGAGTAAGCACGAGTAACCATGGCACAACCATGCCATAAAAGTGAGTTCTCTTGGAAACTCCAGGAAAAGTTCTCAAGTTGGAAAGTGCGCTATGATTTTTATATTCCATATGAAGTTGGTACGCTTCTGTGCCGTTCTCGATGTTCAACTTTTGCCATAATAAATTGCTCCCCCTTTGCTCTTGAAATGAACTCCGAACGAACATTTGCGCATGCCCAGAATCTCAAGTTTGTGAGGAAAAAAGGAAATTTCTCCTTTTAGAATGCTCATAAGCTTTCTGCTGTAAAGCTCACTGTATACATGAAATGAACTCACAGTGTAAAGTTATCACTAAGGATACATGGGAGCTTTTTCAAAAGTTGTACATTGAACATTGCTTCAAGGTGTTTAAAGCTTTGCCAATAAAAAGAAAGAGAATTGATGAAGCGAATGGGTCAAGCATTGGATGAAAGCTTTAGCTGGCTTTTAGATTACTGAGCTTTGCTTATTTGATCAAATCTAACAGGTATTTTAATCAGAAGACAGTTTTGAATCAGGAATTATTGTAGAATATAATGCAGATGTAGATGTTTTGTGTTATATTTAAATTATCAATTGGTCACCTAGTCAAGCAGTTAGTTATTACTACTAACAATCGTAAACTAAACAATAGTTGTTTTTCTTTTAGTATCTACAAAATTCAAATATTGTAGGTAAGGATTATAATTATCATTGTGAAAACTGATCACAGTCTTTATAAGTTTAAACACCCAGATCTTTGACGTAGAACTACGTCTGTGTTTTCAATACTGGGGTACACGTTCGAATTGCGAAAATTTGGAGCGTCACGAAAAGTATATAGGTTTTGAACGTTAATAACTAAGTCATTCCACGATTGATTTTCAAAATGTTTGCACCAATCGATCGGAACATTTTCTACGCTTCGATTTAAATATTAAAAACTATTGATTTTTAACATTCAACTATTGAAATTAACGCAAATATGAGGTGATGTCTTGAAATGCCGATTTTCTCAGAGTAAATTTACCAAATACACAGTACTTTGCTGCACAGACTTCATATTTAAGTAAGGAACGTGCTTCTATGCATCAGGAAAAAGATATTTAAGGAGACACGTTGAAATCTTTCCTTCAGATCTTCCAGCGATCTCAAAGATGTTGAGTCAGTGCTCGGCTACGCACCGTCACCGGATTGCAGCTCCCACTCGTTCGCATTCACCGTCTGCTATGGAAGGTCTCTACACCGAGTGCGTTGGTGCTGGAGCCCCTCGTCTGTTTCGCTGCGGTGGTGCGGCCGATGAAGTGCTCGAGATGGCAGGATATACCAACCCGTGACAACGCGTCGACAAAAAATCATACCACGTCACATGCAGCTGGCCATCCGCAACGACGCAGAGCTGATGAAACTTGTCCGGTGTGAACATTTCACAAAGTGATGGATTTTTCAGGCTGTCCTGCTGTACAAGAAGACCGAGTGAAAAGCCCAAGTTCCAGTGGAACCATGTTCTCCCCGTCAACTAAAATCCGTCCTTTTCAGGACGAACAGCATAATTTGCCCATCTAAAGAGTTTGTTAATTTGAAGTTTCTCTTGCGTTCATCAACATTTACATTCCCACGCACTGGCTCAACATGGCATAGCTTCTAAAGGTCACGTCTCGGGTAAATGGCTAAACATGTTTAATAACCAACAAACGAAATATATGTCCATATCTCTGACTCTTCTTTGGTTGGGGTTTGTCCCTGAAGGGCATTTTCTCTTTACATAAGGTGATGTGAATTTAACATCCGAAACCATACAGCGTGATGATTTCATTTCCTCGCTGGTGTCTGCCGCAACTATTGAGGCCCGTCCCTTTGTAAAATTTGTTTCGCATTGCCTTTGTGTTACCACCTTCCTTCCATTCAATGATACCCGATGCCATTATATAAAAACAGCACTTACATTGCAATGTCACTACGTAGTCCTACGTCAACTTTGCGTACAACCCCATTGGGCTGTCCCTTCTAGTTTTTGAGACTGAAATAATTCAAAAGCAACATTGTTTTGAATGTGTCTAAATTATCGTGGTAAAAAAAACCTAATCTTTGAAAATGCAGGTATCATTAAAGTCTAACGCTCTGTATATGTAAACACTTTATTTCTCTTGGCATGGTATAGTATGAAGTAGACTACCACTTTGGGTAGCACGGCAACTAAGTCTGACGGCAACAGGCTCTCGCTGGTTGATTTGATCAAGTTTTAAGAACTACTAATTGTCCTCATCATGTCATTATATGAAGGGTCAAAAACGGATTCGGTGGATAGGCAAAATCACTTATACTTATCCACGGTGATATAAAGAATGCCAACAACCAGATGGAACAATTGGTTGACAAGCGAACTGTCTAACATGAGGATGCTCCGTTCGGTAGGGAGAAGAGTTCGCCTTCTATTTACAAACTGTTAGTAATTTGGAGTTGGCATTCCCACTTCCAGAGTGCTTCAATCGGGTGCACTGATGGTCCCCCCATTCGTTTCTATTAGCAATAAGTATTCATATAATTAGGTAAGGGCAGGGCTCGGTAGGTCTCTCTCTCTCTCTCTCTCTCTCTCTCTCTCTTCCACTTGAACAGATCCTTGAATTTCCGAGCCAAGACCATGAAGGTTAACAATATAGAAATGAAAAAGGAAAAGAAGATATTAGTATTTGATGGTATTAAGGGCACATGTGAGAGATTATTGGTGATATTCTCACACCAACTTTCGTTTCTATGAATAAAAATTTTGAATCACTCTAACTTAACTAATCATAATCAGCACCAGCTATAACTAATGGTTCAGAAATAACTGAATTGGAGAAACGGGATGTAATGTTAGTCCAGTCGCTTCTTTCGGCCTTTGTTTTAAATATGTCAATAATTCATATTCGATAATCAACAAAATCATGTTGCTATCAGGATTTATTCCAAAGCAATTGAGACATTATTAATCAATTTATACTTGTAAACTTCCGCGTGAATTTCGATTTCTTTTACTTTTTAGAAATCATGGCTTCAACTCCACGATTTTTGAATGATCCAAATTTGTCAAAATTGATTCCATAAACCGAGTAATGCAGCCTACTTAAACAAAAAATAGACCTACGTTATAAACTAACTTCACATGGATAAATTCTCGTCACACTGTGAACACAGATAAATTAACGATGATCTAACAAGCAAACAATGTTTTAAAGCCTGTTCACGTTAAATTTCGGACACTTTTCTTTCAGTGTGGATTTTGAATTATTTCACGGATTGCTGAAACACACAACATGTTTACATTCTTGTCACATTCGGTAAAATGGCGTCGAATTAAGTGGAAGTGCTCAAACGCATTTTGTACGTACGGAAGAAAAATCTGAATTTATCGGTAGGCAATTTTGCCAAGAAACTAAAACTATCGAAGAGTACCGGGTTTTGTGTTTGCAAATCATTTTAGCTGCGCTTGACTTTGGATCGGAAGATTGGAAGTGGAACAAATCTTTCTGCACGAAATGTGGCTCGCAAAGTTGGAAAGTCAAAATCATACGTACGAAAAGTGAATCAGAGGCAAGGACTGAAGGCGTACAAAAGTCGTGTTAAGGAGCTTTACACCAGCAATTCTGGGCAAAGAAGGTGTCCACATTATTTGATTGTGTAGGCCATATGTAGTTGTGGTCGAAAATCTAAAATTTTCGTTTCTGCCGGCACTATCAACTAGGATATGTACGAGAGAGAATGTCTGTAAAGTTGCTGCCGTTAATCAGAAGCCACGACTCTCCAGCATTGTTTTAGCCTGCTTTGATCTCTTGTTACTATGCGAAATCCAGTCCTGGAATGGTTCAAGATACAAGGGGTCAAATACGTGCCAAAAACAGCCAATCCACCAAACTGTCCAGAACTTCACCCAATTGGGAAGTTCAGGGCTCTAGTTAAGCGGAAACTCGGCAAAAACAAGAAGGAAGCAAATTGTACCGATGATTGAAAAAGAAGATTGAGAATCGTCCCTTTATGTGCATTAAATAACGCTCTGTTATGAACATAAATTACATTCAAAGGTCTATTCCACAGCTTCAAATGTCATGTCTCTTATAAATGCTTCTCATTATTAGTCTAAAGTAACGCTTGTCTGTGACTATGTGCATCATTTTGAACATTTTGTGCATCATTTCGAACAATTACCACGACAAAACATTCACCCTTTTTGATAGTGGTGCAATTACATTCAGGATGTTTTGTTAGTCATTCCATAAAAGAAATGTCTAAATAACAACATAAGGTGCCACAAAACTGAAAAGTGTACTTTAAGTATTTTTCTTTAGATTGAAAGTTAGAAGTCTAAAAGTTACTTGGCCAGTATCACACTTGATTTTTTGGCTTTTATATAAATGTCGTACGACGTGGCAGTGAGATAAATGAGCAGAATAAAGATTGTACTGGAAAAAAATGTAACACTTACATTTGGATATAACGTTTTGTTGTTTGGGTAAAACAATATGAAATTTTCATGTAAACTAGTTTAGAGTGTAATGTTTACATGTGCAATGTGTACTGTTTACAAGTTTCGTCACAATCTTTCAAGTGCTTATCGAGATGACTTCCAAGCAAGAAGTGCTTCGACATAAAGTTATGAGCGCAGTCGTGGAAAATCCACGCCAGTCTAAAAGGTAGATCGCGAAACAGTTGGGAATCATAAACTCGACCGTGTTCCGAGTGGTCAAATCTTTCAAGGAGACCCGACCGACCGAGCGGCGAGCTGCCAGCGGAAGATAAGCGATGACGACCGATCTCGGGGACTCAAGGAAGGTGAGGGAATATATCAAGCGTAATCCGAACCATTAATTCGGGACGTTGCCAAGCTTGTCAATTCTTCCATCGGGTTCGTCCAGCAGACAGCCGGATTTCATGTTTTCAAGCTAAGGAAGGTCCCACAAAGGTGACACTCTGTTTTGGCCGGATCCGACATCGTGCTAATACGCAAATCCCGTTAAGGGAGTGGTACGAAGCCAACGATGTTGTTTTTGTATTGAAGGAGGAAAATCTGCAAAACTTGCCAGAACTTCGCCCAATAGAAGAATGCTGGGCGATGATGAAGGGCAAGCTCCTGAAAATGGGGAAGGTATTCAAACCCGACAAGTTCATGAAATGCAACATGCATAACAAAATGGAAAGCCAACAACAACCCTTTTGCACCACGTTGTCCATGATGTAGAGAAGGCTTTTTCGCAGAAGTAATCATGCTGAAGAATCTTCTTAGATATTGAGTGCCTTTGACAATGTTTTGTTAGATGCGGCACTTTTTCATGGTGTGCCCTCTGTTATCGTAAAATGGATATACCAGATGCTTAAAACTCGTTACCTGAACTCATCACTAGTCGAGCCTATATAAGAAGACAATGTATTCATGGTTGTCCACAGGGAGACGTTCTATTACCTCTGCTATGGAAAACAACTTGGGATTTCCTTCTTATGGTTTTGCTGATGACTACCTTATAATGATTATTGGATAGTGTATTAGTACTCTTTTTGACCTGATGCAACAGACTTTAATCGAAACTGAGAAGTGTTGTAGTGATGTTGGGCTCTCAGTAAATCCCAACAAAACAACACTTGTTTTATTCACAGAAAAACGAAGGATTACCAAAGTTCGTCCACTTCGTCTCTTTGGTTCTGATGTTTATATAACAGATCAAGTTAAGTATCTTGGAGTTATATTAGACTCTTAGCTAAATTGGTCTGCTCATATGGACTCTAAAATCAAAAAGGCATGAATGGCTTTTGGACAATGTAGAAGAACTACAGCCTCTACAGGTCTACTGGTCTACAGGTAAAACCTAGGGTCTTAAACCAAAATATATTTTCTGGTTCCATGCTGCAATAGTTTGCTTATGGGTGCCTCGTGTAGTGGCAGAAAGGCGAGTTGAGAACTATCCAGACAAAGCTGAATCATCTTCAGCGCATGTGTCTAATGGCATTATCTGGTGCATTTTCCACTGCGCCCACTGCTGCTCTAGAAGCACTTTTCAATATCGAACCAATGCAAATTTTCTTGAAACAGTAAGCCTACTATTGCGCATACCGTTTACAGGCGAATGGGTTATGGCACCATGATACAAACAATAATAGGTCTCGTACACGGTTATGGGCACACTTAATAACTTGGGAAAGGCATATTCTAGCTCCAAGCGTCCAAGCGATATAACACTTCCTATCAGCTGATTTATTTATCTCTTTTCTGGAGTAGTGATTGGATCTCGGGATACACTGAGAGGACGATCGCCGGTAACGTTATTATTTTCACTGATGGATCTCTACTTGATGGTAAAGCTGGAGCTGGAGTTTTCTCTCGTGTATTGCGATTACAACAATCTTTTTCATTGGGTGCCTTTTGCACAGTCTTTCAAGCAGAAATCTTTGCTATTATTTGTGGAGTGCAGGTGGCCCTCCAACAAAAAACAATGGCTAAAATAATTGATTTTTGTTTCGATAGTCAAGCTGCTATCAAAGCAATTGGCTCAAATAATTCCAGATCTAAACTGGTCATAGTTTTCCGGACTCAGTTAGAAGAACTCAGCTCACTAAATGCTGTACATCTTTTATGAGTCCCAGGGCTTTCAAGTATTGCTGGTAATGAATGGGCAGATCAACTCGCCCGAAATGATGCCTCAAATAAAACGTTCTACAATTCACTTCCAGATGTGGAAAAGAACGCTATTAACCTACAATTATATTAATATCTCTCTTTGGGCAGCAATATAATCCGAAATCATGTTTCCATGAATCTTTCTGAGGCTCTTGTGACTCAATGACAATTTCACAGCTTTCAGGGATGATAATATCCCGTAAAGCGTTTTTCTGCGATTTCTTTACACGTATTCATTATTTTCGTCGTCATCCTTATTTCCTTAATCCTACATACCTTTCCTCACTTATATGTCGAGAGTAAATGATGAGAATGTTCCAGTCGGCTTAGGCACAATTACTCTCAGTTTCAAGAGGAGGAACGTGACTCGATATGAAAGCCGTGGCTCTCGAGCCAACATACCTGATACCTAATACCTGAAGCTCCGGAAATTGGAGAAGGTATTCAAATCCGACAAGGATTTGAAGAAACAATGGATAAAAGTGTGTAATTAAGATCGCGCAAGTTTTGCACAGGATTTGATGGGTTGCGTTAAGTCCAAGTTGCGCGCATTGAGTCGGAGGAGAGGAGGTTGAATAAGCCAACTTTGCAAAAACATACCTAGTATGTGTTCATTTATTCCCTGAGAGTTTCAAAAACATCCCCCGTAAAAAGATTTTTTGGTGATCTCTATGCGGTCGTGTCTTTTTCACAAGCCTACTGATTTTATTTTTTCATCAATCGGAACATCAATTCTAGTAACAAAACTGATACATCAAGAGATAGTAACATCTAGTCATTAGGCCACTGCAATACACCTGTTGCATTGCAACTCCTGAGCAAACAATTGGAAAATTGTTCGACCAACCATTCGGCTCCCAAAGGGCATGGTATTCATGGCATCTCAAACATATTGATTCCATTCGGTTACCTTCCGTTCAATCACACAGAGCCTCATGTTTAGATTCCGGAGAAGCACTGCTCTTAATTGGTTAAGCAAACGATAATTTGCTGTGTATCGAACATGACTGTGTAAACTTCTTCATCCATGATTGTCGGATTAGCTGAGGATATCACATTGTATTGTCGTAACATTATGCTTCCGCACTCTGAGGATGTTATCGAACTAAATACCAATCATTTCCTAGGAAAAAGCTTTTTCCAAGGAATCCAATGACAAATGACTGAATATCCATTGATATGGTTCAGCAGGAAACGACCCAGATGGATAAATTCCAAGTAAACATACTTCATTCCGACAGTCAGTTACACTTACTCGTCAGCGTATCAAGAACTCAACAATAATTTATTTGGATTTTCACTTCTTTTCCACTTTATTCAGTAGCTCTCAACTTTTCCCTAGCTATCATTCAACAAGTGTCAGAAATGTATAACTTATGGGTTCGATAGCAATAAACTGCACTTTCCCACACAACTGGGTATTTCATCATCTGTCTCTCGGGTGGAAATTCCTTGAAGAAAAACAGAAACGAAAACTTTCCAGTTCTCTAACGAAACCCGTATGAGCGAACAAATGGTTCGTACATTTGGGGCTAAAGAAAAAAAAAAGAACTCGCTTGAAAACCGGGAGTTTTTTTACCCCCGCATTGGAGATATGTGCTTGGCGCTAACGAAACTCGAGTGAAAAGTTTTGACAAAACTCAACACTAACTCTTTCTGCGTCTTCTTCTTCTTCTACTGGGCATCTCAAGCCAATTGCACACTGTCGGCTCTCAACTTGATGTTCTGGAGCAAATTCTCGGTTTTTTTTTGGGGTATTAACACATTTATCTCCATCAATGGCTCAAAATTGAAAAACATTCTAAACAAGAACAGCTTTTGCCTAGGAGGCTCCCAACTCAAATATTGCTAAAAAACAATGTTTAAGATTCAATTTTAAAGGGCGATACGGTCAAAATTTGGTCAATATCAACTTGACGTATTTCTTTCAATTTTGCATTTAAAAAACCTGAACACCCCTCATTTTGAAGGTGTGTGTGTAGAATGTTGCTCCTATTTTGATTTTGGAATTCACTCTTCAGTTTTCAAAATGCCGTCCAAGCAAGAAGAGCAGCGTATCAAAATTTTGCTCGCGCATCGCGAAAATCCGAGCTACTCGCACGCAAAGTTGGCAAAATCGCTAAAAGTTGCCAAATCAACCGTTACAAATGTAATTAAAGTGTTTGGGGAACGTTTGTCGACAGCCAGGAAGTCTGGATCAGGGGGAAATCGAAAACCGGAAGCCGCTGAGACGACAAAGAGAGTTGCCGGTAGTTTCAAGCGAAACCCTAACCTATCTCTCCGAGATGCCGCAAATAAGCTGGGTGTATCGTCTACAACCGTGCATCGAGCCAAAAAACGAGCCGGACTATCAACTTACAAGAAGGTAGTGACTCCAAATCGCGATGATAAACAAAATACGACGGCCAAAGTGCGATCCAGGAGGCTGTACACGACGATGCTGACGAAGTTTGACTGCGTGGTAATGGACGACGAAAACCTACGTCAAAGCCGACTACAAGCAGCTTCGGGACAGGAGTTTTATACGGCAAAAGGAAGGGAAAGGTAGCAGATATTTTCAAGCACACGAAACTGTCAAAGTTCGCAAAGAGATATCTGGTTTGGCAAGCCATCTGTACCTGTGGCTTGAAAAGCAACATTTTCATAGCTTCCGGGACTGTCAACCAAGAAATTTACGTGAAAGAGTGTTTGAATAAACGTCTGCTGCCTTTCCTGAAGAAACACGGTTGTTCCGTACTGTTTTGGCCGGATTTGGCATCTTGCCATTACGGTAAAAAGGCCATGGAGTGGTACGCCGCCAACAACGTGCAGGTGGTTCCCAAGGACAAGAACCCTCCCAACACGCCAGAGCTCCGCCCAATTGAGAAATACTGGGCTATTGTCAAGCGGAACCTAAAGAAGACCAAAAAAACTGCTAAGGACGAGCAGCAGTTCAAGGCAAACTGGCTTTCTGCGGCGAAGAAGGTGGACAAGGTGGGTGTACAAAATCTGATGGCAGGGGTCAAGCGTAAGGCCCGGCAATTCGGATTTGGAAAAGCGGAAGCCTAACTGAATATTTTTCCTGAATTTTATACTAATTGAACTTGAAAAAAAAATTTAATTTGATTTTTTAAATAAACGATTTCACCGATTTACACGCGTTTTCCCTTGACCAAATTTTGACCGTATCACCCTTTATTGAACGTACGTGACAAAAACGACGTAAAAAAATCATAGAAAGTGAGGGGGTAGGAGTTTTAGAAACTTGCAGTGCAGTGACAATGGAGCGCTAAGCTCAAATGCTAGAAGTGACAATCCTGCTCGGTTGGAACCACGATTGAACTTTCTTGAGATGGCACTTCTTACAATCGTTTCCAATCGGAACAAGTTTTCTTCGAAACACCTAATTAGTACCCAATTCGGGCACTTTTTCAATCATCCTTTTGGCCGATCCTGACCTCACCCGAATTCAAGCAACAATGTTCCGAAAGCCCCTTCTCACACTCCATTTGACTCCTTTCTATAGTAAGACACCAACGACACATAGTTTCGGTTTGTATCACTTATTAGCGGATTGGATGGAAAAAGTTTTAATTAAAAGCAAAACCTCTTATTCGTGCCAATGCTGCAGTTTACACGATAGCAATGTTGGTATGAGTATGCTTTTGTTTTATCTTGCACAGCATGGAAAGACAGTACATACCGCGCCCAACTGTGGAATGTGTATAAAGTGGAAAACTTTGAATCGACTTTCACTCTTCACGCGCCTCGTACTGTTGGCATCTCTTCGCCATGGATGTGGGTGCAATTACTTCAACAGCTCGAGTTTAATGGAAGACCTTGACAAACTGAGGAAGGGGAAAGTGTTAGTTTCGTTCCACTATTCGGTGACGCCAATTTAATCACCGCAATTTAACACTCTCTGTTTGCATAGCACCACCTGGAGGAATTTTTCGCAAACATGGGAACTAGGGAAAGTTCCGCGCCCTTCTTTGTGGAATGAATTTTGAGTAACGTGGGAAGGGATGCTCATGCGCATGCTTTGGCACTCATGCTCTGAGCGTACGAAGGGTTCGCCGTGGGTGACGGTTTGTTTTGGTTGGTGAGTGGATATACGTCTGATAAAATATAAATGAGTGAGCTCACCAGGGAATGAATGGAGATAAATACGTAAATTCACAGAGATAAAATGCCTAATGATTTAACGTGAAAATGCATAGAATACTCCAATTTCGCGCTTGCACTGGCACTAATCACTGAAGTTCGCCAGATGTTGGACCTTGGACCGGGAAAAGGCGAACTTGCGAAGAAGATTGATTGGCTTAATACACTTTCTACAGATGTACATACCATGTTTACACGTACAAAACGTTATTAATATTCTGGCTGTTGAATTCTGAACCATATCCGGGTGTTTACTAGCACGAGGCATCCTCGCAAAAGAATTATACTGACAATTGGGAGCAGGTCAGATTATTCCGAAATGATCTTGAAACCTTCCGTTGAAGATCATGATCCACAGTTCCTAGACGCCTGTTCTTTGCAGATTTCACTACACGGAACTGGGTTCGCCCTAGGTCCGCCCTAACAGCTGTCAAAACGTTTTTTATTCAATTGGGTCGGATCTGGATCCGCTCTGGATTCGACCCAACATCGATGCGGTTCGCCCTCAACTTTTTTCGAGGTCCAATCTGGGTTCACTAATACACTAACATGAACTGTCAAAATAAAAGGTTAATGCTTGTTTATGTTTATGTTTTGCACTAATCATACTGACTCGACTCTAGATCCGTTTTCTTTCGGTGATTGCGAGTCAGAATCAGACCCGGCCCAGGTTTAAAACCGAAAACGACATATGTTTACTACACTTCTTCAATGGCTCCTGTTTTTTTTTCTATCACGCAAAAAATACAAATTGCTGTCAAAAGATTGCAAAACAGATTATCAAGAGCTCAGCAATAACGGCTGAGTCATAAGTAGCGGGACTAAATGAAAACACGTTTGGTAAACAAGATTGCTAATTTTTTAATTCAGTCCTTTGCACATTTTTTACGTATTTTCCGTAGTCCACACAATGTGCGTCTAATGTATGAAACAATTTGAAAGATAGTGGCCCTTCATCTTCAATCTTCTTCAAGATTCCCGGAACCCTCGCCATCATGGTTTGGACCAACTTGAGGTTCACTTTTTGGCTAATCGGATGATACGGAATTTGAGTGCTTGAGGCTTCCCATACATTTTCGTTCACTGACTGGAAAAATAACGTTTGCATTAAAAAAATTGATTTTTTTTTCGGATTATGATAAAAAAAAAAGCTAAGACAGATAATTGCTATTGATAAATTTACCATGCAAGGTAATTCTTACGGTTCAGGTTGGCCCAGAAATTTTCGATGGGACGCAGCTGGGGGACGTTGGGCGGGTTCTCCGACTGGAGTACCACATCGATATTCAGCCGCTCCATCTCCTCCAACGATCGCTTCGATTAGTGAGCCGACGCCAGATTCGGGCAGAACACCGCGTCTTTGACCTTATGGTATTTCTTGATGAATGACGCAACTTCCGGCAGGCATTTCGTACTATAAATATTCCCGTTCAGAAGAGCGGATGTCAAAGCCCTTCTCGCTGATTTACAGCCACAGCAGCACCTTCTTGGGGAACTTGGTGTGTGAAATGAACTTCACCTCGGAGCTCACTTCTTTCTTGGAGGAAGTAAAATGCCAGTCGTTGCCATCCAGGGTGAGATAGGTCTCGTCGTCCATCACCACCGCCACGTCGTGATTCGCCGGGTAAATCGAGTTGACCATCTCATTCAGCCCCTGCGTCATTGCCTGCAGCTCCAAAACCAGTGGACGCGACTTCCGCTTCCTTAAATGTATGTACATGTTCTCCAGCTACTTTTTCACTGTTTGGCCGGTTGAACCGACCTCCCGGCCAAGCGCACGCAGCGATGTAGCCTTCGGTCTTCCTCTTTAGCGTTTTTTGGAGCTTCTTGTCGCTCAGAGTTGTCGGCCGTCCGTAACCGATGCTCTGATTGTTGTCTAATAGTGCCAAGATGTTGTAGATGCCGGAACAGGCGTATCCGGCGTTCTCAAAGTGCCGCACGGTGTCCATTTTCGACAAGACGTGTTGTTCTTTGAACGCGCACACTTCTGAACGGAGTTGCTTCACTGTTTTTGCCATCACGCTTAGTGTTCGACTGATAGAGCTGTCAAATTTTGTCTGCTGACTCACGGGTTACTATAATTCATTCTGCATGGGTAGTTTTGTCAGTGTCTATTTTTTTAATGCAAACGTTTAAATGCGTCGTATCAGACCATAGTTCCGATTATCAATTTCTGATAATCAAAATTGATTTACCAGGTTTTTGAGTTATCCGTTGAAAAAAAAAAACGAAGTCCATTTAGTGAACTCAAAGTTCAAGTTATTACAATGACTGGCAAAAGTAAAGATCCACCTTTGATCAATGTATTATTATTGAGAAAAAAAACGTATATTTTGGAAAGATTTGGGTTCAAAAATAAGAATAACTTATACTCCTTACATAAAATGAATAACAAAATCAAAGTAGGCAAAGAATGTATGCCATAAAAAACCACAACATGTTTAAAGAACAGGAAAAAAATAATAAATAAAAGCCGTTCGAGTCAAATCTTCGATAGTCAATATGATCTTCCTTCTCTTGATTGACGTATTCGTTTTGAAATCCAATTTTGGATCCAACTCATTCAATACTTGCTCCAGTGCCGCAAATATGATTGCTTGTTGGTTGTGTGGGTTTTTTTTACTCTAGATGTCGAGTATTTCCCAGAGATTTTCAATTGGGTTTATTTTAGGGCTCTGGGGAGGTCATTCCAAGGGTTCAGTCTGACAGGCATGGAATAATGCTTGCGTTTTCTTAGCCGTATGCTTTGGGTTGTTGTCTTGCTGGAAATTGCAATTATCTTCCAGATACATTTTCAGCAAAAATTGTTCCATATTTTCATTCAGATTGTCTATATACCCATCTACCGTCATAATAACATTGATTTGTGCCGGATTTCCCAAACCCTGAGAAACAGCCCCAGATGTTTCCACCGTCGTGATTCAGGTTCGCTTGGAGATCCTTCAGCCCTTCATCGCTTTTCAGCCCAACTTTGATTACTCTGACCAAACAACCCATTTCCAGAGCTCCAGTGGCTTATTGATATGGTTTCTTCTGCAGCAAACCGCAATTGCCTTACTTACTTTACATGGCTTTTCAACCCGTGCTCAGCCAAAACGTACGGATATCCAAAGGCTTAGCTTCTCTTTGAGTGGACGGGTGGTGACAAACGTATCCTTCTTAATATCTTGGGTGATTCTAGTGTCTTCTCAGTGATCGGATTTACGAGTACGTCTCCGTCCAGCTCGATTTGCGACGCTTTCAAGCTTTTGATTTCAATGTCAAAAGCATGATTTACAAGGGGTAAGTCAATTGTATGTTCACGGAATTTCCCCAAAAGATCTATTAGGGGGTAATAGATCTTTTATATTGACATACCGTTAGCACAAGATTTTTTTGTTTATTTTCCCAAGAAGTTGGAGAGGCTTGGAGGCTGTTGTTTTGACAGCGTTCTAAAGTTTCGGTAAGGGCAAATCCTCTGAACAAGATTATCCGGAATTGTTCGGCAGATTCCTTTGCGTCCGCGCACCCGGAACACGTGGAGGATTTAGTACAATACTTCCAGTTATCAGTTAGCAGTTACTGTGCTGATACATGTGCAGTACCTCTGGCCACCCTTAGGTACAAAAAGCCTGTGCGTACTACCCAGCATACCAAGGTAGCTCTTAGTACTTAACGTGGAGACCCATGCCGGCCCGCCAACCTGAGTATGGACAAGGCGACACTAGCCAGGAGTTTCCGCTTGCTACCTTGATCAAGCTATTCGACATTATGCGGGATAATGACAATAAAGCCAAGGAGCCCTTCTTGCAGGTGTAATCGTCGTGGCTGATAAAGGACAGCTTGTCGTAGATCATGACCCCTAAGTATCTCAGGGCCCGCTTTGAGGTGATAGTGCAGTTACCTGTTTTATGATAGGCTAGCTCCAGTTTCCTGGAGCGCATCCATTTCCCTACTAGGTCAATGGCATGTGTAGCCATTAACTCCAAATCTTCTAAGGTTTCTTCATAGACCTCAAGGGTTATGTCGTTCGCGAAACCGACAATATTTACTCTGTTAGGGAACTTTAGACTCAACACTTCTTCAAACATTGTATTTCAGTGTACATTATATAAGGGGCGAATCATTAAGTTTGGGACCGAGCTTGAGCATCCGCTTCATTTTACTTCAATTTTTGAGTACAATTGTATATTATCTCTGCTATTGAGTAACATTTCCGTGTAAGAAAAAGAGATAATATACAATTGTACTCAAAAATTGAGTACAATGAAACGGGAGTGTAAAGCCAAACAATATGTTTGTTTTCTTCATGACTATCCAGCCGCTGATAGAATCTTGTAGAACTTCTGAGTTGATTTGAACACATTCACGACCCGCTTCTCTGTTGTTAACCAGTACACGAGTCTGAAAATAGTTGTCAAAAATTCTTTAAAGGTATCCAAGAATCCGGAAGCGTTGGAGCGAGTTTGCAATAGCCTTCTAACTGGCGCTAGCCGTATACTAGACTCCCTGCTTCAAACGCTGGACAGTCATATCGGCGGTTTTGATGTGAGACAGGATGGCATCCACCGGCCTTTCCAGGACCCAAACTAGTTGTTTGACAGGCCACCTGTAGTCTTGGTTTACTTCGACATACTGATGAGGGTTTTCCTCTCAAGCACCTTACCCGTCGAATCTAACAGGCATATGGATCACCTGGTGGCTTTTCTGGCTTTGGCACGAATACGCAAGTCTGTCGCTTCCAGGCATCTGGGAAGACATCTTTGCATTGCTACTTTGAAAATTTCGGGAGTCAGCAATATAGCCGTCTTGATAGCCAGGTTCGGGATATCATCTGGCCTTGTTAACCTAGAGCAACTTTGCCGACCATCCTTTCCCCACCATGACAGGTTATGGTCTGCGATACTGGAACGCTGGTCATGGAATAAATCTACGGCGGTGGGAGGCTAAAGACTGGGGTCATGGTTTAGCATGGTTTTGGCCATTAACAATCACCCTATAGGTGTGTATTGACTTTCAAGCAAAAAGCGCCGAATCAGGATTTGGTATCCTTTATCTCCCTCTTAAGCGCGGTCTTTCGGGGACCTGCACCCCTCTAAGCTCCATTCTTTCGGCGTCCGACCATGCGGAGGCAAGTTTTGCGTAGGTCAGCGATCAACTATGTCCACCCTTCACACCGGTGACCTATATGATCTACTTAGACATGGTTACGTCATACACCTGTGATATTTCGGTCCTGTTCAAGTGCCTGTACACGATACTACAACGAACCACCAAGTGACCATACTCCACCCTGCAGTTCCTCGACAGTCCAGAACGTCACGTCCATGATCGATATCCTGACTATATCCGTCACCGACTTATAAACTATCTGACACAACAGTTGCTGAGCTGCCTCACAGTGGTTCAGGTTTAGTTGGGTTGTATGAGCCGGGTAAGCCGGGCAATTTAGGCCTCCCGCCGCGTATTTGTCATCTGATTCCTCAGAAAACGGCAGGCAGTTGGACAAGCCTTGTGGTCCACACCTCCACATCATCTACACAATTTGCTCCTGTCAGGACCTTTGCACTTCCAAGACATGTGTCCAAATGAGAAGAAGGATTAGTAATTTTCATTTTATTCCAACAACCTTTATTGCTTATCTTAATAGATACGCGTATTTCGTCTAGAATGTGCAGACTTCTTAAGTGTCGTGTACTAATAATCGACTCTATTACACGACACTGAAGAAATCTGCACATTGTAAACAAAATACGCGTATCTGCGTAAATTTTTAAGATTCTTCTTCTTGTTTTTAGCATTTCAAGCTTATTTATTTCACAATTTGCTTATTGCTTGCTCTCAACTTCTAAATGCACTTCCACAGTTATTAATTGAGAGCTTTCGATGCCGAGTTCAATTCGAGTTCAATCATACTCTATGCCCTGGAAGTTGATAAAATTTCCTTAACGAAAAAATCCTAGACCAGTCCGGGAATCGAATCCAGTCACTTCCAGCATGGTATTGCTTTGTAGCTGCACTCATGCACTGTAAATTTTGGAATTCGTGGTCTTGTTTGTCAAAACCTGGATGTTTCTCTGAAGCTGCAAATACGATGACTGATCATCCCTAGCAGCACGCAATGGTTAAAAATAATTACAGCAACTTGATTGTGACTTATTTGAGTCACAAAAGAATAATTTTAACCGGTTTGTAACAAGTGTGCAACTAGGATTAGGTTTTCTTGCGAATTTATCGGCAAAATCGAATTTGGTCGTGGGAATGTCCCTGATGCAAGTGGACCAGTGCCATTATAGAAATTTTGTCCGGGAAGCTGCTCATGATCCAGACGTCCTGACGGTTCATTCTTAGTACTTCAAAAGAGCCTCATTATACAACTTCCAGGCACGTCTTCGGCCATTTGTTTCTGCTTCAGTGTCCTGTTTGGATGCTTACTGGTCCGAAAAGATCCCAATCCATCTCGCAGACGAATCTTTCTGTCGAAGCTTTGGCCGGCATTGAATTTCTTAGAAATTCATTAAACATCATAATCCCACAGCCCTGGGTTTGCCATAATCGTTCTCAGCTCCTTCATATGCAAACTTCCGATCCAACGACGCTTCCGAGGTATCGAAAAGCTGTTGAAATTTGTTATACCAGGATGACTGTGACTTAATTAGGTCACATTGCAGTTATATTTATTTTTTCAACTAGTGTGCTGCTTGGGTTGCTATGATCCTGGCAAACACGGAAACCTGATTATGTCGGAATTTAGAAGTGGGTGTCCAAAATTAATTTGCGTTTCGCGGCTTCCATCAAGTATAACTGTTTTGAAACAAAATTTATCGTTTCGAACTTTCAGGAAATGAAGAAGGAAACATTAAAAAAAATAACTGCTATGAAAAACATGCCAGATCTAACCACTAGAAGCGCTACTGTAAAATAAACAGTGCCCCCAGATGGTTCAAGCCTTAATACATTATCCATTTTTATAACAAATTCACAAAAGAGTGGGCAATATTGAAGGTAAAAACTTCACGACTGTTCATTGTCAGATCTGAAATCCCAACAACTTACCTCAATCAATTGTAACTTTTGCAAAAGTTCATTCATTGAATGATTGATTCCATCTTCAAGATATTTTCGCTCTGGACTGCAAACAGCAAAGAAATATAAAACAGTAAAATATTTTATATTCAGGAGCAAGGCTAGTTGATTTGTTCTTTTTTAATATTGCAAACCTCAAAATGAAAATAGTCCTTACAAAAGAAATTGAATGAAAATAGTTTCGGTTCTCTGTATCTTAAAATCTCATATGAAGTGCGTTTTCTAAAGAAAATATGAAAAAGACTGGACGAAACATATGATTAAACAAAAATGTAGGCAATAACCTTAAAAAATCATCGAATATATATATAAGAAAACCAATAGTTTCTCTGGTTTTTGGGATCATTCCACTGACATTATTCAAATAATACAGTTAGTTGTTACTTAGTAGACAATTGAAAAACGCCCTTAAGTTCATGATATTAGTGAGTCCAACTCAACGACCTTTTTTTATAAATTATTCTTTGGAGTGCTAGTTACTGTATGATCAATTAAGTCATAATTTGAGCATTGAAATCTACTCTTCTGTTATCAGAAACACGTTGGATCATTCAATATGATTAATCTTGATTAATTCTTTAAAAAAAATCTACACTTCAACTAACAATGCAACCCAAAACCGATCAATGCTACCCCGTTTTACGGTACCTTCCCATCGTTATGAATTCTAACTAACTGTTTATCAGGAAAGTGTGCCACCGTGTCAGGCTGGCGATGGCTGAGTGCGCTCGTCTGCCGGAGAATGAGTGCCGAAAAATGAGATCCTCCTCGCTTCATCCAAGTACGGTTCATAACGCGCCGGGAGACCAAACAGCAGTCAGTCAGTTGCAATCGGTACGCGCACGTGGTCGGATCGGTTGAATGCGAGAATCGGATATCCTTTCGTACAGATGCATGTTTCCTTGTTTGCTATGTTTCGCGCGCGCTTATTACATCCTAGTGTGTTTATTCGGGAGATTAGACACTCTGACGGTGGTGAACTATGTTGACATGCCACTACTGAGTTGTTCGCTTAGTCCCAGGACGACGATGACCATGCGAATGTTTTTTCAGCATTAATCTGATTAGATGAAAGCCCCGTCTTCTGGTCGACGTGTTCAAACATAGAGGAGAGGATTATCTCAAGAAAGGATTACAATTCGGCGTGGGATGCCAGTCCAGCTCAGTGAAGGTCCGACTGGATCCACATGTTGATTTAATTAAGTGTATTATTGTGCGGGGTGTGTAGGAAGGGGTCTCCCCAAGGAATAACCCGAAAGCAGAGAGATTAGAATCTGTAGTGATTGATTTAGAGAGATCCCTCAGGAACAGTCCTGGGAATATCAGGTTACAGTTTTTAGTGTATGTGGAATATATTAAGGCAGCTTCCTCTGCAACGACGGCGGCCATTGGTATGCTATTAAGGGATTTAAAAAACCAATTCCTGTTCTGCAATGAAGCCGAATGAGCTAGGATGGATTAAATTTGTGATGTGTTCAGTGGTTCCTCAGAAGTGGCCACCATTGAAGTTTACAGTCTCACCGTTGCTATTGTTGCTGTCGTTTCTGCTACCATTGGCCGTAGTTTGGCCGCAAGTGTTGTTGTACCTCGCTGAGGTGCTATCGGTTCAACAAGGTTGGTGACTAGTGGCGGTGTCATCGCTGCTGCTCTGTAACATCCACCGACATCCCATCCACCTGCCGGAAGTGATGGTAGATCCACTCAAAATCTTCTGGGTACTTACAAATAGCACGTATCTAGGTAAAGTAGCATCGTTTCACGCGGATCAGAAGCACGAAAATCTTGTCCCATTTAAATGGCCAAAAGCCACTATCGTTAACCTCTCCGGGTAGCAATGTAGGTCCTGCTCAATGTTGGGTTGAAAAAGTTTCGTGATTCTCTCACCCAGTGATGACGGTCGCCCGTGTGCGGAGCTTATGAAGTGCTGGAACGTTTAATCGGTTGGCTTTTATTGCTATTTACTGCTAAATGGCACACTGTGACTCGACAGGGAGCATAAAACGTTTCAGTGGGTGGTGCATTGGAACGGCCTCATTGTGGGGTCTGATGTTCTGCATGGACTATATAACCATTGTGGTGAAAGGGCGTTTTATGGGATAAATGTTGGTGTATTTTGTTAAGGTCAAAGGATACGATGTAGTTTCTTGCAACTTGAAGTATCAGTAGAGTAACAAATCTGATCAAACACATACAATTGAAGCTAATTTTGTCTTACATTTAAGTGAATAGAATCATCGAGATCATTGATGACGACGAAAGGAAGTTAGGTGTCGATTCCTAAAGATTTGTTCGACTTACACAAAGTGCTTATCAGAACGTATAAAACTGTTCAAACGTCATTTGGGATGCATTGATCGATGATGCTACCAAACAAGCCACCAAGTCAACCGACAGAAATCAACCCAACGGCAATTTATCAACCTCACCTTCAGCATCACAACCAATCCGAGGATGGTAGAGAAGGAACAAATGTTCTCGGTGGTTTTTACGCTTTGTCTGATCATGCTGCTCGGTTGCTTGATATCAAAAGGCTGCATGTTTTATGGGACTGAGAATCATTCTGTGTATAGTGTGGTTTGTGATATAAGAAATTGTATTCAACCGTTGAAGATATCCCGAGCAGGAATGAATATACCGATAGATGAAGTTGGTATTGATGAGCGAAGTTGGTATTGATTGATGAAGAGGCAAAATACCTAAGGATAATACCAAATAAACGCTCCCACACTGACAACACCAAATTGAGGTGAAGCAATAAGAAAATTATACCTATATGTTATCTCGGGTATCTTAAATAACACATTTCCTTATTCGATAGATTTTTTCCATGCAATTTTTTGGTATTTAGTATCTTTTATGCTGTACTCCTCAATACCAATATCAGGTTTCAAGATCAAAATACGAGCATGGTTCACCAAGAAAGAGGTGGCTGGTTAGATCTCCGGTTCGGTCGACAGAAAACTTCTGATTGACAATTTTCTCGATTTCCCTGGGCATAGAGTATCATAGTGTTTACCACAAAATATTCAAACTCATGCATTGCCGCACTAAACCCCGGATTAGAAAACCGGTTCGAAGTAATGTTGTTGGTAAAACTAAAGAATGCATCGTCTTTCTTTGTATTATGTTCCCACTTCTACTAAGATATTCGCATTCCAAGTAAGCGAATCGCGGTTCTATGGTGAACGTCGACTCTTTTTAACGAAGAGCAATATTTGTAACAGGGAAGAGCCTTACTTCGGCATGGTTCAATTCAATAGCTACATAACAAAAACAAAACATTAATTTCAAACGAAGCCATTTTTTGCACTTACAGTGGACTGCCGAAGTGGACTTCCAATTTGTTCTGGCAGGAATTGAAATGATATTCCGGAGTAGCCGTTAAAAAGCGATTAATTTTCAAATAGGATTACTAATGTAAAGGTGTATTCGATAAAATCACATATATACTCATCAAATTAAACTGATTATCGATTTTCTTGAAATTTTCAGGAATGAAAGTTTTAATGAGTTTTAATTTAAACATTTGTTCATTCAATTCGTCTAATCCGTATGCCACACCTTCCTTTTCGCTCCACCATCAAATTTTGCACTATTTTCCCGGTGTTCCTGTTAGTTTTACCAACAAATTCTTGAATTCTACTCTGGTTTTATAGTTTGGGATGTTTGCAAGTTCCGTTTTCATAATTGCCAAGAGTTTGTCATTGGACGAAGTTCCAGTGAATTGGTAGAATCTCAAACTTGACATTTGATATTACTCTACGTTGATATTATGTCCTTAAACTAAATCGTAATATAGATTGCATATAGTGTAATGTAATGATGGCAGAGACGCTTCATCAAGGCACTCGTCCGTAAGATCGCACCGTTTACATGTTCGGAAGTGATGTCAGGAGCACTTATTTCACCACATCCGTAAATCGCCTGCCAGATTAGAAACTTCTTTGCAAATTTCGATAGTTTCTTCTTTCGAACATCCTCCGGAACATCGAACTTCGACTTGGCAACGTAATATTTTTGCCCAGGAAGTTGTTTCGTCATCCATCACGATGCAACCGGATTTGGTGAGCAGCTTCGTGTAAAGTTTCCGGGCGCGGGTTTTCGCAGTGATGTTTTGTTTTTCATTCCGGTTTGGGGCTTCCTTCCTTCCTTCCTTTGGACACTCAGACGCTCCTTGAAGGTTCTTATTACACGAGACACAGTTGTATTTGCAATTCCAAGCCCTTTAGCAATCCACCGGTGGGACGCCCCTGGATTTTGATTGTGGGTGCACAAAACTTTCTCACGGACAATTTCTTGTTTCGACGACATGACTGGAACTACTGAATGTATAACTATGAAACTTGGCAGATGTAAATAATACACTATGGATAAGATCTACTCAAACTCTAGGTTTTTTACTCATACGATTCAAAAGTTACAGAAGATTTTCTGTGTGCCTTTTTTATCGAATACACCCTTTATTGTGGACTGTCAAAGTGATTTCAATGGACTTCCAATGTTTTCTGGCAGAAATTTAAACGGTTATTTTGAATTTCCGTTATAATCACATCGTTCATAATCGACAAAATTACGTTGTTAAGATGATCGATATCTTTTAAAGCTACTCGTCTCAAAAAGCTGATTACCAAATGGGATGAAATCCTCAGAAAAGATTTTCTTCTAATCAATAGCTGCCTGTTGCTGGATCAATGTACTTACCTCTTTATACTACGAGGCACTAGTGTGTATGTAATATTTTAAGATCTCATATCTAAAGATTTTGATTATTTACACCGCAGAGAAAAATTTCAGGAGGTTTGGGAGCGTTCCATTGTCGCACGATTGGTTTGCCACAAGCATTAAATCTTCACTAGGAAGCTAACAACTTTTTGAAAGAAGGAATCGTTGGGAAATTACATATGAAGTGCAACCTAAAAAGATTCATGAGAAACTCACCTACGAGGCATTGCAAGAGAGAACACTTCGTTTGAACTCCTGGATATCATGCTCTCTTCGGAAGAGTTGCCATAAGATCAACAGCCATCATGTAGTGGATATGATTATGAAATATATCCATACCATGTCCAAGAATATATACTGGACATAATTTGTTGTGTTTTAGAATGACCAAATGATCCTAAAACATTGGTATATGTCTGTCCGTTTCGTGTAGATTGTGATATAAGTAACACCGTGATGTGATGTGATGTGATAAAAACCCACCACCAGTTACCTATGTCTGCAGGACTATCTTCAGCAGATTATCTTGAGAGAATAGCCAACATGATGGCTTGTTGTAGCAGGGCCAGTCGATCTTAATAAGGACCTTCGGACTACGCACTGTGGGACGAAACGCCAAAAACATGAACTTTTTACAATAACTCGTAAAAACGTGTTCTTAACATTTTGGTGTCTTCAGATGAAAATTTTCAAAAAATATAACGCATTTGAAGGTGACAAATCTTAGTTCGCAGCTTCACCACAGGCGCCGCTGCAAACTTGATTTTTTTAAATGATGAGATAGAGAGTTAGTGTTTTGGGCAATGTTGTAGATAATTTTAATACAAACAACATTGCTCAAGACACTAACCTTCTATCTGGTCACTGTGCTGAGGTACGTGTTTTTTAAAATGGCGGGCCTTGAAAACTAGTTTTTTGTGATTATTTAATAAATGTGCAGTTTTAGGTCAAAATAATGTTCTACAAAGTTGTACAAATAATCAAAATATAAATTTTCTTCAGCAATGTTGTTTGTATTAAAATTATCTACAACATTGCCGAAGACACTAACTCTCTATCTCATCATTTAAAAAAAATCAAGTTTGCAGCGGCGCCTGTGCTGAAGCTGCGAACTAAGATTTGTCACCTTCAAATGCGTTAAATTTTTTAAAAATTTTCATCTGAAGACACCAAAATGTTAAGAATACGTTTTTACGAGTTATTGTAAAAAGTTCATGTTTTTGGCGTTTCGTCCCACAGTGCTACGGCTGGAACCGCGACCCTTCACATGACAAGGGACTGGCGACTCCACGAACCCTTGTTTAATCAACAAATCCTTCGGCTGCCCTCGGCTACCCTTCCAATCCTAGCTCTCCCAGTGGAAATTTTTAGCATAAATGATGATTTATTAAACAAAAATTAAAAAACAAAATATTGCAAATTTCACGGCTAAAAGAGTTTTCGATCACATTTTGTTCAAACAGTAATGTGCGTGAGTCGATTAAACTTTTTATCAATAAGCCATATTCTTTTTCTTTTTCAAGTTCAGTTAATACAGAATACAGGAGAATTATTCAGCTAAGCTACCTTTATACCGAATGCGAATTGCCGGGTCGTTCGTTTAACTCCTGCCATAAGATTTTGTCCAGTTTCCTTGTCCACTATATTCGCCACAGAACGCCAGTTTGCCTGTTTCTCGCTCACAACAGCTTTTTGAGTCTTCTTAAGGTTCCAATTGACGATGGCCCAATATTGTTCTATTGGGCGGAACTTTGGCGTGTTGGGGGAGGGTTCTTGTCCACCACTTGAACGTTGTTGGCAGCATACCACTGCTTGGCCTTTTTTCTGTAATGGCAAGATACCAAATCCAGCCAAAATAGAACGGAACCATTGTGTCGCTAGATGAACGGCAGTAGATGTTTTTGTAGGCACTCGGTCAGATAAATTTCCTGGTTGACGGTTCCGTTCGCAACGTAAACGTTGCTCTTCAAGCCACAACTTTCGCGATCGTGCTTTGGCTGACGTGTTTTGTTTATCGTCGCGATTTGGGTCACCACTTTCTTGTAAGTTGACAGTCCAGCTCGTTTTTTAGCTCTATTCACGGTTGAAGGCGCCACTCCCAGCTTCTTTGCGACATCTCGGACGGAGATGTTTTTTTGACATCGCGGTGGTCTCCGGCTTTCGTTGTACCCCTGATCCAGCATTCCTGGTTGCCGATAAACGTTCACCGCCCACTTTCAATACGTTGGTAGCAGTTGATTTAGCTACATTCAACAATTTCGCAAACTTGGCGTGAGAGTAGTTTGGATTTTCGCCATGCACGTTCAAAATGTTGATGCGTTGCTTCTCTTCCTTCGACGACATTTTGAAGACTGAAGTGCTAATATCAAAATCAAAATAGAGGCATAATGCTACACGCACACATTTACAAAATGAGGGGTGTGCAAATTTTTTTAATGCACGATGAAAGGAAATGCGTCAAGTTTAAGCCCCCAAATTTTGAACAAAACACCATTTATGCGTTAAACGGTCTAAGATTTAAGAAAAAAAATAAAATTGTATAGCTCTCTCTGGTCATCGCAAAATCGCAATAAAAACAATCCATGTTTTTCAATACAAAAATCTAATTTTTCATTCCACCATGCGACATTCGTCTACACAAACGGATCGAAATGCAACAATAAGGTATATTGTTATAAGGCCCATAAATTTACAATATCCGTTGATACAAAATACAAGAACCGTCTTCGTTACTGTCCAGTTCTACTTTGCTAGATCCATGGCCACACAGGTATTCGTAGCAATGCAGAAGCTGATCGGCTCGCCAATAAGCTATTCCAACAACCCATGCTACTCGAAACATTAAGAAGAAGAAGTCCTGCCTAACAAACGAGTACACACTCGATTGCGCATCGTTCATGCATCGGCATATTTACACATGACTTTTTTTAATAAAGAAATCATAACCATCAATATTCGAAAGCTGTGGGACGGTCGTTAATGTTCAACGCATAATTCTGCACACGCAAAATATGATGAAAATAAACCGAAATACGGAATCAGCCCGATAAGCGATCCAACTGTCCTGCTAAGAGATGATGACTCACAAGAAACAAGCTTAATCCAAATGGGCTAAATGATAAAAAAAATAGAAATAAGAAAAAAAAAAAAAAGGGCAGAACAAGAAACAAAGAGAAGCAGAATATAAAAAAAACGAAGAAGAGCAATGCTGAAAACATAAATTTAGCTAAAACAATTTGGAGAAGACCCTGAAGTCAACCATAACACGCACATGGCACTCAATTTCGGAGGACTACGTCCGAAAAGCATGCTCTGGCTTCTGGCGTCGTCTCGAGGATGTTATTAATAAAAATGGAGGACACATTGAATAATGTTTTTAAAAAGTACTCTATAAAGATAACTGCACTCAAAAACAACATCAAAATATTCCGCATTTTGCAACCACTGTTTTTGCATTTGTTCAATTTCGACAGAAATTAGTCACTAGCTACATTAACCCAATACTCAATTTTAAACATTTTCGCATTATTTTCTCCCGCACCCTGTAGTTCACAAGTTAAAAGTGTTTCAGGTAAATATTATTCGAATATCATTTCAATTCAGACAAACCAATTCTGTAATTGAAAACAATCATAATTGTTGGTGTTTGGTTCATTTTTAGAACAGTATGGGGAAATGCACTTGCCGCCCTGAATGATTGTAGAAAACGAATCCTTACGACTGTATTGTTTCGGAGCAGGACCGAAGACATAGCGATAACGAAGTGTTCTGTACAATTTGCGGGAAGACCTTAGCTATATCCTGGCTTGTTGTGGCTTTTGTGTTGTACGCAAATATTGAGAGGAATAAAGAAGGAAGGATGGATCTTCGTGGTTCAAGTCAACTGTGGCCGAGTCGTGATCGCGAATTAAAATCGATCGGCAACGAGCAGGCTTCCTTATCTGGTGCATCGATTCTTCTAGTGCAGCTCTTAAGTACACGAGATGTAGGAACTAAGGCTGAATTGATATGGCTATTGAAATGTATAGCATCTGATTTTCCTGCATCCTGCATCCTGTGATGAAATTCAAAATACAGTTTATGCTATGTTTCCGAATGCAGTACTTGCAGGTTTTTCATTGAGCCTAATTTAGCACTTTTTTTTCGGTAGATTACGCGGTAGATGTAATTCTCTGTACACCTTAGGGCCTGTTCATAATCCATGTGGATTCATTTCTGAAAATCTCCCCCATCGTAGACCTTTCTCCATACATATTTTTTTTATGCTACGATGCGACGACAAATTCGGCTGGGAAAAAAGAGTTAAACAACCATTCGCTACTGGTCAAATCCAAAGTCAAAGATTGTTTGAACGCATCTTCTAACGTTTTTCATTGGTTCAGCCAAAGCCGGAGATTGCCTTGGCAAGTTGAATCATGCTTTGCAGAATGCTATATTTTCGCAGAAAATTTTCTCATGTTAAATCAGTTAAGGGTATCCATCCAGAAGAGTTTGAGAAAATATAGCAAGAGCTTAAATTACCGTCAAACCGTTTCATGAAACACGTCACATCAAGGTGATTAACTCTGCAAGAAACAATACAATGAATCATTGAACCTTGGTCTGCACCTTTTAATTATTTCACAGTTCATATTCCCAAGAAACGTATTCATGAATTGTAAGATAACCCGAGTTTGAAAGCGGAGGTTTAATTCAAGCGCGAAGCATTTCAAATTTATCCTTCTCAGGACGACCAATTCAATTTCAAGGGAGTTTGTTTGAATTGAATTTTTCTAACATTAGTTGCCAAGTTCTTACCAATTGGCAGCCAGCGATGGATAAAACAATTTAAGTTTTCTCATCGTTGCATACCTTGACCATTGTATACAATTTACAAATGGCTACCGTCATGAAAAACTGAAACACCGGACGCCATTTTTTTTAACGTTTGCATTAAAAAAATGATATTTTTGGATGGTGATAAAAAAAAAGTTAAGACAGATAGTTGCTCTTGATGCAATTCCATTGAAGGTAATTATTTAAGCTTACTTGATAAAACTTCTACGCGATTGCGAGCGGCCTTACGGCATTACCCGAAACATTCACCATGGTGGAGGAAAACATGCGTGTAGGCATGTTTTGAGTTCTCTCTCCGTTTGATTTATCAATTCCTCCTCAGTTTTCGTGACGAAATGGTTGGAGTAGATCTTACGCTTCATCTTGGCCCAGAAATTCAGGAAAACAGCGTACTATAAAGAGCGGCTTTGTCATCCCCTTCTCGCTGATTGTCAGCCACAGCAGCACCTTCACATGAAACTTGGTGTGTGAAATAAACGTCACCTCGGAGCTCACTTCCTTCGTGGGGGAAGTAAAATACGAAGTGCCCTGCCAGTCATTGCCATCCAGGATGACAAAGGTCTAGTCGTTCATCACCACCGCCACGTCGCGATTCACCGGGAAAACCGAGTTGACCATTTTATTCAGCCACTGTCGCTGCGTCATTGCCTGCTGCTTCGAAACCAGTGGACGCGACTTCCGCTCCCTGAAATGTATGTTCATGTTCGCCAGGTACTTTTTCACTGTTTGGCCGGTTGAACCGACCTCCCGGCCCAGAGTACGCAGCGATGTAGCCACTTTTCCCTCGGGTTTCCCCTTCAGCAATCTTTGCAGCTTCTTGTCGCTCAGGGTCGTCGGCCGTCCGGAATGGGACTTTCTTTCGATGCTCTGGTTGTTGTCTAATAGTGCCAAGATGTTGTGGATGCAGGAACGGTCGTATCCGGCGTCCACAAAGTGCCGCACGATGTCTGTTTTCGACGCGGCGCGGTGCCGTTCTTTGAACGCGCACACTTCTGAACTGAGTTGCTTCACTGCTTTTGCCATCACGGTTAGAGTTCGACTGATAGAGCTGTCAAGTTTTGTCTGTTGACTCATTGGGTTACTTTGATTGATGCTAGTGCGTCAGTGCGGGTGAAGGTAACCTCATGAAAAATCATCATTTTTGGTCCATATTTTTAAATGCAAATGTTACTCTAGTATTCAAAATGTTACAAATAAGTGATAAATATATTTCACGTACATATTCGTCAATCGGCGTTGAATTTTTTAAAAGAATGTTGCGTTCCGGCAAGTATCAAGAAATTCCCTATCACGGACAGTGTTTTGATTCTCGAACATGATATTACGAAGTAACATTCTCTGCATATTCCAATATGTACTGCTATGCAGAGTTGTGTTGTGTTAACGATTCGCGTTGGAAAGTGTTCTACATTTAGAAAGACATAAGTTTTGAGAAACTGTGGAAGTGAGAATAAGTGCAATGCCTTATCGTTTTAATGCTAACCGTATGCGCAAATTAGGATCGAACATACGGAAAATCCTCCGAAACGACCATGGACCAATGCCGTTGTTATCGTTGTTATCGGGTGAAACTGAAAGTAGCCGGAGGTAACGCGTTGAGACGCTGGAGAAGGGCCTCTAACTCGAGGCCGTTTAATCATTTAAACCAAACGACCGTCTTCGAGGTGGTTTCGAAACAGTGTACGATAGAATTTTTTTAACATACTTCGATCATATCAACACGCTCACTACAGCAAGCACAATCGTAACCCTTTCTGCATACCAACATACAAACCAAACGTCCCTGTTTAGGGCCGCCAAAGAATTTCCAAAAAGCGAATCATAGGATGTTTTAACATTCTTACTCACTTACTTCTGCTAACCCAAAGTCCCATTAAAATAGTACCTGCGTTGCAATGTTCCGCTACGAAACTAACGAAACTAATTGAACGGCTTAAAGTAGTCTACGTCAACCGGTTGGGTGTTAAATGGCAGCATAATTAATCATCAATTAAAAGAGAGATTTGAGCAATAAAAAATGAAAAAAGTGCCACTAAATTATTAAGGCCTGTACCAACAAATAATGTGTGATCAGCATTAAAAAATTAGGAATGAGCAATAAAAGATGAGAAAAGATCTTCGGATAATCTAATTGTGACCGGTAAATCTGTCAAATAAAGCAACAGCTATTAGTATATGTGCAATTAAATATGGCAGTATTTCCGCCAAATTATGTAATTTGAGCACTAAACTCAAAATGTAATTTGAGGTTATTTATTTATCCATTGCTCATTTTACTGTTTTTATGGGAAAATCCAATAAAATTGAAAGACATATGCGAATAGTTTAGTGCTCAAATTACATAATTTGGCGGAAATACTGCCATATTTAATTGCACATATACTAATAGCTGTTGCTTTATTTGATAGATTTACCGGTCACATTTAGATTATCCGAAGATCTTTTCTCATCTTTTATTGCTCATTCCTAATTTTTTAATGCTGATCACACATTATTTGTTGGTACAGGCCTTAATAATTTAGTGGCACTTTTTTCATTTTTTGGTGCTTTTTCTGAATTACTAAGTGCAGGTAAATATTTTAGTCGGTGTTAAATACTACCCCACTGATTTTTTTTAAAGATTATCCCCTTGACGCAGTTCAAACTTTAGTGACCAGAGTATGCAACGCGGAAGTGTTGCCTGCTGATGCAGTACTTTCTCAGGTCTTTGAGTACAATTTATTTCAGTAGTTGTCGAGAACTACAACATGATTATTAGTATCTGCGTTTTCGGAACATTTTTCGACCATTCCGGTATTAGTTGATTTGAAAAAAAGAACGATGAATAAAAGGAAATTTACAATACCAAAACAATATCCGTTTGCTTTAGTTGCAGTCACAAACTGATATTTTGAATATGTTACCAAACTCTAACAGATCCTGTATTGGGTAACGAATTCCGGATATCGAAATGCTTAATTTAATACAATATAGCCATACTCAGTAAACACGACTCCCTAAACAATTGTAATTGCATCTAAACTGATCGACTAACAATGAGTTTATACGCTATAGCCTTGGAAGTCTCAACAGAGAAAAGGGCGGCTAGTTACACATTGCTAAACAAGCATTCGCATAACATGAAAATGTAAAACGCATTCTCCCTCAACTTCGTGATTGATAAATGTTCATCCATATGCAAGAATAAGCTAAACCCGCGCAAGAACAAAAACAAAGAAAAAATCCATCTGAAAAGTTACTTGCATTACTGTTTCTCGGGTTGACAGACGGCTTTCCTTACGATGAACATTCTTGAATCAACCCTTCCAAGAAGAGCTCCATCGGCATCCTGCTGAACCGGAGGGAACTCAGAAGCAAGTAAAGATGCTTTGGCGAAGTCGCATTTCTCGTAAATTTTCTCGCATACGTCAGTTACTTTTTCCCAGCTTCAACCGATCTGCTGAGTCATTCGACTTGGACCTGGCCGTTTCTGTGCGGTAAGCTTCCATTCCAAACCATTTCACATCCTTAATATGTGCTGTGTTTCCGTGTGCCACTGGCCATGTCAACAATATTGACTCAGCGTTTACGCCTTTCAGCAGCGCTGGAAAATGCACTCGGCCCGGGACTGTTCTATCGACAGTTTCGCCTAAACGGAATGAAAGAGAATAATGGACTCGGTCTGGTTCGGTGAAAATTTTTGAAGAATGCTGGGACTTGTTTTTAATTAAAAAAATCACGTTCGTTCTGGATGGTTGTGCTGTGCCTAAAAGAGGGAAGACCAAACTCGTAGTCGAGCTCGCTTTCTATGGAACGTGGTGCGTTTTTCGCATGGAGTCCCGAATCAAATAGGTCATCATTTGCTTCATGACCGAAAGACTAATTTCTTCGCTGATACTGTTTTCTGCCTCCGATATGTCGAACGTCCATGTTTCGTATCGACAATTTTGATAAAAATTGTATGGTGCCAATAAGTCACGTTTTTGGAACGTGATTTATCTGGCTCCTGCACCGAAGGGAGCCAACGCCCTTTCTCAATCTCCGAGCGGTCATTTCGTAGCTAAATGAAAGAAACGAACAATAGGGCTTTTTCGGAAATTGCTTCGCCCAATGGGTACAAATTAATATTTTACCGGACCTCTCAAGTCATGCATTTTAAAAAGCTCACAACACAACAATCCAGGGGTGCTTCAGCTCGTTCGTTCCGTTGGCGAAAATGGAACCAGTCAGTGCATTGTGTTCTGGCTCTTGAGATCTCGACTGTTTATTGGATCTAAGCAAAAATGAAGAACAGACCAGAAAACAAATATCCAGAACGAAGCACGTGGGAAATTTTTCATACGAGTGTGTTTCCCGGCAGGATGCCCGGGCATCATAACTCGTGCTTAATTTTTTCGTTTATTTTCCGAACAGCACTACAAAAACCAGCGATGTGGTCTCGAGGTTCTCGGAGTTTCAAGAACGGGAAACCGTGCCACGCGCGCGTGTGGTTCGGAAGTTGTTATCGCCGTTTGCCAGCATTTTGGGAGTAATCATTTATGGAAGTTTATTTTGGTAAGCAGGCAATCGTCCTCGGTAGGTAGCTACTCTGTATTGTTTCCGACCAAGTGGAGACCGCGTGGCGTGGAAATCGGAGATGAAAGTACGAAAATCGAGTAGCAGCATTGTCGTTCGTTGTTGTTTGGTGGATGCGAATAGAGGAATAAATATTAAGTACAGATTATGTAAATTTACGGGAAATTTTCGACGACTGGTGTGGTTGAGCGGTGGCCGTACATGTAATGGACGGAAGCAGATTTCGTGAATTATGCGGGCAGGGTTTCGTTTTCAAGACGCGGATCGTCTTGCCATCACAACACTCCAGTGCCAACCGCAGAATGAACGACAATCATCGACGATTTATGATCCTATGATTAGAATTTATCGTTTCATTAGTACGTATTAAGTGAAAGGCAAATTGAGGCTTTGGCAGTGCCAACGGTTGGATTGGGCGATTTTTCTAAGCGAAATTGTCGCATCCTTTTTGTTGTGAAGGTTTGATAGGTTTTTGAGTCGTTTTCGACTTAGTTTAGCTAAAAGTGAAATCACACTGAAAAATTTATTTTCATAAATTAGCTTTCACTCGTTTCGTAAACATGGAATTTGTACATGGAACAAATGTCTCGTATATTCTCTAAAACATTCATATTGCTTTTCACCTATTTGTATAATGCACGAAATGAATTTCGTGATGACCAGCCAATCGGCGTTTCTCTTTTATCGTACCCCCTCGTGTTGCTGCTGGCATGAGCGGAAATAGGTTATTTGTGTGTGTGTACAATCTTACACTCATTGGCCGGCAATGGTATTATGGAAGAAATCTGTTTACAACAATCCCTCAACTGCCCTGGGATGTATAGTTGACGTAAGCGCCAAGACGACCAAAATTCCCTTTTTTGTTTTTTTGCATTCTTTACCCTATAATTTACATTGCTTCCAAGTACAAACGAAAAAAGTTTCTTCGAAAAATTGTGAGACAAATTGAAAAGAATGGTTTGGCGTAAGCGCCATTTGGTGGCATGAATGACGTCTCTCCACATATATGTTGACCCATAGCTATGCATAGTTGACCGTTCACATCACAGGTGGCTGTAAACGAAGTTGAATGCTCCAGGGAAAAGCAGATAAGAGATTACATACATACTTGCCATCTATCGACCTCTGGAAAACACCTGGCCGATTCCTTACGATCAGTGGGGATACTGTATCCCTCATACTGCCTTCATAGACATCTGGAGTTGCAAATGGGATAGAATTGATGAGTTTTTCTTTCCTTGGCGAGAAAGTGAAAAGGGATGAGCCTGAAATTCTGATTTATAATCAAAACCACAGGTAATAAAATTGCGTAAGGAACAAGGAACCCACTGCATAAGTGAGTGTTGAAATTGCCGTCATCATTTATTGTACATGTTCCGAAACCTCACAGCTTTCCGAGTAATTAAAAGGCCGCCATAACACCACCTCGGCCTTCCTTAGGGCCTTCAAAAGCTCTGCGTGTATGCGCGTAGGATTACAAAGCAAGACCAATCTGAAGGTGCCTGGGTTCGATTCCCGGTACGGTCCAGGAAATTTATAGGTAGGAAATTTTCTCGACTTCGCTGGGCATAGAGTATCGTTGTACCGGCCACACAATGATTCGAATGCATAAATGGGCACTTTGGCTTAGAAAGCTCTCAGTGAACAAATGTGGAAGTGCTAGGCGACCGGCTTTTTTCAGGCACGAGAGGGTATTCATATCTTCGTTATAGTTGCCCGAGTACTGAATATCATCTGTTCTTCTGGAGAAGATAGCATGTTTGATGTTTGCAATCTTCGGTTTGTCCTTTAGCTTGGTTAGAAGAGATTGCTTGAATTTGAAAGAACATTCAAAGAAATCTGACGGCTCCATTTCGAAAACCAGTCGCTTAATTCTGGAAAATTGTGAACTTCTTCTCGAGGACGTTTCACATCGTGTGCTGAACCGATGCATGAAATGAATCCGCTGACATATAAGTATGCTCAGGATCAAGGTACTTTAAACTAATTTGAGCAGATTCAATCATACGCGAGCTGATGAGTAAAGCCAACAGCACCATAAAATGTAATTTTTGTTTTGTCCTAAACGGGTCCATTTAAAGAGCCTCCAAGGGGAGTAAATGTTTCGTTGAATGCGAAGATTCTTTTGAAATAAATAACTTCTTTGTATGATTCCATTCTTGGAAACTGGACCACCTACGGTCATAAAATGAGATATAAGTAATTCACAACGACTGGTATTCTGCATATCCTTAAGTTTCCTTTTGAAGATCAACAGAGAAAACCGACTTGTTGACAGATCGCTATCATATTCATCTCGCCCAGCAATCGCTTGTGATACGTGATCCTTCCAACTCAAACAACAACTTCGTTCCTTGTTGATACTCCTTGATCATTACCTTCAGCTTTAGCAGAGTGCCCTGTCTGCTCTTGGTGAAAACGAAGGGCTTGACAATGTTTGCACTCTTCATGCCATAGTTGAGTAAATTTTATGTAAAGGTCTCTCAACACCTTACAGTAGAAACTGTAACTGCAACATTCTTGGGTTTTTTTTTCAACTAATGCTCTTTGAAAGAGTCGAACATTTTCTGGACTGATAAGTCTAATGGTAGATATCGGCAAAATCAAATGGGAGCTTTGCTGGTTGAAATTTTTCGTTGGTATTCGTGAAACCAACCGACGAGAGCTTTATGTACGACACATTATTCAGAACATAGCAGCCTGGTTTTCACGCCAAACCATGAGAATAAACGTTCAGTAACATGCCTGTTTATTCGCATAAGTTGGCGTATGCTATTCTAATTATCTTGCTGGCTTGCTTATATTAGTAAAACTTCATCAAATGGACAGAACATTTGTCCATAATAGTTGGTATACAATTTCAAATGGACAGAACATTTGTCCATAATTGTTGGTATACGTTTCAGCTTAAACCCGAGAAAAACTCGTTTTCTCAACAATCATACCGATGGTGGTTACGTCAACTATGCATCCCAGGGCAATCAAGTGACCATTAGAAGCAGCTTAAAACTTAAAACAGCTTAATAAACAAAACTAAGCTGAAGTAACTCTTCTTCCGAAGCACAAAAAAAAACAAAAAATGTGGAGATACTACAGGCACTCACACATTTCGGGAGGGAATCGATTGTATTCACAACGTCTTTTCCATAGCATGCGGAGATTATGTGATTTCACTGTTAGTTAAAGTTCAACTACGAATTTTTGTTTGATTTTTTTTCGCGAAAACGACGCAGCAAAAACCAAACACGTCAGTTTCAAAGAACGGCTTCATGCGATCTCTTGAACGGGAATAGGTTATTTATCCCAAAATAAAAATTAAAGCACTATCGAGAATAATAACTTGATACTCATTTATCAAGTATCTTAACACGAGTCAGTTAGGCCAAGTGTGTTCAACCACAGGTTTCAGTAAATCTCTAGTCGATAAAGTAGATCTGTCAATCATTTTTGCAACCACTAGGGAGTTGTTTCTTTTTAATTTGTCACAAAATGTTTGCAGCGCTTTGTATTCATTAAGAAGGTAACTTCATAAAAACAACAAATCAGTTTCGTTGCAGAAAACAACGAATACATTCGTTAGTTCTACCTCCGATTTCGTAGTACAAACTAAAATTAACTTTCAGTGTACTTAATTTTGAGTAAATCTGGTTCCGATTGACAAGTTGACAGATCGAAAATACAAACATGAATCATATAGAAGTTTTTGACTTTTCGACTAGTAAACGTGCCTATCTGTCAAAGCATAATTTTTTTAACAGAATTTCTTTGATTTTATCTGCGAATTACAGACTTCTTCAATGTCGAGTGCTCGACTTGTCAATACCAATTACTATGTTATTCAAGTCTTAGTGACTCCTCTTATAATGGAAAGAAGTCGATAACGGGTCATAATGGAATTGAATTTGAAGCCATGTTCAAGTCATAATCAGCACTGTCACACTGAGTGAAGGTGAAATGGGAGTCCTTTCTCCATATGAACTATAGGTTAAGTTAATTATCTCTTCATGTTTTTGAGACTTAAATTCACTAATAATAAAAATCAAACAACGCCCAAATTGTTAAACAATGGATGCTGCAGTGGGGAAAATTTCACGCCTGAAGTCCTAATAGTATTTGAGGTTCGTGCTCAAAAAAACTTCGAAGTGATATTGACTTGATCCCATATGTCCTTAAATTTGAAGCCGTGTGCGCAGTAGTGTTCAGTAAACGAACGAGGCAAAATTGAATCGAAGTACTGAATATCATCTGTTCTTCTGGAGAAGATAGCATGTTTGATGTTTGCAATCTTCGGTTTGTCCTTTAGCTTGGTTAGAAGAGATTGCTTGAATTTGAAAGAACATTCAAAGAAATCTGACGGCTCCATTTCGAAAACCAGTCGCTTAATTCTGGAAAATTGTGAACTTCTTCTCGAGGACGTTTCACATCGTGTGCTGAACCGATGCATGAAATGAATCCGCTGACATATAAGTATGCTCAGGATCAAGGTACTTTAAACTAATTTGAGCAGATTCAATCATACGCGAGCTGATGAGTAAAGCCAACAGCACCATAAAATGTAATTTTTGTTTTGTCCTAAACGGGTCCATTTAAAGAGCCTCCAAGGGGAGTAAATGTTTCGTTGAATGCGAAGATTCTTTTGAAATAAATAACTTCTTTGTATGATTCCATTCTTGGAAACTGGACCACCTACGGTCATAAAATGAGATATAAGTAATTCACAACGACTGGTATTCTGCATATCCTTAAGTTTCCTTTTGAAGATCAACAGAGAAAACCGACTTGTTGACAGATCGCTATCATATTCATCTCGCCCAGCAATCGCTTGTGATACGTGATCCTTCCAACTCAAACAACAACTTCGTTCCTTGTTGATACTCCTTGATCATTACCTTCAGCTTTAGCAGAGTGCCCTGTCTGCTCTTGGTGAAAACGAAGGGCTTGACAATGTTTGCACTCTTCATGCCATAGTTGAGTAAATTTTATGTAAAGGTCTCTCAACACCTTACAGTAGAAACTGTAACTGCAACATTCTTGGGTTTTTTTTCAACTAATGCTCTTTGAAAGAGTCGAACATTTTCTGGACTGATAAGTCTAATGGTGAGATATCGGCAAAATCAAATGGGAGCTTTGCTGGTTGAAATTTTTCGTTGGTATTCGTGGAAACCAACCGACGAGAAGCTTTATGTACGACACATTATTCAGAACATAGCAGCCTGGTTTTCACGCCAAACCATGAGAATAAACGTTCAGTAACATGCCTGTTTATTCGCATAAGTTGGCGTATGCTATTCTAATTATCTTGCTGGCTTGCTTATATTAGTAAAACTTCATCAAATGGACAGAACATTTGTCCATAATAGTTAGTATACAATTTCAAATGGACAGAACATTTGTCCATAATTGTTGGTATACGTTTCAGCTTAAACCCGAGAAAAACTCGTTTTCTCAACAATCATACCGATGGTGGTTACGTCAACTATGCATCCCAGGGCAATCAAGTGACCATTAGAAGCAGCTTAAAACTTAAAACAGCTTAATAAACAAAACTAAGCTGAAGTAACTCTTCTTCGAAGCACAAAAAAACAAAAAAATGTGGAGATACTACAGGCACTCACACATTTCGGGAGGAATCGATTGTATTCACAACGTCTTTTCCATAGCATGCGGAGATTATGTGATTTCACTGTTAGTTAAAGTTCAACTACGAATTTTTGTTTGATTTTTTTTCGCGAAAACGACGCAGCAAAAACCAAACACGTCAGTTTCAAAGAACGGCTTCATGCGATCTCTTGAACGGGAATAGGTTATTTATCCCAAAATAAAAATTAAAGCACTATCGAGAATAATAACTTGATACTCATTTATCAAGTATCTTAACACGAGTCAGTTAGGCCAAGTGTGTTCAACCACAGGTTTCAGTAAATCTCTAGTCGATAAAGTAGATCTGTCAATCATTTTTGCAACCACTAGGGAGTTGTTTCTTTTTAATTTGTCACAAAATGTTTGCAGCGCTTTGTATTCATTAAGAAGGTAACTTCATAAAAACAACAAATCAGTTTCGTTGCAGAAAACAACGAATACATTCGTTAGTTCTACCTCCGATTTCGTAGTACAAACTAAAATTAACTTTCAGTGTACTTAATTTTGAGTAAATCTGGTTCCGATTGACAAGTTGACAGATCGAAAATACAAACATGAATCATATAGAAGTTTTTGACTTTTCGACTAGTAAACGTGCCTATCTGTCAAAGCATAATTTTTTTTAACAGAATTTCTTTGATTTTATCTGCGAATTACAGACTTCTTCAATGTCGAGTGCTCGACTTGTCAATACCAATTACATGTATTCAAGTCTTAGTGACTCCTCTTATAATGGAAAGAAGTCGATAACGGGTCATAATGGAATTGAATTTGAAGCCATGTTCAAGTCATAATCAGCACTGTCACACTGAGTGAAGGTGAAATGGGAGTCCTTTCTCCATATGAACTATAGGTTAAGTTAATTATCTCTTCATGTTTTTGAGACTTAAATTCACTAATAATAAAAATCAAACAACGCCCAAATTGTTAAACAATGGATGCTGCAGTGGGGAAAATTTCACGCCTGAAGTCCTAATAGTATTTGAGGTTCGTGCTCAAAAAAACTTCGAAGTGATATTGACTTGATCCCATATGTCCTTAAATTTGAAGCCGTGTGCGCAGTAGTGTTCAGTAAACGAACGAGGCAAAATTGAATCGAAGAAACCTTTGATCAGTGCATCCGAGTATCTGTGTTTCCGAATACACTGAGGCTTTTTTCTTTGCATGGGGGATACTGTCCACTTTTAGTATGGAACCGTGTAAAAAAAAACTAAATAGAGTTGATAAATTCACATGCTTACACATTTTATATTGCTTCGATTTTGTTTGTATGCGTTACCTTTCCACGCAGTGGTCAAAATACTGTTTTTAAAATTTTGAGTATTTACACCAAAAATTGTGATATTTTTGCAAAACTGCCATATGATTACTTTTAGCCCAAAACATAAAATGTGATTTGAAATAGGTCAATAAGATGTTCCGTTCTGAAGTTATAGCCGAAAACAACCCGTGTAAAAAAAAACCATGCAAAAAAAACCCTTGGAGTAGTGTCTGGTATTTTCTTTTCAGACCGAACGAGAAGAATGTATTTGTTGTTTGTGTAACCCTTTCCATACAAACTGCAACTTGTGGTGCAATTTATATCATTTTGTACCGAATGGTCATACTGTACTGTGTATTGTAAAACCATTGAGGTTGAACAGCAAGTTAGAGTGTGTATGGACTGGGTAACAGCTCTTGCGTATTTTTTCGTGAGTTCGTAGTTTTTCTCAGTGTAGGGCCATTGGGCCAAACGCCGTTTTGCCGAATACCGTAAGGCTGAATAAAATTAGGCCGAATGTCATTAGGCCAAATGCCATTGGGCCAACTAGATCAGTAGGCCGAAAACCATTAGACCGAATGGGTTATTTGGCCGAATTTAGGCTAGTTTTGTTCATGACCACTCGAGACCTCATGAGAACCTGTTCCGAGATGACCGTTCCGAAAAAAAATTATCATATGGCCAGAAAACGTTGAGAAATAGCTTTCTGGTTAAATTTCATGAATTTTGATACCCAAATTGCCACGATTTCCTTCTGAACATGAATATGGCCAATTAATGCCAAACGGAAACCTGTTTTGGAAAGACAGGTCCAAGGAAAAATCATCAATTGGCCATTAAACGTTAAGAAATATCCTACTGAGGAAATTTAATGACTTTTGATGCCCACATTGCCAGGGGTTTCTACTGAAAATCTTCATGGCCTCTCGAGACCACACAGGAACCTGTTCCGGATTGACAGGTCCAAGGATAAATCATCAGATGGCCACGAAGCATTCAGAAATATGCTACTGGAGAAACCTCATTTTGATACCCATATTGCCAGGATTTCCTTCTTAATATGTTCTTGGCCACTCGAGACCCCACGAGAATCGAAAAGACAGGTCCGTGGACAAATCATAAAAACTTCGAGAAATATCATACTGGAGAAATTTCATGAAGTTTGATAACCACATTGCTAGAGTTTATTTCTAGTGAAAATGTTCATGGCCACTCGAGACCCCACGGGAACCAGTTCCAGATTGACCGGTCCGAAGACAAATCAACAAATGGCCACCAAACGTTGAGAAATATCCTACTGGAGAAACTTCATGAATTTTGATACCCACATCAGGGTTTCTTTCTAAAAATGTTCATGGCCACTCGAGACCCCACGGGAACCTGTTCCGGAAAGACCGGTCCGAGGACAAATCATCAAACCGATGCGCCTTAACGATAAGCTATTTAATGCATATGAGCATTATAATCATCTGAAATGCTGTTTTGGCCCGCTATACGGCTAATTTAATGCTGGACCCCATAAAAAAAAGCCGTCTATGTTAAGTTCATTCATTGGCAGCATGAATTTGTAGCGATTGCAAATGACAGCTAGATGACAGCAGTGGAAGGGGGGCGACCCCGGCGTATTAATTAACATCCATAACTCTCACGCCTAAGTCACGAGTTCGAATCTCACCCCCGGAGAAGTTACGAAAATGCCCAAGAGTGGTGTTTGACTAACTACGACGGGAGATGAACCAGCCCGAGGCTGAAAATCTCGATAATCACAACAAAACAAAAAAACAGCAGTTGAAATGTTGTTCTACAGCTGGAGAGTTAAGCTGTTCGAAAGCTGATTAAATGTTTGATTGAAAATGCGAAGCAAAATATTATAATATCTATGAAAAATAATCCTCGTTTTTTTTCTTCTCCTGTACTGATGATGATGGACGTTTGCTTTCTGTTTAGACCCCCCTATTTTTTTCTTATGAACAAGAAAACTCAAGGTCGCTGCACTTTTGCATTTCCTAGGATGGGATTCGTGTTTTAATAGCTGTTTTATAATAGCATATGCAAAGCTACCATAATGTTAGCTGTCTTATATCTGCATTTTTTATGCTTAATATATTATTAGAATAACGCCCTGAAAATGATCCATTTAAGTTGTTTACAAATCAATAATTGTCAGAATTTTTAAGCGTTCCATCATCCTCGTTTACTCCTCAATCAGAACTTTAATAGAGCAAAATCATACAGCTAACATTATGGTCGCTTTGCGTATGTTATTATACAACAACTAAGCATTTAGACTGCCAATGTACAGCAATAAGAATCGCAAATGCAAGTGTGATGCAGAAATAGCGCATACTTCGATGCTTATTGTTTACTTGGATAGAATTTAGTATTTTCGATTTTTTTTGGGATTTGACTCTGTTATTTTTGCTTGGGATTTTTTTGCTTTTTTTCAATCATGAACAGTTTTTCTTACTTGAAAAACTTGCAATATGAGAATCCAACCTCAACATCAATAGGATACCCAAAAACCGAACTCTCATGGGCGGATTTTCTTCTCTGAGTCGTGAGCAGTACTTTTAAATTCATTTTTTTTTTAATTTGCTGATTTGTCTATTTGAAGGCTACACTTAGGGTTTTTTTATAATCTTTGGGACAAACTATGAATAAACTGCTATATAAGATTTTTCCTTTTGTCAATCATAAGCTTTCCTTTTAATTTCAAAACTTTATACTCGCAAATTTGCATCGTTTAAGCTTTTTTTTGAATCTTTGAATAAAGAACGGAAATCGACGCAGGAGTGAAAATTTCTATCAGAACATGCTTCTGACAATAGAAATACACGTTTTGTGTTTTAGTAACCGAGATAATTCTCATATTTGGTAGAAATGTGTGTTTTATTTGTATAAGAGCCTACTCCTCATTCCAAAGAGAGGTGGAGTCTCAAACCTCCATACAATTATTGCCTTCAAAACCCCCCACATGCCAAATTGGGTTCCACTTGCTTGATTGGTGCTCGAGTACTGGAGTCCCTCCTTTCTGAAAGAGGAGGGGTTTAGAATAGCATTAGAAAAATTTCCTGCCGTCTCTATCTTCAAAAATCTCTATCTGCTAAATTTGGTTCCATTTGCTTGATTAGTTCTCGACTTATGCAGAAATTTGTGTTTCATTTGAATGAGAGCCCCTCCTTTAAGAATGCGGAGGGGTCTGAAACCACCATTGAAACATGCTTGCCTTCAAAAACCTCCACCACCACCTAAATTTGGTTCCATTTTCATGATTTGTTCTAGAGTTATGCAGAAATTTGTGTTTCGTTTGTATGGAAGCCCCCCTTTCCAGAAGGGGGGGTTCAAACCATCATAAGAACCTTCCCTGGCCGCAAAAACCCCTGCATACAAAATTTCATTTCAGTAGTCTCCGAATCTATAAGGGTCAGACAGACAGACAGAAAGAAATTCATGTTTATCTGTATAGATAGATTGTCTGATTTCAATTCAAGAAGCATTTGAATGACAAATTAATGTGATTTAGTATCATGGCAATGAATTTGGCCATGGTCACCAGATAGCGGAGATGTTCTGAATTTTTGGAGGGGCTATCTTGCATGTTAAAATTGTGACGATATTCAGTACAAGAAGCCGTTGTCGAACAATGTTGTTTAGTAAATACATAAGAAAACAAAATTCACGAAAAACATTTCTCAAGCGAATGAAAGGTTGATCACAGAAATCGGCCTTGAATTGATCGAGATATGGCCATTCTTGAGAAACAGGTTCTGAAAACGATCAGTTCTTTCTTTTGCCCAAAGCATGCCATGTGTCAATTTTTTTCCTCTCGGTTTTTCAACACAAAGCTTAGGGAAGGTCCATTAATAATGTAATGCAGTAAGGGGGGAGGGATGGTTTGGAAAAACGTGACACCTCATGCAAAAAAAAATTGAAGGTCCATACAAAACACTTGACAAAAAGGGGGGGGGGGGATCTCAAAAACTCACTTCTTTGCGTAACAAAGATGTTCCCTTATTACAAATTTAAAGTGAATCTTTGACCACTTTGGTCGGTATCAGAACACGGAATGTCTTCGGGGGAAGCTGGATGTAGCGCCGAATAAGGGATTTCTATCTCCATGATTTTTCATAATTAAATCATTCATACATTCTCTGTTTTTGTGTCCTGCGTTTTTGGTATGTTAAAATTAGAATCATGGTAGCATGGCGTGTTATTTTTTTTTATCGATATGACGGTAATGATCCGTAATTTTGAAGGCGTGCATCTCAGCATTAGGCGACCATTTTGAAATGAACAAATAAAACTTGTAATTTGCAAACATCTTGCTATAACAAACAATACGTATTGGTTTTTTAATCCAACAACTTAAGATAATTTTAACACCATTTAATTGTACGGATAATATTCGGACACCCTGTAAATATTTGGCATTAATTCATGGGGAATTTCTAGTAAATTGATGCCAGATATCGTTACATGAAAGATAAAAAACAATTTCGTTGGTTACGCCTGTTTTGGCTTGCAAATATACGAGGAGAAATTGTACTCGTCTGATAGAATTCATTTTTTTTTCTGTGTATAGGCTAGACCTGTAATGAAAAATATGTCCTTCCAGATCGCGGTTGAAGGCTGGCTAGTTCTTACTTTTAAGTATGCATTCGATGGTACAACATAACTTTGAATTGACTATACAAAAAAAAAGATGGATCTTTACAGACGCGTGAAATTTACAAGCCAAAACAAGCTTAAACAATTAAATTGTTTGCATCCTTTCATCCAACAGACCTTATATAGGCGATATCTAGCTTTAATTAACATAAAATGTTCCATAAACATATGCCGAATCTATTATTACGTATATATTATGTGCAATGAATAACGTAGAAAGTTGCATATTTCTTTTGAACTGTGTAATTAACTATTTAATTAAATTCGCTAAATCATCATTTACCTGTCATCAATTTGTGTTTATATTTGATTTTTTGATTTTGTGATGAAAACTCATAAAAGGTAAAGTCATGTCTTTTAATTGTGAAAATTGCTGACTTCAATCGATGTTTTATGACTGCTACTAACAAAGACTTCGCTATTAAGCACCTATCGTGTTTTGACCTGATGGACAAGTTTTTCTCCATCCATCGCAAGCGGTACCCGAGGATTGACGAGTCATACGGTCTGTCAGTCAAATCTTTCATTAATTTTGCGCAGTGGCGATATCGTAACCAATGAGGTTCCAACCGAGGTGCGATTATTGCAAGTTGAAAACTAATACCAATAACCCGCTATGAGGGCGTGAAACACCATCCGGTATGGTAATTTTTGCGAGGCTCTAAAAAGGTGACTGATCATAGGAAAGTGGGAGAGGTGAACCTTCAACGACGTATCAGATGGTGCCGTAAAATGTCGTCGAAGCTGCTACCTACCTTAATGGCAATCGAACGTAAATGTCTTTCATTTCATATTTGAATCATCGCGGTAAAAACAGTTAACCAATGGGCACCATAGCCTTATAACGTCTGTGGGTTGGTTTAAAATAGCAGCTCATAGAAGTGATTTTTTCCAATAAAAGGCAGATCAAAAGTAAAGACTACCATTGTGATACCTAGAAAAAAAATTCCTAAACAACAATCTTCAAACGGTGTATTTAAAACAATCGAATGAAAAATGGTGTGAATCCTAGAGAAAACTATACAATTAGCTTCGTCACTTGACATAGAAATGAAAGGATATTGAATGAAAAGAAACATGAAATGACCTCCTTTTCAGCACAAATTGATATTAGTTTCTGTTTTATATTGATTGGCATCAACCTCTGACGAGCTTTTACTGTTTCAACCAGACACACAGTAAGCTCTTGGCACGTATTAGTTGAAAAGTGGTAATTGACATAAGCCAGGACCGGTTTTGAAAATCCCGAGAAAAACTGCGATGTATTGCCGATCCTGCGAGCATTGAACTCAACCCACCCGCATCGTGTGTTCTCAACCGAATCCCTTCAGACGTTCAGTTCAATTTCGCAAATTGAAAACATCAGTCTGGTGCTTTTGTTTTCGACTAAAGTTTGTGAGAATCCTCTTCCGTTCGTTACGCACTCTGATTGCCAAACCGTACTTCAGCGTTTGAGCGCAATTCAATTTTTGTTTGCCACTTCACACAACTCCTCCGATTTTCAACAGCTCACCATCCGATATTCATCTTTCTCGCGAAAGGAATTCTGATGAACAGCAAAACCAATCAAGACCCACTGGCGTTACAGGCCAATCGAAGAAAATATTTTCGGGAAATCGGTCTAAGCAGATGTTGGTGTCATAGCTGGGGGACAGTGCAGTGTCCTCGAAAAATGTTCAATAAGATTGACAATAATCAAATGAGTAATGAGTTTTGAATATTTGAGCAACCAGCAGGTTTTAAAAAGTTACATCAATATTCGAAAAGGTTACAGCACTTTGTCTGTTAATCGTTTCTTTTGTCATTTATATTTTCTTTATTTTACCACAACTACACAAGCGAACAGCTGGCAGCTCTATAGTAGGTTAGACAAACAGTTTTGAAAGCGACATCTATGGAGCAGTAGAAAAATCATAATTTTTACGGCATTTTAATATTTCATGTTTAATAAGAACGCACTCAAAATTTTATTTCGCACTGTCAATTCATTCTTTGATTACAAGCCATTTGAAGTTGGCGTGTCAGTTTATTTTTTATCGATGGAAAAATTCGAATACCGTGCAGTGATTAAATTCTTAGTTTTGAAAAGTTTTTCGACATCTGAGATCCATGCAAAGATGGTGAAAGTATTAAATGAGTCTTATCCTTCATTTCCAACAATTCATCGATGCGTTTTGGAGTTTAAACGTGGTCGTACAAGCGTTGAAGACGATCCACGTAGGACGTCTAAAAAGTGCATCAACGCCAGAAATCATAGCGAAAATACAGAATATGTTTTTGGGAGATCATCGATCGACTGTGGATGTGATAGATGACACCATAGGCATTACACATGGAAGAAAATGACATATTTTTGATGAAATTTTGGGTTAAAAAAACAGTGTGCACAATGAGTGCCGCATTTGCTAACAATGCAACATAAACACGTTCGAATGCGACTTCTAGATCAACAGTTAGAGCAATTTCGAAAGCATAAAAGGATTTTCTGCGTCGATTCATCATCATGGAAGAGACTTGGGTCTACCAACATGATCTTGAATCAAAGCCAGAGGCTAAGGAGTGGTATGAACCAGGCACTTCCGCTTCGATGCGAGAAATAAGCCAAGAAGGTGTTAGCGTCAGGTTTTTCAGATCCTTTACCTTACATTACCAATCAAATTAAGGCCGGCGTGGCCTCTGCTGTACACAGAAGTTGTCTCCATTCTATTCGGTCCATGGCTGTCACTCGCCAGCCTCACTGTCTGCGGAGGGTCCGCAGGTGGCCTTCTACTTGATCCACCTTGTTCGTTGCGCGCCTCTTCTTCTTGTACCTGTCGGTTCGGTCTGTCGGTTTTTCAGATTCACAAGGAATTTTATAAATAAATTATCTCCAAACTGGTAAGACAATCAACCCTGATTATTATTGTGACCTTTGGGACCAGTGGCATGAAAAAAAAAAAAGCGAAAGTCAGTACGACTTGTTGCTGCATTCACCCTTTTTACCGGATTTAGCTCTCTCTTACTTCTGGCTGCTCTCACACCTCAAAAAATTCCATCGTGGAAAGCATTTTTCATCAAACAAAGTGGTTATATCCGTCATAGGCAGGCCTTCCAAAAAGTCATTCCGAGATGGGACATCAAATTTGGAAGATCGTTGGACCAAGGGTATCGATATTATTAGAGACTTTACTGAGCAATTAAAGTGATTTCTCAAAATAAAAGGATTTCTATTTTCGCTTTCAAAACTTTTTGATTAACCTAGTAGATGTATGGTCCTTCTGCTAATTCTTCTTAAGACTCGCAACTTCACTTTCTGACACTTCGAGTGATATTCAAGTCAAGTCAATCCAAACATTATCATCAGTTTGCCCTGCCTATCCTTCCTATAAACTGCTAGCCGCCTTCGATTTGTGAAGGCATTGATTCATTTCGAACAAGCGACACGTACGGTTGTGTTTTTCGCTCTCTCGCTCTCTCGTTTTCCCCCTCGTCCGATTTCTCGCGATTGCGCGTCCGGTTCGTGAACTATCGCCAGCGCTTGCTAATTTATTAGCGATAGCAAGCTAGAAAGAAGCGCTGAAAAAAATTGTGCTTTTCTCGCTCGACCTGTTGCCGTGGCCATCACCAGCGGCATCAGCTCCTGAAGTCATGCCGAAACTAAGCAGCTGCAAGCGGCTACGGCATGACGACTCCGATTCATCGGACCCCAACGCACGACTACTAGCGAGCAATCGATTTGCTGCGCTCCCGGTACTGGAGATACCGAAAAAGATCCCGCCGCTAAGACCACGTCAAGAGACATTGCCGAACTATGGACGGAGCTTACAGCGACTAATGTTAATCCGATGTACAAGCTGTGCAGTACAGGCAGAAAGATTATATGCTCAAAGGAGGTTGGCTACCGCGCACCTCGTCGCCAAACAACACGAGTTCTACACTCACGACGCACCCGGAAACAAACCGCTAGAAGTGATTCTGCGTGGCCTTCCGGAATTCAATCCGGAGGCAATCTTCACCGAGCTGCAAGCAGTGGCACTAAAGCCGCAGAAGTTGTTTCCCATCAGCCGCCAGCAACAGGGAAATCATCGGTACCAACTCTATCTGGTCCATCTGGAGAAGGGTTCCATTACGATGGCGGAACTGATGAAAACACGGGCGCTTTTAACGTCATTGTTGAGTGGAATCGGTATCGCTCGAGACAGCAGGACGTGACGCAATGTGGCAACTGCCTTGTGTTCGGCCACGGAACTCGAAACTGCCACATGCGGCTATTGTGCCGGAGCACACACTACCATGGATTGTGCACCAATGGGCGAAGATATCTCACCAAAGTGCGTCAACTGTGGCGCTAATCACGCAGGTATCCATCGAACCTGTCCCAAACGTGCGGAGTTTCTGGCGATTCGCAAACAGGCGTCTACCAAGTCCCGGCCGGGTCAACGCAAATGGTCGAGTTCATGCCACTCGAAGGAGGAACAGCTCAAAGCCGCCACATCCGTGACGATGAAATTTATTTTCAAATATGGACCATAATCGCACCATTAGCATCCTCAATTGGAATGCTTGTTCCATCCGGAACAAAACAATTGTGCTCGGTGACTTCCTTAACAGGAAGGCCATCGACATTGCCATCGTCACCGAGACACACCTCAAGCCGGAACTCAGCGTTTCCATTCCTGGCCATTGGATTGTGCGACTTGATCATAGTGGCTCTAGTGGAGGAGGAGGATCGCCCTGCGCTACAACATCAACTACCATCTGCCTTCGCGCTTTCAGCTGCAGTCTATCGAAACCATCGGAGCCGAGATCGAAACTGACGTCGGCCCTATCACACTCTGCTTTCACTGCTAACGAAACAACAACGATCCTATGGAACGACATTCGCAATCTAACTCGGAGGCTGGGTCCGGATACTCCCACCCGGTTGATCAGGTCCGGGGTCCATTCGACAATCGACATCTTCCTCACCAACATGGGGCACAACATCGTTCAGCCGGTAGTACACCAGGAGCTCAGTTCGGACCACTATCCAGTGGTGGCAGAAGTTGGGTCCTCGTTCAATCGACATCGGATCACCAGACGGAACTACCAACGTTCCAGATGGGAAGGGTTCCGACAACATCGATTTCAACATGCACCTCGTGTCAACTGATGATATTGATCTGAAGAGCATCCAGTAATCGATCTCCCTGGCCCGGGAGCTACATGTACCGGTGATTGATCAGCTCTGTGCCCATTGTTAGACCTACGGAAGATTTAATACAATTGTGAAACTAAAATTATTAAGGCCAGAATGGTGGACCTTAAGAACAACAATTTTGCCGGCAAGATCCGCTCTGTCCCAGATTGTGCAAAGCTGTTCTGGAAGTTGACAAAATATTTGGAAACTAAGCCAAAGCCCATTCCCCCGTTGTTCCCACTAGACAATAATGACTCTAAGGATCGCTTGATAACTCCTGCAGAAAAGGCTGCTGAGATAAGACAACACTAAGTCAGCTCCCACAATCTCGGTCAAAACATCATCAGTCCACTCGAGGAGGAGTTGAGATCTCAGCTGACGAATTGTTGCCTTATATCAAAAGATCAAAGAACATGAAGGTCCCAGATTTCGATAACATCTTGAACTTGGAGCTCAAGCAATTGAGTCTCTAGTTCTATAACCATCTGGCGATGGTTTTCAATCAATGCCTCCGACTTGGCTACTTCCCCTCGTGTTGGAAGTCAGCCAAAGTCATCCCCATCCAGAAACCTGGGAAAGATCCTTGGTGTTCCAAGAGCTATAGGCCCATACAGGCTCTCAGGAGTATCGCAACTGTTTGAGAAAGCGATCCACCGTCGGTTTCTCTCGTCTGCCGACGAGCTTAACAGTGCATCAACTTAACCGAGTAACCAACATCCTCAGGCGGAACAAGTCTGTTGTGAAATCATCTGCCATGGCACTTCTCGATATCGAGAAGGCCTTCGAAAACGTGTGGTACGATGGCCTGGTGTATAAGCTAGAAAGATACAATCTCCCTATCTTCCTGGTGAAGAGATTAAAAATTATCTGATGGACAGGACATTCCGTGTTCCGATGTACAGGAGATCTCCGCCGGCGTTCCGTAGGGAAGTATACTAGGTCCACTTCTGTTTGTATTTGTATTTGTATATGTCTTTGATTCATCGGACTTTGTGGTCTACATGAAGTACTTAAATCTAATAAACGTCAACGTTAAAAGCGGTTCAGCAAGCGATGACGAAATCTTGAGGCGGACATGTTGAAATCAAATTCGTCGGATTCTATGTTGAACCGACGGATCATGGCGACAATGGAACTATTTGCAGCATGATTAGTTGCTTGTAATTCTTCGTGAAGCAACGCTCTCGGTCGAAGGGTTCGGGCAGGAGCATATAGACTGATTCTCGACAACAACTCAGGAACATCATATTCAGATAAGAGAAGCTTGGCTACGAATACAGATTGCGCAACATTCCTTCGTTTAGCCAGAGTATCCAACCCTAGCAGGCGACAGCGATCGGCGTAAGCAGGCAAGTTTAACGGGTCACTCCATGGAAGGTGGCGCAAAGCATATATTACAAATCTGCGTTGGACAGCTTCAAACCGCGCACTCCATACAGCCTGGTAGGGGTTCCATACAGCAGATGCAAACTCAAGAATAGAGCGTACCAGCGAGCAGTAAAGAGCTTGAAACACAGCGGATCACGAAACTCACCGGAGATTTTGAACATGAACCCAAGCTGGCGATTGGCTTTATCAATGGTACCTGAGAAGTGGCGAGTAAATGTTAGTTTTTCGTCCAATACAACTCCGAGATCTTTCAAATGATCAACCCGTTGAAGTGGAGATCCAGCAATACTATAATCAAACTGGATAGCATTATTCGTTCGACCAAAACTTATTACGCAACATTTTGAGATGCTCAGAACCATCATATTTTGCACGCACCAATTACTGAATATTTCAAGAAGTTTCTGTAGTTCATAGCAGTCTGCTAGGCTTCGAACAACCAGATAAATTTTAAGGTCGTCTGCAAACAACAACAGAAAACCTCCATTTAGCAATATGAGGGAAACATCGTTTATGAAAAGCGAGAACAGCAATGGTCCCAGGCTGCTTCCTTGGGTAACTCCGAAATGGTTTGTAAAATAGTCCGATGAATTGTGTCCAATACTAAAAGATACTTGACGTTGCACAAGGTAAGATCGAAACCATGTGCAGAAAGCAATGAAACAACCAATTTTCTCCAGTTTAGCAAGCAGTAAGTTATGGTTAACTTTCTCGAAGCAGATTTGAGATCGGTATAAACAGCATCGACTTGGAGTTTATTACATATATTCTCCATGCAAAACGACGTAAATCTGACAAGATTCGTTTCAACAGAGCGGCCGGGATAAAAACCATGTTGATAGGGGCTGATGTAATTCTTGCAGGCAGCAAACAATTTGTCGTTGATCAGCGACTCAAATACTTTTGATTCCACACCGAGTGAAGTAATGCCACGGTAATTTCTTATATATCTTTTGTCTCCTTTCTTGAAAACTGGAAACATAGTAGAGCACTTCCACTGCATTGGAAATTTTGATTGCTGGAGTGATAAGTTGAAAAGCAGGAAAGTGGAGTAGCTAAAATGTCGGAGCATTTTTTCAACTTTATTCAACCTATTCACCTCGGACTTACCCTCGCTCCTTGAAAATTGATCTTTGTCGTTGTTTGCCGATGATACCACAGTCATCCACAATGGTAGGGTAACAAGAGCGCTTGCAGCGAAACTGCAGTGAAGCCTGAATGTTCTGTCAGAATATTTAACCGAATGTAAGATCTGTATCAACGCGCCGAAGACCAAGGTCATCCTCTTCTCATACTCCAATTCTCTCAAACTTGTTCCGCCTGAGGATTGTAAAATTAGCCAAAACAACACAACGGTGGAATGGGCCAAATCGGCTGTCTTTCTTGGCGTTACCAAAGACAGCTTGCTTAGTGTTAGAGAGCATGTTGACAAAACTGTCACGTGTAGCGTTCTGTTGAAGCTACTGTACCAATTGATCAACAGAAGGTCTACATTATCCCTGAAAAACAAGCATGCTGTCTACAAGCAAATCATACTTCCAGTCATCGAGTACGACATGCCAATCTTGGAGAGTTGTGCAAAAACACATCGCGTGAAGCTTCAGCGTGTTCAAAATAAGTTCCTCAGGAAGATCCTGAACACTCCTCCGAGGACAAGAACATCTGAGGTCCACCGTCTGGCCGAGATAAAAAAAAAGCTCGATGATCGTTTTAGTGAGTCTATCAATCGGTACATCACCAGATCATCAGAAATCAGGTTCCCCACCCCTAGGATTTTCAAATTTTATCAATATTTTTAGTTTAAGTAGGTTATCAAATTTTGAAACTTTAAGTGGCATAAACATTAATTATAATATTTAAAAAAACTAAACACTTATACGAAGCTGAGGAGCCCATTAGGCTTAAACACTTAAAATTGTAACTTAGTATACAAGACAAATAATCAAAAATAAAAAACAATTTTAGTAGTAGATTTTTTAAGGCAGTTCCAGTGGTTGAAGAGTGTCGTCGTCACGACATCACTTCGGTGAGGTATGATGATTTATATTAAATTACACTCAGTAGCAAAAAAAAAGCCGAGCAAAATGTTAAGCCATATTCAACCTTCTGTAACTTTGACAATTATCAATATTTTTGGCTAGAAATTTGACAACACTATTTCTTATGTTAGACCTTAAGTGAAAATTTCATGTTGATAAAATGCATAAATTTGAAGTTTTCATAAAATACCTATGTGAAATGTTTTTGGACATACACTCAGTAGCAAAAAAAAGCCGAGCATAATTTTGTTAGCAAAAAACTCCATGTTCAACATACTGTAACTTTGTCAATTATCCATATTTTTAGCTGAAAGGAGAAATTTTTAATATGCTACCTAAATTTTTCACAGAAATACGGGTTTTTGAAATTGGTATGTCCAAAAATGACTTTTTTCACATATTTTGTGATAACTTCAAATTAATAAATTTTATCAACATAAAATTTTGACCACATAAGGTCTATACATTTTTTATAATGTTGTGGAATTTTCAGCTAAAAATATGGATAATTTACAAAGTTACAGGAGGTTGAACATGGACTTTTTTGTTAACAAAATTATGCTCGGTTTTTTTTTTGCTACTGAGTGTATCAATTTCAAAAATCGGTATTCCTGTGAAAAATTTAGGTAGCAAATTAAAAACTTTAGTATAGCTCAAAAAAGTATAGATAATCATGTGGACAATCAAGTGGGCTTTTTTTTTGCACCGATATTTCAGTATGATCAGTATCGGGTGAAAATGGGAAATACTCATGTTGGTGCGTCATAATACCTCACAATGCCCTCCGCTCAATTTCAAAAACTACTTCCATTCAATTTTCACAGCCTGCCGTGCGCTAACGGAACTATCAATAATTTCTTTTAACAACTTTGTTCTAGCAAAAAAAAAGTGCTCTCTAAAGGGCGATACGGTCAAAATTTGGTCAATATCAACTTGACGTATTTCTTTCAATTTTGCATTAAAAAAACCTGAACACCCCTCATTTTGAAGGTGTGTGTGTGTAGAATGTTGCTCCTATTTTGATTTTGGAATTCACTCTTCAGTTGTCAAAATGCCGTCCAAGCAAGAAGAGCAGCGTATCAAAATTTTGCTCGCGCATCGCGAAAATCCGAGCTACTCGCACGCAAAGTTGGCAAAATCGCTAAAAGTTGCCAAATCAACCGTTACAAATGTAATTAAAGTGTTTGAGGAACGTTTGTCGACAGCCAGGAAGTCTGGATCGGGGGGAAATCGAAAACCGGAAGCCGCTGAGACGACAAAGAGAGTTGCCGGTAGTTTCAAGCGAAACCCTAACCTATCTCTCCGAGGTGCCGCAAATAAGCTGGGTGTATCGTCTACAACCGTGCATCGAGCCAAAAAACGAGCTGGACTATCGACTTACAAGAAGGTAGTGACTCCAAATCGCGATGATAAACAAAATACGACGGCCAAAGCGCGATCCCGGAGGCTGTACACGACGATGCTGACGAAGTTTGACTGCGTGGTAATGGACGACGAAACCTACGTCAAAGCCGACTACAAGCAGCTTCCGGGACAGGAGTTTTATACGGCAAAAGGAAGGGGAAAGGTAGCAAATATTTTCAAGCACACGAAACTGTCAAAGTTCGCAAAGAAATATCTGGTTTGGCAAGCCATCTGTACCTGTGGTTTGAAAAGCAGCATTTTCATAGCTTCCGGGACTGTCAACCAAGAAATTTACGTGAAAGAGTGTTTGAATAAACGTCTGCTGCCTTTCCTGAAGAAACACGGTTGTTCCGTACTGTTTTGGCCGGATTTGGCATCTTGCCATTACGGTAAAAAGGCCATGGAGTGGTACGCCGCCAACAACGTGCAGGTGGTTCCCAAGGACAAGAACCCTCCCAACACGCCAGAGCTCCGCCCAATTGAGAGATACTGGGCTATTGTCAAGCGGAACCTAAAGAAGACCAAAAAAAAAACTGCTAAGGACGAGCAGCAGTTCAAGGCAAACTGACTTTCTGCGGCGAAGAAGGTGGACAAGGTGGCTGTACAAAATTTGATGGCAGGGGTCAAGCGTAAGGCCCGGCAATTCGGATTTGGAAAAGCGGAAGCCTAACTGAATATTTTTCCTGAATTTTATACTAATTGAACTTGAAAAAGAAATTTAATTTGATTTTTTAAATAAACGATTTCACCGATTTACACGCGTTTTCCCTTGACCAAATTTTGACCGTATCACCCTTTACTCCTAGAGCCTTATGGTGATGAGAAATTATTTCCTTCTTAAACAACATCATAATATTGAATACCTCTGTTCCATCGAATAAAACGTTTTGACTAGATCAATGATTGATTGTGACTCAATTATTCAACAAGAATAAAAAAACACATTTCGGATCCCATAATGACATCATCGGTATAAACATTGCAGATTTAATGCATTACCAAATCTCGGAAAACGCCTGCCATGAGCGAAATCAATTTACGTTGCTGTGCACAGGCCGAAATAGCCTCTGCATGCAATCAAGACGTAGAGGTTTCGAACATAAATTTCTCTCCATAAACAAACACCGAGTGCAAACAACACACATACACAGCAATGACCCCTCAGGCGAATGGACCCGAAGGTATCCTAGGTAATTGCAACGGAATAGCTGCTGCATCAGTGCCTCAATAATGGCTGGTCATAAATTGGCACCGATTAAATATTTCCGACCTTTTCCTCTCGCATTTTCTTTCCTGTGTCTTGCTCCAGGGCCGGCCAAGAAACTTATTTTCGCATGTTACTATCGCATACCGTATCATGTCAGGCCGATTGGCACGAAGTCAACTTTTGTGTGACCACATATCCGGCAGTAGGCTACGTCCGGAACTCACATGGTATTCACTTTTCCACCAGGGCTCACTTCTTTCATATATGTAGACATGAGCCGACCTAATGGGCTTATCATAAATTCACTTGGGGGCAGTCTGACTTTATTGGAGCTACACAACACTACGGGTTTATTGAAATACCGGCGAAAGTGGGAGAGTAGGGCACACTGCAGTTTAGCAAGGCCTGCAGAGATTCGATAAATGGGTTGCCTTCTACCTGATCGGGCGTCGTTGCAGGCTATTTTTCCGGCACTACTTGCCAGCTCGATGTCAATTGGCATGTGCTTCGATCGAAGGAGATTGGATTATTTCCGGGGAAATGGAGTCCTAAGCTGTTTTCCTAAGCGGCAGTGGAAGGAAATGGTGATCCGTTTTCAATGCGTTGTTTAGTGTTCACTTTCGGGATAAACGTTTCGTGCGTATTTTGCAGGCTTAACCGGTTTTCCGTTAAAGCGTTGATTCGGTTAAAGGGAAGGAAAATATCAAAAATGGGCGGGATGACAAATCAGTCGAAAGAGGATGGCTGTGAATTTTATTGTGCTCGTTGGGGGAAAGAAAACGCTCATATTGATTCTCGGGACAACTTTCGACAAAAGCTAGACTAGACAATTCGATGAGGCCGTTCGCAAAATTTTATTAGGATTATAACACTTTGAAGATATTGCATTTATGGTACTTTGGTGGGAGTGGGGTGGGTGGGGAATGGATGAAAATGGCTTCGAAATGGATTTGCTGTGGGAAACACGGCCGAATCCAATTTAGGCCCAATGAAGAACTTAAGCAAACAGCAATCAACTAACATTTTTTCTTTCTTTGCTTTCTCTTCTCTCCCCCAACACAGTTACTAAATTCATCCGTATCGGAATTGCCGACAAGAATGACAATCCACCGTACTTCGACAAGGCTCTGTACGAGGCGGAAGTCGACGAAAATGAAGATATTCAGCACACCGTTCTCACCGTCACCGCCAAGGATCACGATGAGTGTAAGTACAAACAATCCTTCATACATGCACAAGTGGGACAAAAACGAGTAAATCCTCAAAGCCCACAGTTTGACCATAAATTCATACTACAAACAGGAAAAATCCCGTCACAAACATCATCAAGTGAAACGCGAATTTTATGATGCCGCAATTCGTGTTTTTTTTTTTGAAAGTTTTCACAGGAACACGATTGTGACACGCTCTCTGTAAGAGGGTGCATCGTGCATACCTAAAATTGCAGCCAGAGAACAAAAACCTCTACACCTCTGATGCACGTCCACCGAGGGCAACCCAAAATAGTGTGAATTCGTCCATGAGTGACTAAAATCTCTAAAAACTAGCAACTGAATACAACTCAATTTTGACCAACTCTCGGTGACCGTGCTTTCCGCCCGGTTCAGTTTTTCCCATAATAACTTCACACACCAACGAATGCAGTTTGCATCATGGATAAATGAATAGTACGCAACGGGTCCTACCTGTCATTGTTTTTTTTTTCTTTTTGCCATCGTCCTTTCCGTTAGTTGCCATCCTCAATGGTACTTCGCAAAGGAAGGCCTGAAAAGCACATGCTTGCCTACCACATCCCTTGCGGAGGACAAAAGTTTCGCCCACACTGGGAGTTGGGTGTGCCGGGTACAACACAATTTTTACGATCAACAGCAAAAAGTGTAGAGTTTCTTTCTGTACAGCTCTCGGTCGGTGGTTTGGCACTGGGTTAAGTGGACGGGGCCCTCTTCGTCGGGCTTTGTACTCTTGGAATTTATCGTTTTATGCTTTTCATTTACCATTTTGCGGCGAAAGTTGTTGGTTTCAGTTTTGAAAATCACCATGTTGGGTTTCCGCATTTGGTGTAACTGAAGTTTGATCGGACAGAAGTGAATTGCAAAAATTTGTAACACCAGCCATAGGAAAGGTTTTGATTTAAATTCAAGAGAAGTCTCCGCACAACACAAACAAGCATGTGTCTAATGGCTAAAAGGTGACGCCTAGACATTGATAACATATCAATGTGTTCATGGTGTTCATTTCGAAACGTGTAAAGTTCAGAGGCATTTCATTAGTTAATGAAAAAAGTTGATCGTAGATGGGAACAATCCTTGTTGGTTTGTTGGCTTGTTACGCACATGGGAGAGTTTTATGCTTTTATCAACAAAATATGAGAACGCTCTACGAGCTAACATTGATTCATTTGAAAGACGTTCCTGCTGATGAATACTAAGTTTTTTTTATTAATAAATCATATATTTGTACAGGCTCAATTTAATGAACTTTACAGAGCCAAGTTTTCATATTTTATGCATCAGTTATCTCAAAACTAAAGTTAGAGGAATAGAACCTATTACTCGCGGCCGTCTTGAGGTTAACAGGAATAACAATTTAACGGATGGAAAGATGGGTAGGAATTTAAAGTACGGTTTACATAACACATTAATTTTCAATTCTAAATTGTCAAAAACCTTATAATCACACATCTATTGGTTTTCTTTTGACTTGAACATTTTTGAGAAAGACACAGACACAGATAACAAAAACTAATAGTAAACATAAATATTAAACTAACTACAATCTTAGGCTAATGTTAGTCAAAAAAACGAAAATGAGTTTCATAAACTACAGATCACGTACAGCCAAAATTTCTCGAACCGGTACAATGGGTTGTGTACGATGCTCAGCACAAGTCCAAATAATGTGATCTGCTTCCTGGTAAACTTGCCCACATTCATAGTGATTGCTGTCCCTGAGCCCAACCCGGTATAAATGCGCGTTCAAAGAATAATGATTGGACATGAGGCGAGACATCACACGAATAAAGTCAGAACCCACACCCATCCCCCTAAACCAAGATTTCTTCGACACCTTTGGGATGATAGAATGATGCCATCGCCCCAAATCTCCTTTACTCCATTTATACTGCCAGCTGACGAGTGATTGGTGACGAAAAATACTAAAAAAATCATTAAAGGCGATTTGTCGATCACAAATCTCGCCTTCCATAGCGCCCACCATTTCCTGGAATTGAACAATGAGATGAGACCCAAACAAAGGTGATGATAAAATAATGCGAAGATAAAGCACTTAGAAGCTTCATAAGAAAAATACGAGGAGTGTTTTACCGGTCTCCAAGGAGCGAATAGCCTCTATTGAGCTGAGACTATCCGTGAAAATGAAGCACTGATCCGGTGTTAATGAGGCAACAATTTCTAGCGTAAAGTGTATTGCCGCTAATTCAGCGACATATACGGAACAAGGAGCTTGAAGTTTACGATGGGCGCTATAAATTTCACAAGATATACTAAAGCCTGCTGACTCCTTTATCAATGATCCGCCAGTGAAGAACGAATTAGTGGCTTCAAATTGGCCAAACTTTGCAGCAAATATCACCAGTGATGGAATTCTCACAAAAATATCAATTCATCGTGCGCTACCTTTTCACTTGGGAGCTTCCCGTTGCTAGTTTCACATGCTAACGTTTCTTGAGTGAACTTTCTGGGATGAGAGAATGAAACATCGCGAACTTTTTCAACCGAGTCAGCGAGGATACGAATAAAATCAGATCATTTTTTTCACTCTATATCTTTACACCACATTCGGTCTTGAAAAGCACACTGCGCATTTCATAGAAATGAAATCTAGACAGAAAGATATCTCGCATAAATGACTTCTCGCCTGATGACTGTGTGGCTGGGGAGGTTGAGTTGAAGTTGTCCTCAATGCGACACACCATTCCAGCAGAAATCTCCTACCACTCGATTTTTGCGGCGGCACAATATTTTAACAAAAACATCAAAACTCGTTTGTTGTGAACATCGCCTACACATACTCGCTAGAGAAAAAGAACAAAGCCGAAGAGATATTTGGTTGGATCGGATCTCGAATAATGAGTGAAACGTTGTGAGATGGAGAAACAAAAGATCTTTCGCGATGAGAAATGAAACGTTTCCTCACTCTGCACTTTCATGAATTTTGGATTGTAGTTCGTTCGCAAGCTTTTAGTACGAAGTTCCTCGGCGATATATCTTTGCACTGAGCATAGAGTGAACGTTTTTTGAAAATGATTTTTCCAACACTGAATATCACAGAAGCAATCACAGGATGGTGATGCTCTGGATACTGAACTGCCGAAGTTGGAGAAGCAAACATGATTGGGAATATTCGGTGATGGCCTGCTATCCTATCTTATGTAGAAATGGTAGAAAGTCATGCAGCAAGTTTGAGGATTGAACTCAAGGTGCTTATCAAAGTTTTAGATTACTTGGAGGCAGAGTTGCAATTCTCCTCGGTGCTAGCAGGGTGCTTAGTGAAAAGGTACTCCGGAGATTGGCAAACGCAAACTCACCCGAGAGATTTTTGTTTTGTTTCCACTCTCTGCTAGACACCACAAGTTGAGTGACACCAAAGTGTCTGTCGTTTGCACCCTCACCACACAAACAGGCCGGAGCGTGTGAGTGATCTCTGAGGAGCACCGAAGAGAGCAGAATTATTTCACCGGGGAGAGTCACTCTGGTGAAAATATTTATTGCTAGTTTTATACCGCAACAGTTGAATTTGAACATTTTTACAATGTTACTGATTTCTTAATGTTCTTCGTCTTCTTTTCGGCGTATCCAAGCATATTGCTTATCGCAATTAGCTGATTGTCAAGCTCTCACAACCTAATGTTCTAGATGCACTTGCACAGTTATTAAGCTTTCGAAGCCAATCACCTATGCATGAATTTGTATATTTTGTGGCAAGCACAATGATACTTTTATGCCCAGGGAAGTCGATATTTATTTAAGTCGACTGGACTGTGAGTCGAACCAGCCTCTTCTGGATTGGTAGTTCCGTGCTTTTACCGACTAGACTATCTGCGGCCCATAATTCGTAATGTTCATCTATGATATTCTGAAAGTACAAAAAAGGAACCGGGAGACACGAAAAAAACTTCAGACTGTATTTTCTTGTTCCCGTTTTCCAGCGATTTTTCTTTATTTTTGAATCAAGGTTTCACTCACGTTAGTGCGGTGGTAGTCTTTTTCGCTCTTTCACTTCTTCGTCGTTCACACTGCAGTGAGTGTATGAACGCTCAGGCAGCGAACTGCCAATTCTCTCGCTCTCCCGTGCTGTGTCGAACAATCTCTACTGTGGTGTCAGGAAAAAATCTCCGTAGAGACTGAGTGAGGTTCACCAAAGAGAGCTAAAAAAGTGCACCCGGGTGATTCTCCCAAGAGAAATTGCAACCCTGCTTGGAGGTTTATCACTTCATAGCTGGTGAGGAGCTGGAGAGATAATTTTGAAAACCGATCCGAGAGTGGCTACATGCCAGCCAGCACTTCAAACATTGGTGGTGAACCAGACCCACCTTAATTTAGGAGGAAGTAATAGAAGATATCCAAGAATTCATTGAAAATTAGATCTTCATATTACGAAAAAATCCGCCAATCAGTGGTTAAGATTGTTCTCGGAAAAATGCAACAGACAAAAATGATCACCAAAAATTCATTTTCAGTCGGATATTTTGGAAACTCCCAGGGAATAAATGAACACATAAAGCTTGCTTCAGATAGAATTGGAGCAAGAGCTATTGCCTGTATTTCAGTTATTTATTATTGAATTCTTTTTTTATACAAATGTAGCGTTTTCTTCATACTTTTAAGAAAAAATACGGATAATATTATTCGTCACGGTTTCGAAGGAATTCTCGAATTTTTCCTGTAACACGGCTCATTAGGCGGCGCACACCTTCTTCGTCCATCGTTTTAGCTATCTTATTCCACCAGGTCTTCATCTGATTGATGTCTTTGACAACCTTTCCCTTTGCCTTGAGTCTCCTCTTCATGATTGCCCAGTATTTCTCAATAGGGCGGAACTGGGGGCAGTTGGGTGGGTTAAGGTTTTTCGGAACAACCTGGACCCCTTTCTCTGCATACCATTCTTGAACGACTTTGCTGTAATGACAGCTTGTCAAATCTAGCCAAAACATTACGGGATGGTCGTGGAATCGAATGAACGGCAAAATTCGTTTTTGGCGACACTCTTTTTGGTATAGTTCCGACGTCATTGTCTTATTTGTAACGAAAACTTTCGTTTTTTTGCCACAGCTGCAAATGCCCTGCCAAATCATGAATTTTCGTGCAAATTTGTCGGCACAAACAAATTTAAATTTGGCTGGAACATCCCCTCGAGCCGTTGCCAAGTAAAATTTTTGACCTGGGATTTGCCCGAAGTCAGCCTTGACATAGGTTTCATTGTCCATCCGGGTGTCTTCGAACTTGGTCAGCACCTGGTCGTATAGCTCCCGAGCACGGATTTTGGCCACACTATTCTGTTTTATGGTCCGATTAGGCTGTTTGCTAGCTCCATACGACTTGATTCCTTCCCGGAGTCGAGTTCTCCTCACGGTTCTATGGGCAGCACCGAATTTTCTGGCCAAATCACGGTCCGACAGATTGGGATTCCTCTTAATCGTCTTCAAAATCTTACCACGCAGTTTCCGGTCGACAGTTCCACTCCGACGATTGGCTTGAGGCTTCCGAATCGGCGTCAATGTTTCCTTTAACCGTTTGATAACGCGCCATACGGTATTTCTGGGCAATTTGAGCTGTTTAGCTAGCCTAGATACAGACCACAATGGATTTTCCAAATAACTGTGTACAATTTTTTCCCTTCTTTCGGCTTCCATGTTGATTGTTTACAAAGTACAGTCGATTTGCGGAATGTCAAAAATACATACGTGAAGCTGACCAAATTCTCGACACGTGGGCGCCAAGAACTTCCAAATCCGTCCACCAGGAGCGCCACAATATGAGCAAAAGTTTGTTCCAATTCTAAATGAAGCAAGCCTTAGTTCGGTTACGCAGTCTATGCGCCGTATTCCAAAGGGTATTCATCGACTTTACACGCGATAGTTCATTCACAATTTGTCGCCAGTAACAGCGTTTCTTGGCTTTGATGGGGCTCTTAAGTTCGCGTTCAAGAGCCGTGTATACTTCGAAGTGCTCAGGTGTTCCACGTCTACGGAAAACTTACGGCCTCGGCCTTTTTACGGTTAACCTCGGTTCATTGTTGATCCCACCATGGAGAAGGAGGTTTCCTATGAAACGACTGGTTCGTGGAACTGGTCGAATTTGATCTTGAAGCGCGCTGGGAAGAAAGCAATCCAGAAATCAACTAAATCCTGAGCAACATAAAATTATGTCACACCTTTTTTAAACCATCTCACAGTGTGCAAAAATGGTGGTAGTTTCATTAAGGGTTGACCTAATAAGTTTCCCATTCTGCCCATTTCTCCCCTCATTTTGGATGCAAACTAGAATTATTACCCAAAAACTAAACTTGGACTATATTGAACCCAAATGCACTGTACATTTGCAGAAAAAGCTGAAGTACTGTATGGAACAAATTTAACTTTGATCGAATGTATTTTACCCGATTTTACCCAAATTTTACTTTGATCGGATCCATTTTACCCGATTTTTCCTCACATTTGCGTAAACTCATATACCATGTGTTTCGGAAGATTGGCGCGAGTAATATTGTTCTCACTTGCTTTGTACTTATGTAAAATTGTCTGGAGAATCGAATGGTGATAGTTTCGTCTAGGGTTGACCTCAATAAATTGTCCATTTTACCAGAATTCCCCTCATATTTTTTTAATCTCATAAACAATGCTATTTTGAAGTCGGCGCTTGCAATATTGCTCTCATTTGCACTGAACATATGTCGTGAAAATGTCTGTTGAATTTAATGGTGACGATTTCGTTTAGGGTTGACCACTGTTAATTGTTCATTTTACCCGAATTCCCTTCATAATTTAATAATCTTACTTAACATACGGTTTTGAAGATCATCGCTGATAATATTACTATCACTTGCTCTGTAGTTATGTAAAAATGTCCAGGGAATCGAATGATGATGGTTTCGTCTAAAAGATATTCCATCTCATAAATAAAATACAGTATGAATTCAAAAAAGGTCATGCAAATGAAAATCGATCAAAAAAGTTTTCGCTACAACGTATCATTGTCTTCGTTTCCATCAAAATCTGTATAACTGTCTTCAGCGTCATCTATGGTCGCTTTATTATTTACGTAATCATATTCTAGATGCTTAGAAAAGTCATCCTCGGCAGATCAATTTCTGGATAAGCAAATGGAGTTTGTTTCAAGATGCGACATCTATGGATTAGTCTGACCATGCCAAAGATAACCGCATCATATCCAGAAGGTTATCTTCAGGTAAATTTTACGTGCAAGAAAAGGACGAGCCGCGTACCTTTTGTGGCACCTCTTTCCAGACTGGTCATCGATGAAATTGATGGAGTAAGGCTATTGAAAAAGTAAATATTTTTATATTAAAAGTGTTGTATAAACATTCCAAATCAATTTCATTCGAATATGACAGATAGTTTCAAAATTATGTTCTAAAGGACTGAAGATAAAATTGTTTACAGGTATTAGATATACTCTTATTAATGATGGTTCACCAGTTTG
>JASCZW010000819.1:0-230285 GCA_034211315.2 Aedes japonicus | reverse complement strand
TTTCGCCCTGTTATCACGGCTTGATCAAATGTGCTCTGTTATGATACCACATCAAAAAGGAAGAGGAGGGCAAGCATTACACCCTCCTCTGGAGTGGAAAGAAAGCGGCAAACACCCACGTGATGACGAGGATGACGATGACGTCGACTATGTTGATGAAGGTAAAGGAAGCAGCCTCCAGGAAGGTTATGCTTCTGTGTTCGTTGGCTTCGCATGGCTTCTGATTTATGCCACATTTGCCATCTACCATCCGTTGTGCACCGGAAAAACAGGGTAGTGAGCGAAAATCTCGTGGAATGAATTCGCATCTCCATGATGGCAAGTGGAGGGAAGTGCTCACGTCAAATTAGCCTTTTCCGTGGTGAACGGCACTCGAGATGGGGTTGTTTCCAGCGGTTTATAAGAAACTGAGTAGGCAAGGCGATGATTAAAACAGAGGGTGCTAAGATATGAAGAGAGGAGTGGCTTGCATAACAACAAAATGCCGTAGATTTTTTCCATGTTTGTTGACAAACATGTTTACCTACTGGAAGATATGAATTGAGATGTTAGTGGAACACTTTCAGAGGCACAAATAGGAGAAGAAATTATGAAATTCAGTTGTTTACTGCGGGGTTGTTGAGAAATTCGACTCAGTCATGGAATGCTCGTTTTCATGCGAAATGCAATGAAAAAACTCGGTGCGAATGTGTACAAGATATTACTGCATGGTTGACGTAGATGTGGTTAACCGTTTATAAATGCATAAACTTGCATAAATATCTTGAAGTATCATATTGTTAACTCTTAAGGGCTTACGCTGAAGCATTCTCGACGGCACCCATTACCTCAAAATTAAGAATTGATATTACTCAGAATCTGTACTAGATATGAATATTTAATCTCATCAGTTTGTGTGCTTATTTGCTGTGAGCAATCTGATAGAGTTCGATTTGATGGTCATTCAGTAACAATCTTGATTTTTCAATTGTAAATAGCAAGATAAGTTTGCGAAAGAGAGAGATAAAAAATAGGAAGAAAAATACATGAAGTAGCAATTCTCCTTAAAAAATCATAATGTGAGCTTGAAAAGGACTGTTTTCTTTGAATGATGCTGTGATGAAATGGACGACGGTTGGCTGTAAGGAACGGTGGAGATGGATGTACATTGCAATATCTAGACAACTACCCTTATCAGGAAGTATATTGTTGATAATCTGCTAGGGAATACTTTCAGCTGACTACATTTACATTAGCTTATTTCTCGTAGGCTATCGTCTCGTAGACTGAAAATATTATTTCGGAAATTCGCTTACGCTTGTTTTGAAAACTCAGTTTTCGTTCTTTAAACACATGTCTCATATATTATAAGTAACATTCGTACATCTTGTCCCAAGCTAAAATATTTGCATTGTACCTTTTCCGTACAATACACAAAAAGATTTTCATGTGGCCAGCCAATCGCTACTTCTCTTTTATTGTAGTCGAGCAGTTTCAACGTCGCTGCGCTGGCGGCAAAAAACATTTGATTTCCTTAAAATAAAATTAAAACGTCACAGGCTTCGAAACAAAAGAATTGATTTCATCTTCATTTGTCTCTCCACTTCTCACGGGTCACCATAAAGATATGGAGAGAAACAAACCACGGAGTAGCAGCTTTTCCTAAATCAGAAACATAAAAGTTAAAATATTATGAAACCTTAACCTTCCACCGGTTTCCCTTTTTTCAAGGTTCATTTTGAGTTGATAAACAAACATGCATGCAACGGCGAGCATCAGTGCGACGCATATTTTTCTCGTTCAAAAAGTTCTTAGTTCTTTGCATGGTTTCCGTAAAATGTTTCGTTCTTATGACAACCCATGTGGCTTTGCATACGAAGCCCTCTTCATGTATAGTACAAATCGATTTCGTTGAAGAAAACAGAGTATACATTTTTGAGCTAAGCTGATCGGTTTAGTAGCATAAACTAAATTTTAGTTTCTGCCTCACATTTCAGCTTGTTGTCCTGATCGCCTGGAACATTTTACCAATAATGGTTACTTCGTCAGCGAAACAGATGAACTGGCTGGATTTATTGATAACCATTCACGGCAGTCAAATTCCGCACGTTTCAGTACACCTTTGTTGTGCTATTTTAAACAATAGGCAGAAAAGACCATCACCTTGTCGAAGTTTTTTTACAAAGAGTCCAATAAGGCATCCGATATCTTTATGCGGCATTACCATTTTTTGCAGCCTTGATCAGATTTTTTTTCAGGAAAATCATTCTCAATGACATAAAATGATGAGAATGCTACTTGTGCGTTACCACGAATTAAGACTAGAAATTTCACAATATTATGTGGGAGTTGACGTATGTGGGTTCGATGTTTGACGCTAGGCTTACTTGTATCTTCACCTTGAGTCTCAACTTAATTTTTAACTTCACTGAAAAAAGTTCGTGACTGTGCCCTAAGAGGGCAAGCTTGTAACCACAGTCAGTAGTGTTAGGCCGAGGGCTACAGTTCAATCCCAGTTTTTTGCTGCCTCAGAGATTTTTCAACGCAGGACTATACCGGGCGTCATTTCAAAACTTTAAAATGAGAGCGTTACGCTTAATGAAAATGTTTTGAATGGTTATAACTCTCATTTGACTGTACAGAATGTCTTAATACTGACACATTTTTAGCTTTCAAATTCTACACAGAAACAAAAGCGTTCACGAATATGAAAACGGACCATGAACTAGTTCTCGTTTTCATGATTTTTGCCCGAAAACGTGAACTAGTTCCCGATTACATGATTGAGTTCACGGTGTATTTTTGCTTGTTCTCGAATTCATGACTGCCGTTCACGGATGTGGGCACGGTTTTTTTTGTGTAATGAAGTGCTGTTAGTATTAGTAGTTCCTTTTTTTACCTAAAACTGACCTACTTTTGGTCCCATAAAAATCTGCATATGATTAGATTGAAAATGTGGTTTTCCCTTTCCGGGTCATCAGAAAGGTGTAGTAAATGGTTTAAATTGTCTTTTTTTTATTTCATTGAGTTTAATTTCAGTTTTTGACTGCAAAAGCCACACCCCTCAGCTCCATAATAAATTTGCTTTGTTGCCGGTGTCTGATTAATAATTTTAGTCCGTCCCTCTCATGAGTGACATTACCTCTCAGCTGGTGGTTCGTACAGGGCTTTGCCCATCTGCCACAGTCCACCCGGTTTTAATATGGGAATCAAAGCCTCGGCTAATCGGATAGGTGTCGGTGTCCCTGTCTACCCTCTCCAGTGATAAAATTTCGGGACACTGAAAATCAAGGGTAGGGGAAACAACGCTTTTGACAACTAGATTACCAGAGTCATCCCAAGTATCTTGACGTCAGTTATTCGCAGCAACGAGGAGTAAAATATACAACTGACCGGAGCGAGCATAGCACATGATGGTGTCTTCCTGCCCAAGTTAACCGAATATAGAAAAAAATCTAACACTTGTCATAACCACCATCCTCTTTAGGACAGCAAATCAAATTTTACAATTGAGTTTGTGTTGAACTCCTTATGGTAACTCCTTCCATGGTGCTGTTCCGTGGCATCCGCTCGATTTCTTTTCTCTGGTTAAAGTTATTACATAAAAATGGTTCTTTTCCGGTCCATATATCACAAAACGGTCTTCTTCAGGATCCCAAAATAGGATATTTTCGCCCTGAGGTGAAAAAATGCAGTCAAATGCAGCTTGTGTTATCGCCATATTAAAAAAGATAAAGAAGTCTATGCAGAGCAATCGACAAAGTCATTGACTAACGACAAGATCCAAACATCTTCAATTTTTTTTTTTAAATTCGCGAAGATTTGTAGCGACAACAAATATGACCGAATAGAGAATATTCGATTATGCGAGAAAATCAATGATCAATTATCCATGTCGGGACAAATATCATTTGCCTATCGGTATCTTCAGTTTCTCATCAGTATCTCCCTATACTGCATCGGCTGTGACATCGTATACAGACAGGTATTTCTTTTGAAAACATTTTCATATGGCCTATTTTCGTAAATCGATTCTTTTCATCGACTTAATGCATGCATTAAAAAAGAGCGACTATTCGGATGGATGGGATAAAAGAACGGAAAAAGATATTTCCGAAAAAACCAAATTGGATTTTATTCATAAAGAAATTAAAAAAATCACACAAATACATCTACTCCTTGCTCCGCCGCCGTGCCGCAGTTAGTAGTGATTTCCATATCCTCAGTGTGGTAAAGAGAAATTTGATTTTTTCCAAAAAATCTTCCTACCTAAACTAGAGCTCTTCTCTCTTGTATATATTCACCACCGTGTTTGCATGCGGGTAGCCGTTTTGCTCTAGAGTGAGAAGAATAGCTCTCAAATTCACTGAAGTGAACGCATATAAATTCCCTGACGCGTGCGCCCCAGTGAGCTCACTGGCGTAGGCTCTTCTGCTGATATACAGCAGTGATTGCAAATTCGTACGCTACATAACAAAGGAACAAAGATCAATGTTTCTTCTCGCTTCCTTTTTCGGACATTTCTACAACTCCAACGACGTTTTCACTATCAACCGCACCAGCGAATCACAGAAAGAGCAGTGGCGCGTCCTTGCACAAGTGTACGCGGCAGCAATCGCAGGCAAGAGCACGTGGGTGAAGACAGATGAGCGCACGTGAGAGCGGTCGTTTGAAAGAGAGAGAGAGTGATTCACTCACTCCAAGCCATCTCATCACAAGGCACACACTTTCACTCTGTCTAGTTACCTGTGAGCTAAGGTTGTATCCTCTGTGAAGAAACAAATCTCACGCGCATTAGTGCGAAATACCATCTCTGGCAGTTAGCCGGAACTTTGGCCATAGGTGAAAAAAAGGAGCCAACTTCGTCGGGAATATCTCTTTGACCAGATTGTTTAGACGTTGTTACTGGGTTTCCGCTTGGTTCTCCGACACGGCTGGCTTCGACTGGCGTTTCCGCATGTGGATATCTATTTTGGCCAAATATTTCTTGACCTTTTGATCGGACCCACCGACCTACCGACCAAACGCGCGGAAAGAATTGGCCACCACGCCTTACGTCTTTAGGTTTGAGCTTCTGTTGAATATTCCGGGCGCTTGAAACAGCTTGAAATAGGCTTCGCTCGATGGACTCTGCCAAAATCTTATAGATGTTTCTGCGGTCGTATCCGGCTGACACAAAAAGGGCCACAATGGCCGACTTTTTTAAGCCCGGATAGAGCAGGCGGTACGAACAAAGCACAGATCGAAGTTGTTTTTAACTGTTCTCGCCGTAGCTGCCGTAAACAAACTGATGGAGCTAATAAATTTTCACAGTATATAGGCAACTAGTATATATTGACTAGTGAACGGTGGACCGACCACCAGGTGGCAGGGTAATCGCATGAAAAGTCGGAACATTTAGTCTCTTTTTCAAATGCACGTTTCACTGTTTGGTTTATCACAACAAAGCAATTGAATAAGTGGTCCTGTACAAAGCCTAAGTCGATAAAAGACTTTGTAAGCTAAAATAAGGAGAACGTCCTTTTTTAAATATTACAAAAGATTGATTCGGTGTGAGTTTATCTCTATGTAAGTTATAGAAAATGAAGAAAAGGGAGATTAATTCAATGACGTGTTTATTACGTCCTGCCCATCAAGCAGCTTGTTTGTGTTTGGAACGAAAAAAAACAGCGGGGTTAAGCAGGCGACGTAAAACAACCATATCATTCCATACTGAGCACGGAAAGTTTTGCGTCACAGAAAAAAAACTGTTTCGTGTAAAAATGTAAACATTCCACCACAAATCTCGAGTACTTTTTCAAACAGACGCATTTGATTTTGTAAACAAAGAGGGGAAGTACCCAACAAATATCAATTCTGAATATCTGTTTGTCTTAAGAAATTGGAGAAAATGATCAACTTTTTCTTCTAGAAAGCTGATTAACTTCTCCAAATTTGTTTGATTATGCGATTATTCGACACTGATGATTTTTGGGTAAAGTTCAGAAGTAAATCCCCATCATGATAGTATGCATGCATGTGCTAAGGGTTTCAATAATTTAACGTTTGAAACCTACTTCCCCTCATTGTTTACAAAGCAGCTGCGTCTGTTTGAAAAAATACGCGATAAATACTAGGGTAGGGACGGTTTAATCAGCGGTGACTGTTTTATTCAGTTGTTAGGAAATAGGTCTACATTTTGCAAATTATCTCACTTATAATGATGTATGGTTCTTCCATTATGTCACTTTAAAAGTAAGGCTCTTCCACTGAAATTGGTTGCGAAACTGAAAAAGTTGAATTATCTGCTTTATATCAAGAAATTAGTTCAAAGCTACTTAACTGATATAACTTAAATAGATAAGCTTTGTCTATCTGGCTAATGATTCGATGTATAAATCATGATTGATTACCAATGAATTACTATCATTTTGAAGATTTAAAATACATCATCAAGAAAACCATCAGCTCCCTACCCGCTGAATAAATTCGCTCAAATTTTTCCTTTGTGTATTTTGCATTTGTTCGCGTGTACCGGAGGGAATGTCTTCATCAGCTCCTTCTCACATCTAGGCTTGTTGCCAGAATTTGATGTTGAATATTGCGTTAAATTTACTTCATGTATAGATGATCTGTTATCACTATTTATTGAATGTTCGTCCAGTCATTTGAGGTTGATCTATGCTTATGATTATATTGTTCATAGTCTAGCACTATCATACAAAAGAAAACAAGAAAAAAAAACAATTGAAAAAAACATTTCAAATTAAATTTGGACGCATTCAAGTGATCATAACTCAAGAGTTAAACAACATAAACGGTTGATCAAAACGTCAAACAAAAGCTATTTATTCAGCTTTCAAACGATATACAACAAGTTATTAAATTTCAACGTTTCGAACGAACTGTCGCCCTTTATTTTTATCAATGCCATCATGATCTGCACAGTCGCTGGTGACAGTTTACTGGTGAACTTATTCCACTTTAAACGCATTTGTTGCACATTTGTCATTTTTTTACCGCATCTTTGAAGTTTTCGCTAGACAATTGCTCAATATTTTTCGATCGGTCTGAACTCAGGGCAATTCGGAGGATTAATCTCTTTGGCGACGAAATTAACATTGTTTGCAGCATAAAATTCTATTACCTCTTTAGAGTAGTGGCCGCTGGTTGGATTCAGTCAAAACAAAACGTTGGTTTGGCGTGCCTAGTGAAGGGTAAAACCCGCTTTTACAGACACTTTTTAATGTAAACCTTCGACGTCATTGTGTGAGATGTGATGAAAACCTTGGTTTTAAGGCCACAGCTGCAGATTCCCTACCAAATCATTATTTTCCGAGCAAACTTATCAGGAAAAACAAATTTATACCTAGAAGAGACATCCCGTCGACCGTAGCAAGTTTAAATTCGTGTCCGGAGATTTGTTAATAATCCATTTTGACATATTAATTAAAATACAGCCATCAAATTTCGCCAAAACTCGTTCAGATAGTAATTCTGCTTGCTTTTTGGACACCAAATTTTTACATACATTAATTGTAGAAGGAGATGTTCGCTAATCATGAGGCACCAAGCGTGAACATTAATGTTTTTGGCTAGAATGAAAGATGTGAAGAGAAAGTGAAAGTTCCATCAGAGTGCGGCAGGTAGGAAATCTAATAGATGTTTATTGAAAATTGAGCGAAAGGGCATGTATCCAATGGTACTCGAACCATGGACGTCAATCTTTGCCTAACATCCCACTGCGGGGTAGGTTGTAGCGACGGAACAAGTCCGCCACTTCAACAGGAAAAAATTGACGCATGGAAAGACGCTCATGTCCCACTGTGGCTTGTATAGTTATTCTAGCGATCTATTGTGTGCACTCTGTTTATTGATGCGCACATGGGAGAGGAACTCTCTCCTTTTTTGGGTTTGTTTTTTGGTTCGCATCGACTGACGATCACTAACGTTTTTTTCTCGTCGTCTCCAACGTAGAGACCTCGGAGAGAAAACACCGTGAAGCGATGCGATACTGGAACCCCGCAGTGGGATGTTAGGCAAAGATTGACGTCCATGGTTCGAGTACCATTGGATACATGCCCTTTTGCTCAATTTTCAATAAACATCTATTAGATTTCCTACCTGCCGCACTCTGATGGAACTTTCACTCTCTCTTCACATCTTTCATTCTAGCCAAAAACATTAATGTTCACTCTTGGTGCCTCATGGTGATGAGCGAACATTTCCTTCTACATCATAATCGTTACTCCTCGCACGGAGAATAAATAACATAACAATTAATATACATTAATTGTTATGTTATGTATTCTCCGTGCGTGGAGTAACGATTATGATGTAGAAGGAGAGTACCCTTGTAATGTTTGATTACAAGACACACCGTTGACTTGGGGAATTTTATCACTGTTGCTATTTTTGAGGCAGGCCACGAAGGATTCTCCAGATGTTTGTGCACAATTGTTTTGTTCTCAGTTTCCAATCTTTTATACAACAGGCAAGATTCAGGCGTCATCTGGCCTAAATTTACATGAAATATCCCATTATTTTCTACCGAATCTTGCATTCCTTTTATGTGCTTTAAATGACGTTGAAAATTCAATGTTTCTTTTTATCTGTGTATGCAGTAGAAAAATTTGATTCGGAGTTCTTCAATAGTACACAGATAAAACGAAACATTGAATTTTCTGCGTTATCTAATGCACATAAAGGAAATGCTAGATTTGGAAGAAAATAATGGGATATTTCATGTAAATTTAAGCCAGGTATCGCTTGAATCTAGCCTGTTGTATGAAATATTACATATTTTTGTATGGCACATGAAAAATTGCAAACAATTTCGATGTTTACGCCTCATTTAGCTTGGAATTAACGGGGGGCGGGGAATTTCCGGAGAATTTTACGCACTTATTTAAATTCTTTTTTTTTCCTGTGTACTCAACGATAAATAATGCTTTGCTGTTGAGCTGCAGCTATGACATCACTGTTGCTTTTGAGAGAGCCCATGTTTCCTCTCTTCTTTGTCAACCATGGATAAAGCGCACTGCTATTGTAAACGTGAAGCCTGCCGTCTGTTTGTTTTTAAGCGAAGCATCCCGTTTTTCGTCACAGTCGCTTTGTTTAACATTCCGTGAGAGTAAATGAAATAAGAAAAACACATTGCCAATCTAAAGATCGATGACACAACCTGCTCGTAGACGAGTTTGTCATCATAGCAATTGACATGATTTGGTTGATTGTTTTCGAGACCGGTTGGATAAAACGAAGGAGCGCGTTGAGGAAATTGACGTTTTCAGCCAATCGTGAACTGACCTATTTCATTTTGGCTTCGCACACATGCACGGAATCGCAGTCATATAATATTGTTAGTTTATGTGCAGATTGCGGAGCTGAAGATAACCTTTTTCATGATCGGAAAGTAATCCGCATGCCTTTAATTAGTCCCTGCAATTGGGAACTTTATTCCATGGCTATGAATTTTTTTGAATCTAATGCTCGTTTCTGAAGGTATGTTTCGATAGATCAGAAGTAAGCAGAGGGATTAACATCTAAATATTGGCAGTTCTAATCATAGATTACATACAGCTTCATCAAATGTTCCAGGTGCTGAATAAACTGCTTTAAACCTGTCCCGTAACCTATATACTCTCACATATCACATATCTAAAACTGATAAGTCTAGTGCTCCGAATATTACCCAATTTCTCAACTAGCAATTGCTGTCTTGGCATTTCGGGTCCAACATGTTTTTCAGCAGAAATCTAAAATAATGCAGCAAAAATGGTCAAATCATTAATTTTTTTTTTGGAGACTACATCACGCTGTTGATATCAGGATCGTGTACTGTAATTTTTACAATTTGATGAAAATGTCTTACCAAAGCTGTTTGACATAAGCCCAGGATCCAAAAAATATCGGGTTGTTTAGCATTTGTTAAGACAGCTCTTTTGACGAAACACCGGGTTACATACACAGATAAAAAGAAACATTGAATTTTCTGGATTTTCTAATGCACATATAGGGAATGCTAGATTTGGCAGAAAATAATGGCATATTTCATGTTAATTTAAGCCAGATAACGCCTGAATCTAGCCTGTTGTATGGAATATTGCAGACAGTGTTGTATGGCGCATGAAAGATTGCAAACAATTTCGTTGTTTACGCCTTCTTTGGCTTGAAATTAAACGATGGGAAATTTTACGAGTTGGTTAAAATTCATTATTTTTTTTCTGTGTAGTTGGATCAATTTCCGTTCATTCTTTATTTCAAATGAGTTGGCTTCATGTTCAAAATATCAAGTCGTTTCGTCCGAAATTGGTTCGCTGTAGAAGTCACCCGATGATCGTTCGCTGTTGAACCCCAAGTGGCTTAATTGGTTATGGTGGCTAATATTAATTTATCATGCAATGGTGTATTATAGGTTGGCGTTCTCATTTTACTTTTCGATTGATTTTGATTTTATACCAAACTGCCACCAATATTTACAAAAATCGATCTCTATATTTTCTTCTTCCATTTTTTTTTTCTTCGTCAACAGCCTCGCGTATTCGATATGAGATCACGAGCGGTAACATAGGCGGTGCCTTCGCGGTGAAGAACATGACGGGTGCCATCTACGTCGCTGGTGCCCTGGATTACGAGACGAGAAAACGAGTAAGTAGCCATGTCACCATCATCTCCATCTCCATTCCCAGCTGGGCGAAGGAGGGAGCGTCAAGACCGAACCCTCATTGTGGAAAAGCAGAAAATGTGACCGTCATCCGAGTTGACGCAAAACGGATGATCCGAGAAAGGGGATGATGGCTGGTTGTATGTGGATGTGTATGTGGCATCGGTGCCGCTGCTACACGTGGGAAAAAGACGAGGGATAATTGTATCTGGAATTTCATGCGATTACACTTGAGCCGATAACAAGTTGATGGCAATTTAAAGTAACGATTTGACAGCGACAAACAAACAAGCAATAAACGCTGGATGAGGGTTGAAGGGCAGAGGTTGACGGTTCCGGTATCTTTTGTCTTGATCGTAGGCATGGAAAAGATTCTTTGTTTTCGAAACTGGAGGCGAAATCTATTAAGACGAGATGATTAGGAAGGATTTCACAGGAGATCCTTTCTAATGGTTTTTCCATTGTTTTCATGATGAAACCTCCGGAAGTATTCTGGGAAATCTTATTTTCTTGGTACTTTCGTTGAGCCTGCATTGTCGGGATGTCTTCCCTCACCTCAGTCCTTCAAGTTTTGATAAACGCGCATCGGCATTCGAAGGATGCTTTATTTTATACCCACTAATGAATTTTAAATCCCATCATAATGCAGTTTCAGAAACAATTATTCTGCGTTTGATTACCTCGTGAAAGCAGTGGCTGCCCCCTACTGAGTAGATAAAAAATAAACAAAAATCGACCTTGGCCACAGGGCACCCAAAAAAAAACCGCCATCAAAAGGCTCAATTTACGAGCAGAGGACACTGGCGAGAGTCCTTTGCCGAAAGCAATTTCACCATGCACACACAAACAACCATCATCATCAAAATAAAAAAAAAGTTTACGTATAATTTATTATCACAACAAACAGGACAATTTTTATTATTTTACGACCGTTTTTAGTGGCAACCAGAGGCTCCCCCGCGGCCAAACGCGAACACATTCGGTTGTGTTTTTGTTCGTTGTGTGTATGTGATTATTTTTATGTTCTGTGTCTTAAAAGCCCTACGGGTGAACCTCTGTTTTCGTTTTTGCATTGTTTTTTTTTTGCTTCTTCCGCCCGTATGTTTATTTATACGTATGCGGTGTCATCCTTGGGAACTAAAGCATAAATCCATGTTTGAGCACCCGGTTAAAGTTCGTGTTCGGGAAAGTTTTCCCAGCCCCCCATTCGTACGAATCGTTAGCGAGTTTGGTGTTTATCTTATTGGGCGCAGAAACTGCAGTCATCAGCAATCGGCGACGAGCACGCATGTTCTCACCCAGACAGGCGTTCGGGTTGATTTTTATTTGATTTTTTGTTTTAAATTAATGTCGGTTTTGTTTTATCGCCATCAACCGCGCTGCTTTCACGCCATGTCCTGTTCAACGCGTTTTTTTGTTGTTTTCCTTTAAAAGAGTGTTTGTATGCCGAAATGCTTGTTTCCGAAATATGATCAGACGAGTTTCTCTTACTTTTTTTTTTGTTCCAGGAATCATTTGTTTTATTCTGTTGTGGTTATTCGATTTGAAAGTTAAAAAAAAAGTACACTCATTAAAGATTTATACGTTCGCCCATCCATGCCATAATACAATCGGAGGTATCGCTCTCTGGATTGTGAGTTGTGGCCAAAACTGTCATAGCGAGCTATATTTATGCCTGTCACTCTGCGGCAATTTCACCGATTGGCAGAGTTTTTATATATCTTTTCAGCGGCCTGTTACAGTTCTGTCGCTGCCTGTGGTTGCCATTGACTGCCGGTTGGGTCGGGGGAACGTCCGCAGATACAATCACCAGCAGTGAGAAAACCGAACCGAAACCAAACCGAGGGTATGATTTATTGCCGTGACGGATGTGGTGGTGGTGGCCAAATCCAGTGGGAAATGCTCCAAGTGAAGAATAGGTGAATGTTTTTCGGTGGAGTTGCCAAAGCTAGTACCTAGCTAATGATAAACGAAGGAAATGATGGGAAGCTTTCTTGGTAATTGGCAATTGCGTTTGTGCAGAAATGTGTTGCCTTCGGAGTAATGGCAGAATTGATTTAAAGCCTTGTTTATGTTAAAATATAGCTCTAAAATAAAGGATGATGGAACCTTACGGAACACATCTGTTGAAATAAATTGCAGAAAATGGATTGCAACAGGAATGAATCCTTTATATTTTACATCAAAAGGAACCATTTCTCTTCGAAGAAACCAGATTTCATGATATAGTATTTCAAATGTGTAGATATTTTCATACAGGATTTCTTTTAAACATGGTTCAGAAGATTTATTAAATGATGAATATTTAGGAGGGTTGCTTTTGCTTTTCTTCCTATTTACCGAACTACTTTTATTCCACCCTGATTATCCTTATAGCGGCAAATTACCAAAGCTGACAACTTCTTCTAGGCTTGTTAACACTTCTAAAGATTGACCCTCAATAAAGTGTTCTACATACCCGAACATTCCGTGTATTTTTTTAGGTTTTTATAGCCATAAGACTGTTCCAAATATTGGAATTTTCGTTCGTATATGCTTAACCTTCCTCGGGTAAATGACACATAAGCAGTGAATCCAAACTCGTGAATGCATGAATGATAAATATATTGTACTACCGACACTCACACATTTCGGGAGGGAATCGATTGTATTCACTACGTCTTACTCAGAACACGCGGATATTTTATGATATCACTATTAGTTGAAGTTAAATTACGAATTATTGTTTGATTTCACGAAAACGACGCAGCAAAAACAAAACACGTTAATTTCAAAGCACGGCTTGCTGCGATCTTCTATTTAGGAAAGAGAGAGACAATGCGATGTATGTATATGCAACAAAAATTCAATCGTGTCACATGTTGCATCTACCGAAAAGAGCCATCCCTCTTTGTGTATGTGTGTAAAGAAATCAATGGGCTCACGTTTCTCGGTAACCTCTGGACCGAATTGGACGGAGCAACCGCCAAATGGAAGGTAGTATGGTCTCATTGAATGTTTTTGAAACTGGTCAACTGGTTCCAGAAATATGGCCAGAACAAGTTCCGGTGGCTATGGGTAACTTTTGAAGATAGTACGTTTCAAATCTATCATGCAACGTCACAAATCACATGAAAACTCGAAAGAAAGATCAATTGTAGTCATACTGAGTGTTCAAAAGAACACTGGCCACATGTTCCGGGTACCCCCGGAGAAGTGGCCAGTTTATGGTTTGGACCAAACCATACCATGCGACACCTCAAAATCCATTAAAATTTGAAAATAAATGCAATAGTGGTGGTATCAAGTGACCAGAACCACATTGACCACATCTGGACATGATCCGGGTACTCCCAATTATGTGGCCAACATATGACACGGACCGAAACCTATCATGCGACACCTCAAATTGTATCAGAATTCAAAACTTAGTACAGTGGTAGTTACATCATGTGCCTAGAATTACATTGCTCACGTCCGGGCATGTAATTCCTTTGTCGAACCATTTCCAAACCTTTTAATAGGGTTCCATCGGACCAATATTTTTTTCATTTGGTATTTGTTGAGTCCAATTCCATCTAATTGCCCACAAAATAGTCGACATAGTTCCTAAAATCTAAGTTTTCAGGAACACTGTCCTACCATATCTCCACACCTGGTTCGCCAATGCCAGGAATATTTAACATGGTCTATGGTACCATAATTTCTTTGCTTTTGCAGTTGTTGTTTCTAATTATGTCAAGTGGCTACCAAAATATACGACATAGTTCTTAAAATCCGTGTGTTTAGGAACTTCTCTCGGTAATTTTTCCGAAATCAGATAACCAATTCCAGAAACATTTAATGAAGTTCTATGAGTCCACAATTTCTTCCATTTGGTGTTTGTTGCACACAAATTGGACAGGTGGCTGCTGAGAAACAGGAGTTAGCTCCCAAAATCCGCATAATCCGAAAATTTTTGTAAATGGTTTCGACCATATCTTCAGAACCCGATATCCGAATCAAAAACAATTCAATAGTATTCAATGAGAACATGATACCTCTTATTTGGCGCTCAATTCGGTTGAGTGGTTGCTGAGAAATATGAATAAGTTCCCAGAGCCCGTGCATTTTCGGAACAAGTTCCGTTAATATTTCCGAAATGAGTTATCCGATTTAAAAACCATTCAGTTCAGGCTCAGACTCAGTTGAGTTATTAGTACGAGACACTGAAGAAGTCTGCACACTGTAGACGAAATACGCGTATCTATCAAGATAAGCAAAAGTAGTTGGAATTAAATGGAAAATACTAATATTTCTTCTCATTTCTAGTTAATCTGGGATGTTCTAGATCATCCAAACTGAGCTGAAAAATAGATCTAAGGATCTACAGTTGTAACTGTTGCTTTTTCAGCTATGCAAATTTACGATATGTATTCAACCATGTTCATTGAATTTTCTGAATAGTCAAAAGATTTAATTCAATAGGTTATTGGTCGTCCAAACCGTTTTTCAGTTCAGCCTTTAAGGGCTACAGTTGTAATTGTTTTTTTTTTGGCTACACAAAGTACCGATATGTGTTCATGTATTTAATATGATTGAAAACATATCATTACTTTGTATATCTGAAGAAGATACAGTTACAACTGTATGTGCTAAGTTCTGAACTCCAGGACAGTTTGGATGATCTTGAACATCCCAAATTAGCTCATAATATCAGTTGATCTTCCAGAAAACTATTCACTGACATGGTTGAATAGATACCGAAACTTTGCACAATCGGAAAAGCTATAGTTACAACTGTTAATCCTAAGTTCCGAACTTCTTCATGTTCAGGATCTTTTAGGTTGAAATTAATCGCATCCATTTTTAATTTTTTACAACAATTTACAACAAGTTTGCGCAAGATAGTGTTCGTTTTTCTTGATTTAATACAGGCATTTTTCTTGAGGTGGAAGTCTATCCACAACAAATTTTAGAATTACTCAGATCACTTATTTGTTTGACCGCAACAACTGACTGTCGCTTTCATTCATGTTGCTGATAAAGCAATGTTGCTATTTTTTTTATCGCTGTTACATGAAATCAGGGACTTTGCAACATATGTGCGAATCACAACATATTAACGCGGATTTCAACCCTTTCTAAAATTATGAAATTTCATTCTAGACACAATTTTTATACACCATTTGAAAGATTCTTGTTACAAACATGCATTGGTGGTGGAAAAACCTGGTTCCAGTAACATAGGCACCAGCAATCTGCATTGGCGTAACTACTGGGGGTGCCAAGGGGGCCAGGCCCCCCCAGGATTCTGTAGGCCCCCCCCCCAGGATTTTTTCCTAATATATTTCTAATTTGAAATGACACAATTCATAATTTCTAAGGAATTTTAGGGTTTTTTTCCTAGTGTAATATGTTTTTGTACTTTGCTTTCTCCAGAAATAGTTTGAACGAGTAACTATTTCTGAAGGAGTAAAGTGCACATAACCTCTTCCCCAAACTTTTCTTTTATCCCACTGTACCTTTTAGGATAAAATTTCGGTACATATGTCAAGAAAACCATAGTTAACGACCATTAGGTCCATGAGAATTCCGATATATCAACATTACATCCACTTCGCTCGAGAGTTTGCGTCTGTTAAAATGTTTTGAAATTGGAAATATCTTCACAGCATCATGGGATCCAACTAGTGAACTGCAATTTTTGCTAGAACCAAAGATGTGAAGAGAAAGTATCGATAGGTCCTCAAGCGCTCGGCAGGTTATGTAATTGAATAGAATTAGTTTGAAATTGAGCATAGGGCTTTTGTTAAGCAGTATTTCATAACAAACGTACTTGATCGTGCTCAAATACCGTCAAAGGCACATTATGGGTCTTGCGATGTGAAATCTCTTTTTTTACACCCCCTAAAGACTACATGTGATGGAAGCCAAATTCCAATTAGAGGTTTTTGAAAACACAACTTCTCACTTTTACCAGTAGTGTTTTTTCTCGTCGTTGTTTAATTAACAACCTGGCAGAGAAGCCCGGTAAGGTGACGTATGCTGATCCACATAACAGCATGTTTTGGCGGAAACCCAATCATTGAATATATACACTACAATTTTTTTTAAATGCGTTTGATTCGAAATACTGCTTAACAAAAGCCCAACGCCTTTGTCCTTAACAATTCTAAATTTTAATAATTCAATTCTATTAATATTAAAACCCATAACTAAAATAATAGCGACAGAAAAATGTAGAGCCTTCTATGTTGAAAAATAAGATTTGAAACACTTTTCTGTGTGCGTATTTAAATTTTATTATTCAAAAAGGTTTTACAATAACGAGTTTTGTTTATAAGCGCATTTTAGAATTCACGGTATTATTTTCTCTTGTACGAACAATTTAGTAGAGTATACACACTTAGATTTTTTTTTCAGAAATCTGTAAATTTTTACCGAATTCTCAACAGCTGAACGTTCGGTAATCAGATTTTTCGGATTTCGGTAAAATTTTACAGATATCTTTAAAAAATTTACCGGATTTCGGTTGAATTTTACCGAAATCCGTAAAATCGGATTACCGAACGTTCAGCTGTTGAGAATTCGGTAAAACTTTACAGATTTCTGTAAAATAATCTGAGCGTGTAGACTGCCCAGATTGATTAAATGTTTCGAAGCTAACGAATGTCCATAAGCAAAATATGGAGATAGAAGTTTATTCATTAACGATAATATTTTCGGAAATGTAGCTTAAGAAGTAAGGTAAACATGTAATCAGGTAAATTCCTGAAATCATAACATTTATTGAGGTTGACTTCAGTACCAGTAGTTGTTGTATAGATTGCATAATGGGCCTGTATGTCAGATTTTATCAAAATTCACTTCGCATTTATTATAACAGTTGTCTAACATTTATACTTAAGATTTCTTCAAAGGATTTGATTTTCAATCAAAAGGTTTTATTTTTGGCTGGAATAGTTCCTAGTAAACAGTGGTGGCCAATATAATCAATACATCTACAGTTTTTCATACAAAACAGTCATATTTGACATTCTATATGTCTAGACAATAGAATTAACCTGAATTTCAAACTGTGTTGAATTTATAAACTGTGCTTCAAAGTCTTTAAAATTACCACTATCTTTGAAAACTTTGTTAACTAACCCATGTTTGAAAATTTTATAACCATTTATTTTCTTTTTCAAAATAGTTTATTTCATAAGAATGAACTATTTTGCCGAAGAACTCATTCTTGTTGAACTTTTCAATTTTAAATTATTTGAAAACCAATTTTTGGCCAAACCTTCTTACAAGGGAACCACTGGGATATTAACCACTGTTTTTTTTAATTACTGTTACTGTTACCTGTTTTTTATCCCGTAATATTTTGACTGAAGATACATTCAGTTAGTATAATTCGAGAAGTAAAATTGCTATGTTTAGAGAGATTGCATTTTCATTTTATCTAACAATTGATTTTCAGAGCTCCGTACAATCTGGACAAACGAACAAAATGAAATATGAAAAAATTAAGAGATAGATCATTTTAATAGATCATTTTAATAGTTATTTTGTAAAAAAATATTGGAACCCCTGACCACGGGTATTAAGGACAACATCATACCCTAGGTATTTTCAGAGTTTTATGTAAGGAGCAACTTTAAACTTTAAAATATCACTCGTAATACAAAAACCAAAGGACCGATATTATATTGACAACATATTTACTTCTCCACTGTTCTTTCAGAACCCCAAGAAGTTAGATTCCAATCATCTAACGTTGATAATTCCGGAACAATTGAAAGCAACGCTAGTGTTCTTCCTCAACTAGCAACTCCATCAGCTTCATCGGAAAACGATAGTAAGACAAATAAGATGGAATTGTCTGATCTTGGTACGCTTGAATCTGGACCGGTCCAACCTCGCATTCGTTTTCCAAAAATGGTCGTTCTCATCTACGTTGGAATACAGTCGTAGCAATGATAACTTTATCATTGCTGCGACTGTATTCCAATTCCTGTATTTGTTCTGCTATGTTTGCCGCATTTTTTGCGCAAAGGCTTTGCGAAAACAAAATGAAAAATTTATTTGCACTATTTTCAATAATTGGAGAAAACTAGGCGAAAAAATAAAAGCTCATGACGATACTGCATTGCATAAGGAATGCTTCGAAAAATATTTAGTTCACAAGCAATCATTGTCATCTAGAAATGTACACGAAAAACATTTAAAGGTTATTGAAGAGCAAAAGCAACATTATAGAGAAAACGTTAAGAAACTGATGGAAGTTGTTAAGGATGAGTATCTACCGACAAAATTGAAGATTTTAAACGCGTTATCCAAATCAATCTAAATTTTAATATAAATTAAAAATGTTCATTAACTCAATGTTGTTCTTTGAAATTTTAAAATATTCAGTTCAAACTTGACTCTACATAGAGTCAGGTCTATTCTGTGCCTCGGTTAGTGGAGATGCCTTAAGAGAATCGAGTAAGGTGACTCGTGTGAGTCCATTCTCCATTTGATCCAAACGGAAGATAGAGGAAAGGCTTGTATGATGGAACAGCACTATCGCGCTGACTAGTGTTAACCTCATTTTTTTACTATTCTTCAATTTTCAGTTGCTTTTGGAGTGAATACACTCATTCGATTTAGCTCTTCCAGGTTTCAATGTTCGAAAGTGTTGGCATAATTAAAATAGCATTTTTTATCTAGTGCATAATATGTGGAAATTTCCCATCGATATCAAAAGGCTAACATTTGTGTTGGCTAGCATTTTCGGTCTATTTTTATGATCCAAAGGCATTTCCAAACAAATCGTAAAGTGAAACAATTTTTTGATTTTTTGTGTTTATGACGTCATGTTTGTAATATGGAACACTGTTAAGCTTGTAAGACGGAATACATTTTTTTCGTTTTAAACATATGAATGATATGTTTTATGTTTGGAAATGGCATGGAATCAACAATATATTGAAATATAACAATACATTTTTTGAAATAACAATTTTTGATGGATTTCGAAAAAAAGCCATAATTTTTTTTGACGACTATAAATAATTAGTTCTGTGGGCAAAGTTGGAGCCTTTTAGTTCCTCTTTCGAAAGATCTTCGAAAAAATAAAAATTATACATGTTACGAGCAAAAAACGAATCATGTTCCATCTTACAAGCCATTATTTAAAAATGCAATTTTCGATGGATTTCGAAAATAGGCCATAACTTTTTCTTTGATGACTATAAATAATCAATATCTCTGGCAAAGTTGGAGCCTTTTAGTTCTCTTTTCGAAAGATATCTTTGAATCCGCGAAAAAATAAAAACTATACATGTTACGAGCAAAAACCGGATCGTGTTCCATCTTACAAGCCTTTCCTATATATATTCACGATACTCGATTCTTTTAAGGCATCTCGACTCATCGAGGCGCAGAATAGACCTAATCATTCGATTAAACTTGTTTTGATTTATCAATTAAAATTACCTGTCCCCAACAATTACGCTACTTTCTTCGCTCTTCTCAATATTTCGATAAACGAAAAAATCCTTCGGGTAGGCCCCCTCCAGGCCCCCTCCAGACTAATTGTCTAGTTCCGCCAATGGGAATCTGCTATAAAGGGAAGGAGGTTTTGATTATTGATAGATACGTGAACAGAATTGCATACGATACATTCCAGACTAGTTGTAGAGAGTTGCCGTCTTCGGGATAGTTTCTCTTTTGATATTATCACATTAGTTCCAGATCTTGCCGCAGAGATGGCGCCGCAGTATATATTTGTGAAATAAAGCTATAGAGTTGCTGTTTTCTGCACAGTTCTTTAGAATGTAATTTGTCGTGTTTTGATAACATCATACTAGTTCATTATCTTGCCACAGAGATGGCGCTGCAGTCGGTCTTTGTCAAATGAAGCTCTAGAAAGTTGTCGACAAAGTTTCTCATTGTGACATTTGTCGTCTTTTGACGTAAACATATTTTTCTTGTTCGAGAGTAGAACCACTGCGTCCACTGAATTCAACTTTTGTGGTATACCCCTGTTTACTATTACTATTCGCATCTTAAAGCTTTATCACCATTTGTCAAGTGAACAGCCTAAGACGTGCCTCCCATTCAGGCAAAATCGAATTTATAAAACCCACCACCTTTCCAGGATTCGCAGTCCAAATTTCTTTAGGTAATCATATTAGTTCCGGTTCTTTCAGCAGAGATGAAGCTGTAGTCTATCTTTGTCAAATGAAGCTTGAGAAAGTTGCCGCCTTAGGCATTGTTTTACGTTATGTAAAATGTCGTCCTTTTTTATCATCATGTTTTCAGATTTTGCCACATAGATGGCGCTGCAGTTTGCCAAATGAAGCTCTAGAGGGTAGCCGTCTACAGCAAAGTTGTTATTTATACAAAATGCAGTCATTTGTCGTTATCAGATTAGTTCCCGATTGCGCCGCAGATATTGCGGTGTAGTCCATTTTTGTCAAATGAAGCTCTTAAGACTGGTCGTCTGAGGAAAGTCGTTCAGTATATCTAGGGTTTTTTTTTTTCATTAGGGCGAATCTAACATTGAGAGACTCTCTTTGACTATTTTTTATTTCATTCATATTCCAATCACCTTTACGTTTCTCATTCTACTATTTGCAGAGTATGCTAGCCAGCACTGCTGTGATTTGATCTGTACTAAAGTATGCCTCGAAAGTGTCTCGAAGCGCTGTAATGAATGAAAGAGAGCGAGCCCGGAGAGAATCTCTCAATGTTAGATTCGCCCAAATGAAAAAAAAAACCCGATATATGTAAACTGCAGTCATTTGATGTTGTCAGATTAGTCAAATTGAGCCACAATGGCGGTGCTTAAGGCTGAATTTTCTGACAAAACTATTGAATACGTCAAAGATTGGCACAAGACCTTTTTCGTCAGATCTATCACCTATTCTTTATATTTTTCCTTGAAAGACAATGAACTACAAATAAAATTTGCAATTACAACTTTTTTCTGTGCACTGTGTTTTTCAATTTTTGAAAACTTACATTTGTTTCCTACTTGGCTTCAAAAATTCCTTTCTTGAAGCGTCATCTTTGCGGCAAAATATCGAATCAATCGGATAATGCCATTAGAATGCATTTAAAGTACTGAACAATAATATCAAATTAATGCATAAACTGAACTGACCAATATTTCAACAACTTTCTACTCTATAGAGCTTCATTTGGCAAACATAGACTGCAACGCCATCTCTGAAGCAAGACATGGAAATAATCTGATAATCTTAGAAAACGACAAATGATATACTGAGAAACTTTGCTGAAGATGGCAACTCGCTAGAGGTTCGTTTGGCTGCAGAGCCATCTTTGAGGCGCAATTTGGAACTCATCTGATAATTTGTTGTTGTCGTTGTTTTTTTTTTATTAATGACACTTTACATTCATCATGTCAGTTGGATGTATTCATGTCAGTTTCACTTGTGTAGCGTGTAGTGTAGTATAGTTTACAATATGAGGTGAATTGTTTTGTTTATGATATATCTGATTCACTTTCACTTAGCTTTTTTTTCCTTCGGTTGGGGCTTTTTCAACTGTTCACCTTCGTTGGCACTTTCTTTTGTTTTTTGTTCTGTCTATTTTCTTCAATTTTCACATATGTTTTTCAAACAATTGCAATGTCTTCCCGCGTATGGCTTTCATCATTTTCTTTGGTTTTTTCACTATCTTCATTTGCGACAAATTTCTTTCCTTCGTTTCCTTCTATTTTTCTTCGACATGTTGTGTTTCTTTTCAGTCATCTTCTTCTCCGTCATCTTCTAATACATAATGTTTTCTTTGTTTCATCCCTCTGCTTCATCTTTCTTTCCGTCACACTCTTCTTCGTTTTTTTCCTTTTCATTATCTTCCTCTCCATCATCTTTTTCTCAGTTATCTTCTTCTGTGCCATCCTATTCTCCTCTGCGCCATCTTCTTCTCCATCATCTTCATCTTTGTCATGGTTTTCTTTTCGTTTTCTTCCTTTTTGTCATCCTCAGTTGCGTTATGCTCTTCTTTGTTTTTTTTACTTTTCATTATCTGCCTCCCCATCATCCTCTTCTCATTCATCTTGCTGCAATTCTCTTATGCTTCAATCGACATATATAGACTTTACTTTATGTATAAAATTTTGCCTAAGACGGTATCTCTCTAACGCTTCATTTGGGTAAGATAAACTGCAGTGCCATCTCTACAGCCCAATTTGGAAATAATATGATTATATGAAAAGACGACTCGTTACGCACTGCGAAACTTTGCTAAAGGCTTTAATTCTCTACAATGAGTCTAGAATGTTTTGTATGCATTTCTGTTAACACAGGAAAACTAATACATCGTTTTGTAGTAGATTCCCGGAATACAATGTCACTCAAACCAGTTTATTTTGTTCCGATACATTTTTGAGACCAGAACCATTCAAATGGTGCATAAACCTTTTAATCTATGAAAGCTTTCGAAAGTCTACGCATATCAGATTTGAAAAAAAAAATAGAAATGTTTACGCAAAAATAAAGAGTTCCGCAAAATATTAAAAGTCAGAAAATTTCAGACCGATTGGTTTAAAAACCGAAAAGCTCACATTGAACTTGCGTCATGGGTCAGAATTGACCCAACTATCTTAGAAAGGTTAAACAATTTCAACAAATCTTAAGTTATGAACTTCAGGGAAATTTTAGATGAAATAGAAGGTCCCATGATTATCTCATAATGCCTGTTGGTCTACCAGGTCAGCCATTTATTAAGACTAAATACATATCGTAACTTTTATAGCGGATAAAACAACTGCTACAACTGTAGATTTTAAGTTCAGAACTCCAGGACAATTTTGATGAGTTAGCACATCTAAAAAAAATCCTTTTTTTTCAATCATTGCTAAGTTATTGATCATCAAATCAATCGCAATTCTCCAAATTGGTTTATAATAGCGCTTGGAAAAATTATGGCTTGAAAGGGTTAACCATGGGTGCGTTTTAGTTATTTCAACGCAACCCACAGTCTTCCCTATCTTATCTTTTCACCCTGACTCTTCTTCAATACCACTATATTTTTAAATATCTTCGACTTATTTTTTTTTATATTATCTCTATCTCTCGCAATTTTATTACGCCATTCGTTTATTTTCGGTAGATTGCAGCGGTAGTCTTAAGTCTGTACTTTGCAGCATAAATTTGGCTATCTTTCTATCCATTCTATTCTATCATGCAATTCTATCTCATTATTATGCTACTCTTTACACAAATTTACAACTACTCCGTGTTGTTTATTAACTGTTTAATGCATAAGATAAATATAAGATATGATAAATGTGTTCCAAAGTATTTAATATTATTGATTCTGTTGGAACTATATTTTTTACTTGCAACCCGTAACACGGTAATTACGGCTCTTAAGTCCATTGATATAATTTTTGAGAAATGGCTTATAATATTCTGCAAATTTAAATCATATTTTGGTTGTGGGGTATTCGGAACCTGTCTTCTAATGTCTCCGGATGGCCAATGTGACCTTACGTGGAATCTAATCAACTATTCTGTTGCATACTCAAAGATATTAAGCTGTTAGGAAGTCAAATTAGATCGATTTGGCAACGGTTTTTGTAGATGGCATGCTCATAAATATATGGTTTACATACGAACAGTCGGCTAAGCGGCGAGATCCATCCATTCTAAGACTGTTAGGTATTGTCAAAAAATGATGTTTATTACCTCGGTCGAACACAATTCTCGGTTAACAAGGCACCACAGGCTGTAATTTGATAAACTAAATGTTATCGTATATTAACCTATCATTCTATGCAATCAGCGAAACAGAGAGCGATACCAGCTGATTCAACAAATCAAATAGCACTATTTGAAATTAACCCATCAACATGCTGTTTAACCCCTGCTATATACTAACCCCAGTTCTAATCATTCTATCTGTGAATCAACAGTACGAGCTCCGTCTAGCGGCCTCCGATAATCTGAAGGAAAACTATACCACGGTGGTCATCCACGTCAAGGACGTCAACGACAACCCACCCGTCTTCGGACGACCTACCTACCAGGCGCAGATCACCGAAGAGGACGACCGGAATTTGCCGAAGCGCATCCTGCAGGTCCATACAATCGCTCTGCTTCCTATTAGTAGTGTTTTGTTTATGATTTGTGATGCATGTTTCTCAGACAGCTTTCCCATTGTTTCCCCGTTCATGTGTGTATGTACCTGTAGCTTATGATCCTGCTCATTTCCCACCTAGCTGATATGATAGCGGAATTAGAGCTGATGTAATGTTTGAATACTTTACCTAGTTCCACAATTCCTGCAATGTATTTGTTTTGTGCTAGAAGATTATTTGTACGTGTTGGTAGGGCTGAAATGGAAACAAATCCCAAATGGACGATGAAGTCCAGGAAACGATTGTAATTAACATGTGTAGAATATTATTTCCTAAGGTTTGTTTATCTTTCGAACGAGTTTCGTTAGGATCATTCAGATCTTGCGGAATGTATGCATATATGGAATTGATAACCGTTCATCCTCAACCAACTAGCCATGGATACTTAGTTACTCAGAATAAACATAGCCGGAGGGGTGGAAAGATATGCAATACATTTCCACTGCTGCATAAATTTACAACTTCCGTCAGTAGTCTGCCAATCCACACCGGATGCCGTGTAAGCGATTGATGGGCTCATTTCGGTTTCAATCAAATGATTAAATAATTATGGCGAGCTGAAGAAGGATAGATAGTTCACTGGGAGAATAATTTGCTTGGAAGGTGTTGGTCAAAAGGGTGACCTCTATTCATTCTGCGAGTGATTTCCAAAAATTGACGGAAAGAATTAATTTTCGAACAAAAAAAAAAACAACAAATTTGCTATTTTCAAATTGCAAAACTTTCACCATGTATTACCCGCTCAAAAACCACCGAGACTCAGAACATACATAATCGATTTCAATCCGGTCCAATGATGCATAGTGGTGTACATTTTCGATCCCACCGCATTCCCCAATGGTTGCAATATTTACTATCACAGCTCAACCAGGAATCGCGATTGTGGTCGGCAACTGGGCTTAAATGGTTGCGCCCTCAACCAGATTAATTGGCTACTTTTCGAGGAAACGATAATTGCGAATAACGCCTTCAGCTTTCAATCCGGGTGTCATCGTCGTCGTCAATGTCACATCTTCATCCGTGGTCGATTCCTTTCTCGAGCACATCGCGAGGTGAGGTTGCGTCTTCGATGGAAATGAAGACATTAATCACCGCCTGCCGTCGGCGGTCTGTGCGAGCGGAGAAACCCTTAAACGAGGTGATAAAATTTAATTGGCTGTAAATTTGATTACTGAATTAATGTTCCACTAATGCGGCTCGTAGGCGAGGTGCTGTTGCTGAAAATGGAAGATGTTGAATTTAATTAACATCTATTTAAGCTTGCCAAATCATCGGTTGAGTTGTAAGGGCATCTAAATCTACTGAATTTATCGTCGAAATCATCGAAAAAGGCATTAACAATGTTCAAAGGGTTCTTCAAAACAAAGGGAAAACGGAAAACAATTTCAAACAACTCAAATCAAGTTTGACGGCGAAGCGGCCCTCATTTTACCTGGATAAACGATAATGCCGAACAAACCCTATTAATCACATTATCACTATCTTCTTTCTTCCTTCCCCGGTCACGAACGCGAACCACCCAGTACAACCTGACGCTAGTGGCTTCCGATAGTTTGAACGAGAACAAAACGATTATCGTGATCAACGTCAAGGACGTTAACGATATGCCACCGGTTTTCCCGCAGCAGCTATACGAACGCACCATGGACGAGGAACTGGACGTCCCGTTCCGCATCATGCAGGTCTGGCTCATTCCGCTTTCGATGTTTCTCCCTCCAGCCCTGTGGAGGAACTTTCCGGTGGTGGTGGTGTTGGTTCTGTGGTTTAACTTCTATGGCCGCGTCTGTTTGGCTCGTTTTCTAATTACTTCTGCCTATAACTAACATGGTGGATGGATCTGCAAAACCCGCTTAATCGTTAGCGTAGAACCGTGACTAACATCTTCGGTGAGAAGCAGCACTGATTAAATTGTATTATAGCTAGCGAACAGCATGGTTATACATGGTCCACTTTATGTTGTTCCAGCTCGTCAGAATGCTTTGTATCTAAGCATTAATGGACAGAGTGCTTGATTATAGAGTCAACAGTTGAACGATGAATGTTCGTCCTATTGTCTTGTATAACCCACGCATTTGTTGGCTTCATTCGTATCCTCTTTATGGAGCTAATCTAGAAAAACGCGAAAAGCTGAACTAATATTCTGTTTATGTCTACGTACAGAGTGTACAGTCCACAGCACTTAAAATAACAAACCATGGAAGTATGGATCACGAGCAACTAACTTGTTTCCCATAATGGAAACATCTGTTATTTTCTACGACGAACAATGAAGAAAAAGGAACCCCAAATGACAACTAACCCTTTCTCTCCGAGGTCTCTACGTTAGAGATGATGAGAAAAAACCTGAGTGATCTCAGACGTTGCGAATCAAAACAAACCCATAAAGGAGAGAGTTCCTCTCGCATGTGCGCATCAAAACAGAGTGCATACAAGCTACCGCTAGAAACTATCACAAAGCGATCTGTGGTACATGAACGCGATCCAACACGTTACTTGCCTGTTGAGGTGGCGGATTCGTCCGTGCCTCGACCTACCCCGCAGTGGAATGTTAGGCAAAGGTAACGTCCATGGTTCGAGTACTTCTGTACCCTTGCCCTTTCGCTCGAATTTCAATACTTCTATTCTATTTCCAACCTACCGTTCACTGACGGAACTTTCAACACTTTCTATTCATATCTTTCATTCTAGCAAACATTACTGTCCACTCTTGGTGCCTCAAGGTGATGAGCGAACATCTTTTTCTACATCAAATTATTCTTTGAAAAATTCAAAAAACCTACATGGGACAGCCCGATAGGGTTGTAAGAAGTGATGAAGTACAACTACTAGTTAACTGTTTTCTCATTATTCTATTTGGTTATTCTATTTGGGTCCAATCATAGGAATCATAGAAATGAAAATGAATCGATTTTGTATTCATTTCAGTCCATTTTAATTAGCTTTCGTGTAGTGAATAAATCTTACTTTCTCGATTCACTCCCAATTCTTTTCCTGTCGAACATGCGTAAGCTTAAATTCATTTGCGATCTAGCCACCGTCGAAAGCGTTGCAACTATAATTCACGCTTGCTTCAATCGACGTGGTGAATGACCATGAATCATCTTCATTGAAATCGATTTGATTTCACCACCCGAGCAGTGGTTGGCGAACACAACCAAACATGCGTGCCAGTGTTGCTAAAAGTATTGTCATTTGACGATACACGCATTGCTGTAACTTTGATCGACTAAAAGCTCACCGAGCTGGCAAACGCGTTTCTGTTTGATATTGCAGTGACTTATTGAAATTACATTTGTTGCATTTGCGCAGGAGTTGGGAAAACGACAGGATTCGCGTGAAAGTAACTTAGATTATAGCAATTTCATTTAGCATTTCATAAAATGGTTGATTATTATTTTCGATTCTACAATTACTTTCTGTGATGGCACGGTTTCTAGTATTAAAAATAATGAATACCTCCGAAATGAATATAAATCCGCACGCATAGCTTGAATTTCAATTGTCCTGATTCGTACTAGTTAAACATCGAAGGCTAAAATAAACACCAATAAATGAAAAACTAAATCACTTAAGCTGACAAAGCAGTGGCTGTCAAACGACGATAATGTATTTCAATTGAAAGGGATGAATGTTAAGTTCATCGTCCCCGACGATTTTCAATTGAGGATAGAATTGTATGATCCTGGGCAGTGTTGTTAATAGTTATTTCGGTCTAATGCGCTAAATTAGCCAACAACTCGTTCCAGAAGCTGATTTTCACAATACCCTAGCAGCACACTTGTTGCCATTCGGTTGAGATAACATGAATATGACTTGCTAAGTCATAATCAAGTTACTACAACTTATTATGATCGTAGTGTGCTACTTGGGTAGTTTGTATGACGAAATTGTTGTGCTTGATTCTTTTCATAGATATGGTTCACAATGTATTGTTCTAATTTGAAAACCTAATAGTACGTTCGCACTACTGCTTATATTACGTGATATAGAGTATCTTGATATCAGCAACTATACATCTAGTTTTCACTGGAAATAATCAAGATACTCTATATGACATAATATTAGCTGTAGTGTGAACGTACTATAAGACGAGAGAGCGTAATATATGAACATGCCAATGATATTCATGCGTGAATATCATTTGAATATGACAGTGAGTATAACATTTTCTATATACCAGTTAGAGAAATGCACTGTTAGACAAAGTAGTATAATTTGTCAGGGGCTACGATCTAATCATACACTATATTCATAAATTCAGCTGTTGAACCAAGTTACCGGTTAATTTATCCAATTTCACGAAATGATTTTTTACAACACTGATCCTAGGTATCGTAATAATCAGATGGGAAGACGAAAAGAGTGGTTTTTGCAATAGCAAGTAAAGTGAGAATGGTAGTTATTGAAATGGTATAGAGTCACCCCAAATTCCGTCACAATAAATTCTTTGTCTGGATGTATGGTAGAGACCTTACGTTATAATTATTATTGGGGCTTCTAACGGTTGTCACCTTCACTATCACTTTCTCTTCACTTACACATCACCTCACTTTTTTTTATCCTATAACTGGTATCACCGTGATCAAAAATGAACTCCGTGAGGTGGAAGTGATAGTGAAGTGAAAATCGTATGGATTGCGTCACTTTTTTCGACGGCGTGACCATAATAACACTGAGGTCATTCGAATCGTCACCTAGGATGAACTCTTCCATATTTTTTCACTTGGGCGACATTCGTAATCGTAATAAGGTTTCTTGTTTTCACTCCGTTTTCACCGTGAAGTGAATACCTTAATGAGCCCCATTATTACAATTGAAATTAAACGTGGTCGCTGTATTTGATCATTCGAAGATGGAGCATAAAAAAGTGTTCTTCCATTCAAAAAAATTCAGATTCATATTGAAAGTAGTTGAGATCGGAGTGATCCTTCCAGTTCAAACTTCTGCTCACACCTGGTTGGAGCTCGAATCTAAAGTCTTTATTAGAAACATTTGCGAAAAATCGCTTGACATCATTAATTTTTACTATGATAGAAATGTTCAAAAATGTTTAAGTAAACAACGCTGAACAAGGTTTAGAACAACGAAACAAATTGTTGGAAATATTTCCAATCGGTCGTTGCGAAATTTTGGAAATCTCACGAGAAATGCCTGGAATGTAAACATTCAAAATCTGACCGCATTTCGTTGCACCCTTTTTTTGTCGTACCGTAATCTGGGGGGACGATGAGGGAGCATCCATTAATTATGTCACGCAAAAAAGTGCCGGGGGTCACGTTTTTTTGTTCATGTATTGTCTGACCACCCCCCTCTCCCCTTTCGGCGTTACATAATTAATGGATCCTCCCTGATCACTTTTGAGACAAATAATGTAATAGCAGTCCATGTTTCCATTCTACATTGAATCAAATATTCTCATTATAATCATCAGCATCAGCATTATACTTATCAGCATATGTGGTGTCCTAGAATGCATTCGCATTTATTGAAATAAAATTAATTATCATGCAATTTTTGAGTTCACTGCGTGCGGGTGAAGTTGATCACGACAAATCTACTGAGACCACTTTGACCTAGTAGTCACAATACATTAGTATATTTGAAGAAATGATGCATCTACAACGTAAAGAATATATGCGTTTCAAATAGAAAACATGTTGCAAAAATAACTAAAGTTTCACTCAAATATATTGCGGCCAATTCAAGCTGAACAATGCATTAGGGAAGGTCCATTAATTATGACACACAGTAAGGGGGAGGGGGGGGGGGGGGGTATGGTAACGCGTGACGATCCATACAAAATATTTGAAGGTCCATACGAAAAATGTGAAAGGGGGGGGGGATGGGGTTATAAAAGGTCATTTTTTGCGTGACGTAATTAATGGATGTTCCCTTGGGTCCTAAGTAACATTGAGAGATTCTCTTCGTCGACTTTCTTATTGCGTTCCTCCGGCTATGTAAAACGATATTCAAGTATTTTCAACACACAGTACGACAATATAAAGTGTAATTAAGGATCTCATACGTCAAAAACACCAGTAAATCGTTTAATAGACAAATTTTTAACGAATGAGAAAGTCGATGAAGAAAACCTCTCAATGTTACTCAAGATCTAATGCATTGTTCAGCTTGAATTATAGAAGTCAAGTCACCCGTCACTTTGCCCGACAGGTCTATTTTGCTATTACAGATGTCGAGATCGAAGAAATTTTGTCGAGTTGGTCGACGCAATCCACCGCTCCGAAAACAAGTTACTGATCTGTCACATTTTTCCGAGTAAGATTTTGTTTTGATATGCGTTTTTTATTGATTAGTGGCTGAGCAAGGCAAGAAATACACTAAACCATTATTTTGTTTTCTTTTGCCGGTGAATCAAAAACGTTTACCAATGAAAATTTCTAATCCTTTAAAAAATAAAACAAATTACCAACGAACTGATTAAAATTAATGAGGACATCGCCAGAAGGGATTGCTTAATATAAGCAAAACTAATACTAAGCAGAGGTGGTAGGAAATTGACCAAGAGCTCGATTCATTGGAACCACCAATGAGCTTTGGGTCGGAATAACAAAAAGAAATGTTTATTTTCTCGCTCAAATAGTATTACTTTTATGATCCTAACATTGGATCTCATTACTGACTGGGCCGCACGGAGACTCAGAACAACAGTAAAAGTTATGAACTTTTGAAATTAATTTTGGAACTCTGATTTGTTTTTTTCTGAAGTACTTCTAAGCATTATTTTAGTACATTGACACTTGGGATTTGGAAATTTACCCTCGAGTTAGGAGGTTTACGAAATGAGTCTTAGATTTCTAGACGTATAAAAAAAACTGTCCAGAATATAGGGCACATCCTAGAAAATTCAAAAGGAGACTTCCCAGAGCTTCAGGAAGATACTTTCTAGAAGTTCAGAAGGAGACTTCCTCGAAAATAAAACTTCTCTAAAAGTCAGGCAGAAGCTTTTCAATAGTTTTTCTAGTGATTAGTGCAGGATTATTCCAAAATGGCTGCTTCTATCATCCTCAAATTTAAAGATCAAACCTCTTAGATGTTCAGGAGAGAGCTTCCCCGATAATCAGGACAGGACTACTCGAGCCTGAAAAAGAAGTTTAGGGAAGCGGACTTCTTAGAAATTTTTAACTTTTCAGTGGTTCTGGAGTGCTTTCCAGAAATTTAAGATTGAACTCCCCAGAAGTTCAGGAAAAAAAAAGTCCTCCAAAGTTCAGGAAGAAACAAGCCAGTGAGGACACTTCCTATCATTTTTCAAAAAATCAGGAACAAACTTCCACAAAGTTCAAGACCATGCGTCCTAGAAATTCAAGAGAGAACTTCTCATAAGGTCAGGAATGGGCTTTCCAGAAGTTCGGGAAGAAACTTTCCAAAAGTTTAGTTGGATCTTCCCAGAAGTGGTAGAGTGCTTTCCCGAAGTGGTATAGAAGAGAGCGTTTCAGAATTTTAAAAATCCTCTCCAGAGAACAGAAAGAAACTTTCCAGAAGCATAGGAGATACTTCTTAGTAGTTTGAGCGAGAGTTACATATGGAAAGATGGAACTTCCCAGAAGCTCAGGAAAAAAACTTCCCAAAAGTTCATGAAGAAACAAGCCAGGTAGTACACTTCTCTAATTTAAAAAAAAATTAGGAACAAACATCCACAAAGATCAAGACGATGCCTTCTAGAAGTTCAAGAGAGAACTTCTTGGAAGTTCAGGAATGGATTTTTCAGAAGTTCGGGAAGAAACTTCCCGAAAGTTTAGTTGGAGCTACCCAAAAGTGCTAGAGAGCTTCCCCGAAGTACTGAAGAGAACATTCTCAAAATTCATACAGAGGCGTTCTCGTAGTTCAGGATGAAACCTCTCCAAAAAACAGAAAGAAAATTTCCAGAAGCATAGTAGTTCCTAGTAGTTTGAGCAAGAATTGCTAAAAAAAATCAGGAAGAACCTTCCCTAGAGTTCAGGAGAAAATTGTCCAAAAGTTCAGGACTTCTCAAAAGTTCAGGATGAAACATCCAACAAATTTAAGGGAATTTTCGTATAAATTCCGAAAAAGACTTTCTCAAATTTCGGTAAAATTTTCATCGGAATTCAGGATGGGAATTAGCTCAGGAAATAACTTCGCTGAATTTGGGGAAGAAACTTACTAGGAGGGCACTACTTACATGTTCTAGAAGGAATTTCTCGAAAATTTTCTCTGAAGTTCAGGAGATGACTTCCGAAGGAAACTTCCCAAAAGTTTAGTTGGAACTACTCAGAAGTGCTAGTGTTATTCACAAGAAAAAATAGTGAAACATGTAAATACCTATTCTTCTAGTGTCAAAACTGACTGAATTATAGCATGATGTAGTTTTTCAATGAGATTTGACAATGACAATAACTCGATCAGATTCACTAGACTTCTGCAATGCGGTATTTTGTTCCACTCGGCTTCTATAATTGACCCGATAATCGAAAAAAAGATAAGTCTTAACAACTGGACCCTTACGTTACGTTATATGAGAGCGGCCCCATTGTTTTCTTTCAGAATTATAAAAGCACATATTAAAAAGAAAACTAATCAATTGTCTGGATTTTCTTCTTTGGTTTTCTTCTTGGAAAAGTAATAATTTGTCATCATTTGAATTTAGCAGCGATTCCTTATAAGCAATTTTTGCAAAAATTGTTCGATTCACAAAAGTAACAATACACATTTCAGATTGGACCCATAGCTTCAAATCTTCAGTGTATGATGCGGGAGGCTCGTTTCTTGAGACTAGCAGCTCTAATTGGCTCTCTTCCTTGATACCTGAGCCAACGATCGAATGGCCCGTGCAGCCCTGCTCAGTAGCATTGCTCCAGAGATTTGAAAGATTCCTTCAGTCAATTGAAATGGTTTAGAGAGTTCTTCAATTTTACCTAACTGATCAATTTCACCTTAATTTAAGGTTTTTACCAATGATCAGCAACCGAGTTGCATGGATATGCATTTTTTTTTGACAAACAGACAATTTCCCACTCTCGACTGAATGCTTTAAACAATCCATAAGAACATACAGTGGAAGTTCAGGTTCGATTATGAATAACACACTGTTTAGTAGTGAAATTGAAATGATCGTACTAAAAGAACGGGGTACAAGGTACGCGTTAGAAATTAATATCTCTTTCCGGTTTTCTAGGACAGCAGGACATCATCAAGTTTACTCCGTATCGATGTTTATTCAACTCCTCGTCCAATTCTTCCGGTATACACATTTTCACGAACGACGTTTTCTATCCTTGAGGATTTTAGAGGCCAGAAATGTTATCACACTAGGTAGTTTGATTACAGCAAGCAACTGTTCTCCAGCCTTGCTTTGTCTTCCGTGCTACAACCAGGGAAACCATGGTGAATAAGGGAAGCCAAAGTTGGCCTAATCTGGAAGCTATTGTTTAAGACGGAAATCACTTCGCTTCGTGATATATGTTGGCGTTGAACAGCATAGTCTGGAAATAAGAGAGTCACGCGAATGCAGTACGAAGCTGAATTCATAAAACAAACTAGCTTAGTTCATAAGTCAAGCTTGGTTATAAAACACTATTGCAGTATTAAATGCGGAACATACCCTAATGAAATGAAAAAAAAGATAATTTTGAACCATTTGCTACCCGTTTTTGAAGACCCTGTTAGGGAAACCAAATTTTCAAACTGTTCATATTCAGATTCGTATGGGTGCAAAAGTAGGTCATTTCTTAGCACATAATTGAACTACCTATACTATGAGCACGTAATTCGTTTTTGCATATTTTGTGAATTTTACGATTGTATGATGTATGAGTAAAGAAATTTTGTTCAGTCCAAATAGAGTTATTAGCTTTCAAAAACCATTCTCTTAAGCGTAACGCTCTCATATTTCTCTGTCTTCTCTTCCTCTCTCTCAGTTTTGAAATGACACCCGCCTTCATAGAAAAAAAATCATGTGAATTTGGAAGCACATCGCTAGAAAAACTTTTACGTTTGTTTTCAAAATTACAGGACATTAAAAACTGTAAATGTTGGTTTGCTTGCCATCACGTAAAAATTATTCATGAAACATGAAATAAAATTGCCTAACGCTCTTAGCTTTGATATCATTGTTAAAACATCCTATGCTATACTTGATTTTAAATAATTATTATAATTAATAAATATTATAATCAAATCCAAGTGACTGTTTGTAAGAAGTAGAATAAGGTTGTCAAGAATTTAGTACAAAATTAGATGTTAGTTTGAATCTTTCGGTAATTTTTTTATAGAGAAGCAAAGGCGCTTCGAAAAATATATATTTTTCATCGAAAGGTTCAAATAATCTGCAACTAAAGAGTCCTGAATGTCCGAATGTTTTATGGATGTAGCTTAAAAAATTTAGCCAAGGAACGGTCCTTGATTCTGAAAAGAGTTATTCATCTTTTGAAAAGAGTAACTTCAAGCGGTTAAAGTGAGTATTCTCTACTTCTCAATCTCAAGCGTCTTTACTGCCTTTCTTTAGACTGTTAGCTATAAAAGTACTTATATGCTTCTCAAAATTCAGCATACTGAGTAATAATGTTCACGTTATTGCAAAAAATTTGCCTTCTTAGCATTTAAAAGTGTTTGAAAATGTTTGTTTATGGATATTTTCACTGCGTTTCTAGTTAACCCGTTATTTTAAGTGTTGCGACTATAAAATCTCAATTAATTATCAGACATACACAAAGAATTCATTTAGTTTCAAAAATTGCAATACCTAAGGTGCTTTTGATAGGCAACTAAGAATGAATGATTTTAACACCACGTGGCACTGGTCTGCGCTCAAATATTGATGCTCACAGACGTTTTTTATTTTTATAATAACTGGTGTACAAATTTAAAACGAAATTGTCGATAGAAGTTGGACAATAAGATTTGAATAAATTCGAGAACAAGCGAAAATACACCGTGAATCCAATTACGTAATCGGGAACTAGTTCACGTTTTAAATCATGAAAACTTGAACTAATTCACAGTCCATTTTCATTTTTGGAAACGCTTTCGTTTCTGTGCATGACTCTTACACCTATATCAACGTCTGTCTGTGTCTTGAGATTTACGCAGAGTTGCGTTCTTTTATGGTTTATTGCGATTCTATAAATTCTCTGAGTATCCTTCGCCGTAAGCATACTTTTCCTTCCACATTTCTCTATACGGCCACATTTATCACCATTTTTCAAGAAGTTTCCAACAGCAGTGTGTGCTTGGAAGATTTTCCGACCGATATCTCTAAAAGCGAGACTTGCATCATGGAACACCTTTTTCCCCTCTATTATCGAGATTTTCAGCCCTGGGCTGGTTCATCTCCCGTCGTAGTCACTCAAGTACCTTTTTGGATATTTTCGTAACTCATCCGGGGGTGAGATTCGAACTCGTGACTTTGGCGTGAGAGATATGGATGTTAACCACTATGCCGGGTCGTCACCATGGAATGCCTTGATTTGTACCTTCTCCTCGAACGTAAGATGGTTTGATCGACTCATGGTCGATAAGTTGCAGGAAAAAATAATCGAAGATCACTAAAATTTGAAGAAGACTTAGACACTGAAAGATCTTCGTGCAAACAGAAATAAACACCTGTCGAAAGACAGAATACAATGTGGAGCTATTTTTATTTAGCACTTTTTTTTTTATGAATTGTTGGACTTAAATGTTAATGCTCCATAAATTTTTTGCTCGTAGTTCAGTCAAAAATATTGTAAATTAAAAACTAATATATAGAATATAGGTGAAAATACCATGCGAAACAAGGACAGTTGAGCATTATTTCCAAAACTGGTGGTGGTATTTTTGTTTCACTGAGTGTATCTCCCTTTCGGATTGAAAAGTGTTTAAACATATATTCAGTCTGAGTGATACTTGTCGATTAAATTAGATTCTTGCAAAACCAACAAATCTTAAATTTAACGAAATTCGAAAGCCAAATGGTGGCGTGACCTTTTTTGATGAAGAAGCAATTTATTTACCATTTATTTACTTCTCAGGATGTATGGATTTAACAACATCTGATGAACCGGCTGTATTTTCAAGAAGTCTCAAAGCTTAGGTCCAAGGCCACAGAATTGTAATAACGAAATTCATCCAATGGGCACTTAATAGCTTCGCTTCTCATAAATCTCCTGGACATGTAACATATATCAGAGTTTGCTTCAACATAAATTCTAACACTTTGAAGAAGTATTGATAAAACTCACTGATAACAGTTTAGCTACGAGGTGAATCCTGAATCCAGGCGTGATATAACATTAAAATTTATTCTGAAAGGAGGATTCTTATTCCAAGAAGCGAGGAGTTTCAGACCAAAAAGTCTGTGTTCGGTGATGGTCGCCGCAAAAATACAAAAATGGCTGCCATCGTGGCTGATTTTTTGGAGGCCCAAATCTAAGAAAACTTAAATATTTCACATGCCAACTCGTTAACACTTGCAGTAAGGCAAGAGCCCTATTAAAGTTAGGCATGTAAAAGTTTTGTAGTTTCTTTGCCTTTGAAAAATTGGTGTGGCGCTGAACTCAGCCAGGACATTGGCCATTTTAGTATTCCAGGGACTTTAAACTAAAATATTTGAACCGTTTTATCGATCATCACATTCGAGGTGTTAATTCATCAAACAAACCACTTCATCTTAACTAACCGCTCAGTTGTAAAACAAAACATCTTGATCGAAAGGTATTGGATCAATTTGAATCTTACTACAAAAATGTATAACAATTGCATTTATACAAATGTCGTAAACTACATCATAAATACTCATAACTACCGTTTATTAAAGTGAAAGATGACCCCAGAATCTGTATCAGCAGCGCAGCTCATCAGCTTTAAAGAAAAGTAGACGATTGTATTTTTTTGTCGAGAAAATTCATTTTCGTGCCTGAATTTCTAAGGCTGAAAATGTTTTTTTTTTTCGTCTAAATTCTCATTCTGGACCACAGTATTTCATCTAGAAACAATCCATCATTGTCTTTATCAATTATTCTTATCATATCTTGTTGCTTTAAGCAGAATTAATAGATTAGTCAAAGGAAACAAAGGGCAAAATTTCCAGAAACTTTTAGAAGTTATTTCGAATGCACTCCACATGACTGGCTTCCAAAAGATTTTGTACTATCCGTTAGGAACAACCTTCTGAAAGTTTTCCATGAATATCGTTTTAATTGCTCACAAGAGCTCTTGAACAAAATGACCAATCTTCCTTTCTCTTTCAAAATGGCTCCATTGAGATTTGCTTCGTTCATCGAAAATTTCAACTCTCAGAACTTACCTGAATAGAAACGAAAACAGGAAACAGTGCACTGCTGGTGTTCCCCGAATTCAAAACTATAGTACACATCCCAGGTGGTGGAAGCGCCGAAACTAGCGATTGTCCAGCAAGTTTGAACAAACTCGTAAGTTTTCCTACCCGAAAAGTTGGAAACAACAGCATGAACTGAGCAATTTCTCTTCTTCCACCCAGCATCGAAAATTGTGCCACTTTTGAATGCCAAGAAATGAAAACTTTTCGTTGTGCGACTTGATTCTTTTTGCTACAAGTACTATCCAGCAAGGAGTCCTGTGTCCTGTGTCGTTTCAATTTGTTCTTCGCTGAATTGAGTAGGTTGGACTCCGCACAGTTTCTTGCCGACGAAGGCAGGGACGGAGCTGGAGAATTGACGTAATTTCGTCCTTTCTTTTGAAATAAAATGTTCATCGTTCCTATCGCACGTCGCCAACGACGACGGTCACGTGTTCCCCGGCAAGGAGAGACATCGGTGTTGGAAGCTTCGGATCTTTTTGTCTCGCTTTATCTCTCTCTCTCTCTCTCACTTGAACAAGATTTCGTCCAGAACAAATTATTTTAACGAGATTTTAATTGAATTTCCAACTTTACCGTTTTGGGCGAATTCGTGGAACGCTGCTCTGTGCGGGCGTGCCGTGGTGAAACATTAACAGAATTTGAATACACTCTCCAGGAAACTGGAAAATATTTGAAATGTTTCAAGTTATCGGGAAAAAGGTTTTTAAAATACAATTTCGGTCAACATTCATAACGGAAATTGTCGCGTCGATGAATCTTGACCTTCATATTTATTACTTTTAAATTAGAAGAAAAAATCAAACCTTCGTCAATCACTTCACCTCGTACAGAAATTAATCGTCTCAACAAGGGTCATGTACAAGAGCGCTCTCAGTCTTTGTTGTCGTCTTAGTGATCAAGAATTAATCTTGCCATATTCCTCGCATCCTCTCATCGCCCTCCTCGCCCATCTCTCGTCCGAAAAATCTGATTGGGTACGGGGCAGATCTGGGAATTAAATTGGTAATGTTCGTAGCCTCCCACTCGAAACGACAGTTGGCAATCAAAATTGAAAATGGTTCTTGTTGAAATTGGGCTTCCGAGAAGAAAAAAGAAAAATCACCATTAGAAAACAGGATTAAGGAAGTATAAGACCAATAGCAAGCAGGTAGCTTCATAGCTCGAGTCCAGCAAATGCGGGCTGCAAAGAACAAAATGACCAACCGGGAAAAGGCCATAAAAATGGGAGATACTAATCGCAGGCTCGAAAAAAAACCGTTTCCTTCGCTTTGACTCTGGCTGAGGAAAATATGGAAGAAATGAAAAGTCTTTTAACGGACATTAAATCGGATTACCGAGACGCTAATTAAGTTTTATTGGCCAGTGATAAGTGAAATCGTTAAGATTTTGGTAAACGATGCGCTTCGTCTTCTGGCATTGTCGTCGGTCGTGGCGGCCAACTAAGCGGATAATCGCCCTTTTTCCCTACATGAGAATTCTAGTGGCAGTCCTTCAGGGAAGGACCGGTCAATTTGAACTAACTGGAATCATTCGGTTTGGTCAGTTGTTTTTTCTTGGGCCAAAATTGGGTACCCCTCTAATTTATCAAATAAGAATGACGGAACGATTTGACTGGTAAGAAAACGAGTGATCCATTCCTTAAATATTTGCGGTTCGTACTCAGTCGGGTGGAAATTAAAGCACAATATTTGTTTTGCTGCTTTCTGTTCGACTCACTTCTGCAACAAGTTTCGACAAGTAGGAGGTGCTGCCGTTGTAGGCGGAGAAACATTGTGGTATTTGTACCTGAACGTTGGAAATTGTGTTGCTTACAATAAAAAGGCAACGGTAGAAGCATGGGGTTGGAAGGTGGGTCGGCAATGGTCAAACACATTGACGATAGGTTCCGACTTAGATATTTCTAACAATGAGAGTTAGTTTGTATTACATGATGTTTATTGAAAATACGTCAAATTATCCCACATTTTGGGTGTAATTAAAGGGGGGATGTTTGAGTTATCAGTTTCTGTAGGTGAGAAGGTATCGATACATATCCTAGGGAGGTCCGAAAAGTACTGAGCCTCACCGTCCGATGGCGCCATGTATCGCAAGGAAAGTTTACTACTGTGTAGTACATTTTCGTAGACGGGTACTGGCAAAAGTGAGCCAAACCAGACTCGAAGAGTTTTTTCAAAATGTGTTTTTGATACAACAGTTTTAGAAAAGCAGTAACTCGGAAATCGTTCGTTTTACAAAAAAGATGTCTAGGAAGAAATGGCAGGGAATCAAAATTTCCATGAAAAATAATATTCTCTGAAAAAAAAATTAAAGGGAAAAATATAAGTAAAACTTAAAATTCAAATTCCCAAAAATCGCTATTTTAATTTTGTTTTTAAATTTCTATGGTAAAATTTGGACAAAAAAGCCATTGTCATAGCAATTTTTTTATCCTTTTTCACATTATTGTGTACATATAACTAAAAGTTAAATCATAACAACTATTTAGATTTACATAAGCTGGGTTTACTTACCCCTAAGGAAATAATTAATATACACATTTCAATTGAAAATTTGATGTAGAATCATATTTTGACCTTAAAAGCACTTTTAAAACATAAAATATTGTTATGAAAAGCTTCCTAAAGTTGCTTTTAGGAAAACTTTTGTTTTTAATTTGTTGTCCATGTTATTCAAACGTTTTAAACAATGGCTTTTTTTCTGTTTAAATTTGAATTGGAAATTTGAAAATAAAAATTGAGATGGCGTATTTTGGGAATTTTATTTTTAGTTTTATTTATGATTTTTTCATGAAGTTTTTTTTTACTGTTGATATCTTTTTTCATGGACATTTTGATTCCTTACAATTTCTTTTCCTACACTTTTTCTAAAATGAACGATTTCCTAGTTACTGTTTTCCCAAAGCTGTTGTATCAGAACACATAAGCCCTTCTCAAAAGTTACTCTTGACTATAAACAATATTTCCTTATGTCAAAATACCTATTCTATTATACTGAATATGTTTATGAAATTTCGTTCAAACCCAAGTGACATTTGGACATCTTATGGCCAGTTTCGCCTGGAACTGCTAAATGGTGATACGATTTGTGTTTTTGGAAGGGGAAATTCCACTGCGAAATCTAAGAGCGCTTGGATGATCTGCACTGTGACTCTCCTCCTTCGATGGCGATTGTCCAAAATTAGTTTAACGAGTTTAAATGTGGTCGTACGTTGGTTTTGGATTAGCCACACCTAGGTGCCCCGATAGCTGTTGTCGGGGCACCTGGGCGTGGCTAATCAATAACGGAGAATAACATGACGAAAAACCACGATCTCGTATTGGCATGTTAAAAGAACGCGTGGGTCATATTCTGCGTTAAATTTTAGGCACGACTTTTGCTCACTCCAGATAACAAGTGCAACCATTTCAGAACATTGTTAAGCACTGTATAAGCGCAAAACGTAGAAGTTTCTGCGTCGTTTCGTGCCGTTGACGAGACATTGATCCACTGGTACACACAAGAGACCATTTTATTTATTTACATGGCATAACGTCACAATACTATAACATAGACTGATACACAATATCCCTCCATAATGCCCGATCCGTGGCTGCGCCTCTCCAATCCCTTGAGCACCTTGTACACCCTAGGTCTTACTCCACCTGGTCTGACCACATTGCTCGTTGCGCCTTACGTCGTCTCGTACCAACCGGATTCCCGTCGAACACCATTTTTGCAGGATAGTTGCCCGGCATTCTCGCAACATGTCCTGTTCCTTGTGTATTATTCGTTGCAATTCCTTTTTAATGGTGTCGGCTTGCAAGGCCCACAACCAACCCCACTATCTCGCAGGTGGACCATCGTGATGCTGCTGTTTAACAGTCCCAAGCCCAACCAGGACTTTCGGCATTTGTATTTAGAGTCCTGGGCGCACTAAAAAGACGGTGACTCAGCCGCTCCTAACATGGAGAACGGACGCTGTTTTGAGCAACCTTAACATGGAGAACAGACGCTCAAATGGGTGAAGGCTTGGATTTTTACCCTTATTTTTAAAAAGCGGGGTGGCTCGCTTTTATCTGGGCTGCTTTCAGATATTTGTGGGTTTTTGGAAGAAACTCAACAGAGTCCAATAACTGCTCAGTCCCCCCACATCCTAAACAGTCCCCGCCGCTGGTCCGAAGCTATTTATTCGTATGTTCAGTAGCTGTCCATCATATTTGATGGAACTCCACCATCCGCGACCCGTGGACTCGCCGGGTTGCTTACAGCTCAGCTCCGTAGAGTCTTCACTTACTCTACGGTCTTTTCGGCACACACTTTTCTATTCCTATATAGGGGTGCCGCTCTAAAATTTCTGAAATCGTCCGCATCACGTTTCGAGTGGAAATTATGAACGACAATGTTTCCTTTCTGGCCCACAGATCATTAACTATAAGTATTTCATTAGAAAGGTACAACGTTTACGCCAAATTCCTGATGCTAACTTAATGCATTACATTTGTTCAACCTAATTAAAAAGTACTCAGAACAAATAATGTCTAAACGCACAAAACAATTGGTCGAAAATGACATCATATTTGCGCCACATTCTGATTGGCTCACACTAGGGTAGTGTGTCAAGTGACAATCTGAAAATAGCGACCGTCACGAAAGATCGTAACAAATTAAATGATTATAAACCTAACTAATGCTAGACATACATTCTAGATGTTTACATTAATCGGTTGGGAATTTTCTGGCGTCTCACTTTCCTATCACAGATTTCAAATGTGAGCAATGGTGGTGTCATATGCAGCAATGAACGATGTATAACGGGTAAACATTCGCAAATTTTATCATTCCATTTTAACAATTCTGCACTGGTCTGCAACAAGTTACGTGAAATGTTAACCAAAAACTGTTAACTTGAATGTAAACTTCTTCAGGATTCACGTACCAGATGGAATTACATGCTACAGCAAATGATGGATCATCGGTTCACCGTAACTTACTACGCAGAAAAATTTGCGACCGTTCATTTGAATGAGTCGGAATGGAATTTGATAGTGCTGTCATCGAATTGTCTAAACTAATCGAAGAAACATCACATCTTATAAGCGCTGAGTATTCCTGTATTTCTAAGGTAACTTTCAACGTTGCCACTTTTCGTTTATACCTGGAAAAGCACAAGAGATGCCATAAAGGAATCACTGCACCGTTACTTATCTCGCGATTAAAAGCTGTCATGCACGAGAGCATCTTTACATACACTACAGTCATTGATCCAAGATTCAAACTTAATTTCATCCCAGAAAAAGATCGTGATGCTCTAAAGGATCAAATAATGGTCAAAATAATAGGCAATGGTAAGCAACTTGAACAAAACCACTACAGAGGTCCTGGTGATTCCAAGAACTTCATCTACAAACGGATCGGGACCCAGTGAATTGCTTACAACAATTGAGAATATTGAAAATGAGATTATTTTATTTCCTTATTTAACCCATCTGTGTGTGTTTGAGAACATGCCGTGTGGTATTTATGGTGCATAGTATACGAAAAAGAAGCATATATTCAAAGCGCCTCATGAATTTGGAAATACTTTAACGATGAAATTTGTCAGAAGCAGATAAGTTCCCATCTACATGAGAGGCTCTAGGAGTAGACAGTAATTCATTCGGATAGACATGAAGAGAAATTGATAGTTTCGTATAGCGTAGCGGCAGGTTTTGAAATTGAAAGATACAAGTTGAAAACGAGCGGAGGGCTTTGGAACGGTAAAGACTGTATTCGATGAAATTTGGACACACGCAATTGTTCGTAACTTTTTAGCGTGTTGGTGAAAATTATTGAAATTTTAACTGAATGTATTTCATTGTGTTGTGTCAATTTTGTAATGAGTTTCGTGAAAATCAGTCGAGTGATTTCAGTGATGACTTCGAATGAAGAAATAGTGCGCCAACAAATTTTGGGCACTCACTTCGAAAACCCAAACGCTTCTCTTCGATGGATCGGAAAACAGCTCGGAATCGCACATTCAACCGTATCTCATGTGATCAAAACGTCCAAGGACCGTAAGACAACCAAGCGGAAAAATGGTAGTGGCAAAAAAACGTGGCACATCAAATCTGGAGAAGGCTAGGATGGTATAGAGCCAATTTAAGCGTTATCCCAACATTTCGATCAGGGATGTTGCGAAAAAGGCGAAAGTTTCAGTTTGTTTTGTGCAGAAAACAATGAAACGTTCTGGATTACATGTGTACAAGGTCCAGAAGGTACCGAACCGGAGCGATAAACAGAACTCGGTGGCCAAAACTTGTGCAAGAAAACTGTACAGGGAGTGGCTCACAAAACCGTTCTGCATTGTGATGGACGATGAGACCTACATTAAAGCCGACACCAAACAAATGCCAGCACAGGAACACTACGTCCCCACCTCTAAGTTGGCCGTTCCGGGGGCCGATCGGGCACATAATCTTTTACCATGCTACCCAAGTGCTGGATAGGCAAGGGGGAGGATACCCCCTTGACTGGTGAAAGAATATGTAACCGATCGTGCTCTTATACTACCTATTGTTTTGATCTGGTTCTAGCGATTTGTCCCTCTCCCAATAATGCCTAACATGGTGAGAAATTTTCTCCTGCTGTTGGGTTTATTTTTAGCATGTACCGACTATTTCACACATTAATTCTTCTTGTCATACTATTACTTATAGATCTCGGAATAGAACAACGATGAGTGGTGCAAATACTGGCCCTCCGCTCGTTTTCCACTTTTATCTCTCAACTTCAAAGCCTGCCGTTACGCTATACGGAACTATCAATACTCTCTCTTCTTTTCTATCCGTTCTAGAAATAAATTACTGTCCACTCCTAGAGCCTCTCATGGAGATGGGAAGTTATCTGCTTCTGACAAATTCCATCATAGATCGTTACTCCGTGCATTGGGAAAATACAAAAAACAACAATCAAAGAATACTTTTATATATAGTACTAATTTACACAAGTAGGGTACATGTCCCTTGACTCGTCCTATTATGCAGCGGTAGATTAAAATTTTAATTATAACTTATAAAGTAATTGAGCAAGAAACGATTTTCAACTAGTTATACATTTGCTAAGACATCCGTTAGATGACATTTGCTGTTCTGAAATTAATTTTATCAAGTCCAAAACTTTTGAAGTATGGATGTAATGTCGGTTTATATGCAACATAATGAAATGAAACTTTATCTTTTGGATTCTTGTTCAAAAGAATCGTCATAACGTTTAGTTTTAGTATTTCTCTAGGCATTTTATTTAAAGCAATATTTGTTATACTCAGTACTAAAATTAACAAAACATATTGAAATAAAACTACTTTATCACATCTGGATGCTTTAAAAATTTTATAAATCGGCCATTCCATTTCAAAACATCGAAATTCCCACAATATACACCCAAAATAAAAAAGCAAGATTTTATTACGTTTCCGCATAATTTTGTTTTATTTTTCACTATAAACAGTCACTTGGAGACAAAGTGCAACAATGACTGTGGGCAAAAATACAACACATGAATTTGCTAAAAAAATCAATGCATGCGTTAGATTGTGCAATGTGTTGTCTTAAATATGTTTTTAACCTATTTGAGTTTAACTCGTCAATTGCATACACTTAAATGGTATCGTTTATTTGATAACATGCTGTGTGGATCAACATGGGCAAAACTGTGTTTTACGTATCATGCAGTTTTCTGGCAGAAATAGCAATATTCGGGTAATGCAATTTTTGTCACCTTTTCAACTTTTGGGTGTAGTTTTTACGGCGAATACAGAACCATCTTAGAACTTACGCTAATACAATGAATCCTTAGTTTAAATTTGGTAGTCATCACATAGTTCTATATTAAACTTCAGAGCCTGATTTTATGACAACCACATAAAACTACAACAAACCCACAAGTTGCACGAGATGCAATGATAAAACTATGATAAAATTTCATTGCATGCTCGGAATAGTTCTATAAATGTGATCAAAAGTTCTCCTGACCTGATTCCGAACCATACTCACCGCCTTCCTAAATTCATGGATCTTCTGAACAACTTTACTGAAAGTTCTAATTTTCAAGGTGGTCAAAGTATTTAGAGATCCAATATCGATTCTTTTTTGGGGTGATATTTATTCTTTTGTGTTGCAAAAGTTTTCGAATTGTGTCGATAATTTTGACTCGTAGTGAAGATATGTCTCTCCGGACTATAGTGACAAGGAGAGTAGAAGTAAAAATACTTCATCTGAGCAGCGTCTTCTTTGAAACAATGATGAAGCGATGAAAGTTCAGCTTCGTATAAATGTAATTCTTTTTTTTTAGGCATAGCACATCCTTTACAATTCTTGACCTCATGGAATGCAGTAACCATGCATCTTTCAGAATAACTTTTTGGTCTTGACGTGATGATGCTTTTTATACACGTTGGACATATGTTAAATAATATTCGTGTTATCTCCATTAAATATTTCTTTCATTCGACCTTTTTGTTCTTTTGGCATTTTGTTCATTTAAATTTTCATTCTCCGTCTCATCATTCGACCTTTAATACTTTCAAGGTTATGTCCTCTTAACCTTTTGTCATTCGAGTTATTGTTTTTCAGCCTTTTGTCCTCCGAGCTTTTCTTCACACAATCCTATCGGGTGTTATGGTCATGCGGGGTTTCGTTGTTTTGGATACTACACTGATAAAAAAGCAATGGTAATATCTATGTGGCCCTATAAAATAATCAACAAATGGTATCTATTTGTAGCCACACATACTTTTCATTTGCCACATGAACTTCAAATGTGTTTCCCAGATGGTTCTGTTTATTTGGGAACAAACGAATATTAAGTGGATTATTTCCGGTGTTCGCGAGGGCAATGTAATTAAATCTAAAGCCCCATTCAAAGTAAATTTTGATGCATTCCATTGATCATAACTCAAAAATTAAACAACATACACGGTTGATCAAAACGTCAAACAAAAAGGTATTCATTCAGCTTTTAAACGATGTATAACAAGTTATTACATTTTACCGTTTCGATCAAACTGTCGCACTTTAATTGTGATCGATGACGTCATGATCTGCACAGTCGCTGGTGACACTGTACCGGCGAACTTACCATAAACACATTTGTTGTGCATTTGTCACTTCTTCACCGCATCCGCGAAGTTTTCACTTGACGATTGCCCAATATTTTTTATCGGTCTTAACTCAGGGCAATTCGGAGGACTAATCTCTTTGGCGACGGAATAAACATTGTTTACAGCATACCATTCTAGTACCTCCTTAGGGTAGTGGCAGCTGGCTAGATCCTGCCAAAACATAACGTTGGTTCTGTGTTGCCGAATGAAGGGTAAAATCCGCTTTTTCAGACACTCTTTAATGTAAACCTTCGATGTTATTGTGGAAGATGTGATGAAAGCCTTGGTTTAATGGCCACAACTGCAGGTTCCTTGTGAAAACATTAGTTTCCGAGCAAACTTATCAGCAAAAACAAATTCATACCTGGAAGAGACATCCCCACGACCAGTAGCCAGGTCAAATTTTTCATCCGGGGATTTTCTTATAATCCGTTTTGAAGTATGTTTCGTCATCCATTAAAATACAGCCATCAAATTTCGTCAAAACTCGTTCGTATAGTAATCGTGCTCGCTCTTCTGGCAGCTAAATTTTGTTTCAGGGAGCAATTCGGATGTTTGCTGGCACAAAAAGACTTTTATCTTTCTCTTGAAAGGATGTTACGCACGGGGGAATAGTTTGAATCGTATTTCTTTGCCAAACCTCGTATGGAGACACCTGGGTTGCCTTTCACGTACCTCAGCACCTTTCTCCTCAGCTCTTTGTCCCTAAGATAGATGCGCTGTGCTCTATCCACACTCAGAGTATCCTTGTAACGTTTCATTACAAGACACACCGTTGTCTTTGGAAATTTTAACAATTGTGCTATTTTTGAGGCAGACCACGAAGGATTCTCTAGGTGTATGTGCACAATAATTTTCTTTTCTCATGTTCCATGATCCCTAATTTCGAGATGCGTCGATCTATCGAGGAAAACTTTTTACCAATTTCTTCGTCAATGTAACATCAACAAATTCTTGTTTTTTGTTCCAACCGTGCGTCCATATTTACTTGAATCGAGCTTTAGAAGGTGAATTATTTGAAAGTTCACCCCAATAACAGACTGCTCTTTGGCAATTTGGAACGGCTATGCTCAAGTTACTTGACAAAATAACTTTCTTTGTATTTCACTATATTATTCGGGTAAATTGATTTCCGTGGTTTCGAGTTTCGAGTATGTGTTACATTCTGGTAAACGTTTATTGGGATAGTATCATTCAGGTAAAAAAATGTTTCGGAGATCTTATAGAATCGATTAAATAGCGCTGTTTACAATTTTTTTTTAACGTAGGACTACGTCTTTGTTAATAGCTAAATAACTTGTTTGAAGCTTGCTTTTTTGCAATCGCTGCCCACTGTTTGCTGTCACCGTCATTATTCTCTTTTAACTAGTTGTTTAATGCTGGTAATGTTGTCTACAAATTCCACTCAGTGCTCCAAAGTGTTTCTTACGTTTTAGTGCCTTGAATAGAGTCCCTACCATTCGATAGAAATCAAATAATTTTGAGAAAGTCTAAGTGAAATGTTGCAAATGAGCGTCTACCCAAGAACCGCTCGAATAGTGCTCGCTGTTATCGGGCAAAAAGGAAAGCGGCCGAAGGTATTGCGTCGCCTACTGGTTGGGACGCTGGAGAAGGTCCTTCAACTCGAGGTCGGAAATCTTAAATTATTTTCGTCAAGCAAATAGCAGGCTTTCCAGGCGTCATTTTCATGGCGGTTATCAAAATGACAGAAAGAATAAATTCATTAATCTCTAACAAATATAAATGCTTTATGGGACTCGTGCACGGAAATTTTTGTCGAAAATTGATGATTACTTTGAATAATGATAAATAAAAGTTATTTATTCTTGTAGGAAAACTGAAAATAAAACTAAACAAATATTGCTTATTATTCTCTTGAACCTCAGCCGAACAGACACAATACTCGGAAATCGTTCATCGAACATGAAAAGTAGCCAAATTTAATTTGTTATCAGTTAGTATTATGGCTGTTGCGCGCATGCTGATTTAAAATTTGTTTTACATGAATACATTAACGCCATTGTTGCCATTGTTTGTGTTTCACTTAAGTCGATAGTGTTTTATCAACGATGTTTAGCAGTGAGAGTTGTTCAATGAGTTAGGTCTATGTTTGAACCATTCCTACAATTCCTATTCTGAAATTGCTTGTATCTCTTTGACTTTAAACAATTCTAAAAAATACAAAAGTATATAACATACATATTAACATATTATTTATTAATGATCTCTTTAAAAGATTAAATAGTCTTATCTACATTTTACGATCTCATCTAAAATTTTAACAACTGGGAAAGAAAGTTGACATGTTTTTGGGAGTGCTGGGGCTGGGTTTCGGGATGATCGATTTCGAAACATATATTTCGTGTGCCGAAGCTGAAATGTCTTCGACATTGGCACATTTGGCAGTGTTATATACACACATAGGCATAGTAGAAACCGTATGCAGTTGGAGCTGATTGAAACCATCCTCTTGATAAAAGTGTCCTAAATGACTTATAATATAGAGATATAGAATATCTTGCTATCATATGCCATTCATATTATTTCCAATGAAAGCAAGATGTATGAATGTAGATATCAAGACAGCCTATATCAAATAATTAAGGTTGTAGTGCGAAATGTTTAGTGTATGGAAATTAGATTTGGAACGGAACGTTTGAACAATAATGCGATCTAGATTGCACATTGCTTCTTAGTCCTACGTAACCTTTGCGTACAACCCCATTGGGCTGTACCTTGTAGTTTTTTAACAAACTTCCAGTCTGACATTTCCTAAAAGGACAATTAGTAATAACTTATTTCCAAGGATCGGCGAGCACCTGAGTTGAAATGGATTGAATTGTTCAAAACGAGTTGAATAATGCACAAAGAATAGCTAAATAGAAGAAAGTACGGCTTGAAAGCTCAACAATTATAATTACGGTTGCAATTTCTATAAACTCAGGTACACTTCCGTGCGATTGGTCACACAACCTCATTAGTATCGCTCTTTGGTTCAAGCTCAACTTGCCAGAATGTAAACTTTTCCCGTCTACATTGTGAAATACCTTCCGACTCGCTGGTACTAGTAATAATATTTCCGTTAATGAATAGCAATATTATAAAACAAGCTGACACAGTCTCCCACATAAACTAATCTCCATTCCGACCGCATGTTACTTCTAAACCGACCTATAGAGCATCAGCTTATAAGCTTACCACCCCCCATTTCTGTGCCGAGATTAATACCCGTTGCATGTGCTTGTGTGTTTTCGTCCTTTTCCCATGTCCATTTCCTGCATGTAGGTACGTAATCACTGTCTTTAGTTTAAGCTTCTTTTCGGTGTTTCAATTTGTCTTTCTGTATCCATATGTAGCTACAATATGTGTGAACAGTGCCCCCCTCATTGACCATCTCAATTTATGACCTTCTGCATGGTACGATTAATATCCTAGGCGTGATGTAAAGGTACGTGCTTTCAGCACTCTCAGCGACGTCCTGCATGCTTCCGGTGTGATAAGAGAAGAACAATCTAATTTAAAGATTAATTTATTTTACTTCCACTCCAAAGCCCTGCACTGAATAGAATGTGCACTGCCTAGAATGAATGAGTTCACACGCACCGAATGCTGCCACTGCTGATGGTGGCATACTGACAGTGAGACTGGCAGTGCTGCCTGCGGGAGTGCACCGAGCGAGAAACTCCTTTACATCACGACTGCTTTGCCTGAAATAATTATTTCCTTTCACAGACACTATCAACCGTCCGTATGATATTAATTAAATTTTCTTCATTTTCCTCTCTCCTCTCATCTCAACATACCAACGACGACGGATACTCACGTCGCACTGCCTTCGGGGGGGAAAAATTCCTGGCTGCTACCGGAACTCACAGGTCACGGCAACTGATGGCGATAAGGACCGACCGCAGAATATCGTGTATTTCCTCACCGGACAGGGTATCGATCCGGACAATCCGGCCAACAGCAAATTCGACATCAATCGAACCAGCGGGGACATCTTCGTGCTCAAGGTAGGTGTCAATCGGCGACAATTTGCTCATCTTCCGTTGGATGAACTCAATCATACTGCACTTGGCATTATCCTGATTGGCGGTAAAAAAAAAGAAATAATCAAACGCTGCAATCATTATCCTGCACCGGTCTGGCGAGAGCAGCCGGCAACCGAACGTCATCATAAATCATGAAACTTATGCAATTTATCCGTGAGATTGCGGGTGTCTCCATGCCGTCGTCTTGCCGACGATGAAAAGAAAATTGTGCAACGTGAAAGATCTTGATAATGGTTGATGATGGGATGCTGTCACTATGGACCACTGAACAGTGTGACTTTGCATAATGCCTCCGGCTTAAGACAGCCAGGATAAGCCAAGAAGTATGGGAAAGTTGGTTTTTTTTCCTCCAAAGCAGCCTATCAGGATGTTCGTCACGTGACACAGTGGAATGGGATTAAATATGGCTTTATGATAAAGTTACGAACCTGCCATTTTCCTGATTGCTTATGACGATATTAATGGTAGGATTAGCAGAGATTTAAAGTTTGTGATGGCTTTGATAATGAACTTGAATGATGTCTTCTTAACTTATTAATTGAGTTTATTCAAGTTTTCAATGAATTACTGTCCAGATAAGGCAAACCTGAAAGAGAATAGCTAGCTTTACAAAATCTTCCATTCCCTTCTTCACGACAAATCAATTTGCTCTCCCAGCATCTTTACTGCTAAATTTATGCGATGGCACTTGCTGGATGATGGCAGGCATCTGATCTTCACATAATCGCAGCTCACCGTTTAATTCCTTTGAAGTTGAAGATTAACAGCTCTCAGAAATGCGATGCTCATCCGGCAAGCATAAGACAGATTTTTCCCTGAAACACAAGAACTAATCAAATATGCAAAAGACTGCCGGCAGCCACCCACAGCTGGTCGTCATTGGCGTCCCTTATCATCGTTCTATTAGGAGGAAGTTCGTTGAAACATCAGAGCGCGTCACGTGAAGCCACTTGAATATTAAAATTTCACTTTTTTTTCTTTTCCTTTTCGTTTCAACATCCCATCCACAGCCACTTGACCGGGATCAACCGAATGGACGGCCCCAGTGGCGCTTCACGGTGTTCGCCCAGGACGAAGGCGGCGAGGGTCTGGTCGGATATGCGGACGTGCAGGTCAATCTGAAGGACATCAACGACAATGCACCGATCTTCCCGCAGGGTGTGTACTTCGGCAACGTCACCGAGAACGGAACCGCCGGGATGGTTGTGATGACAATGACGGCCGTGGACTATGACGATCCCAATGAAGGTAAGCCGTTGATACGCCCAAAAGTAGGTCTATTTCTTATCGGCCATTATTTGATCTCCGAACAATAGGTACGAACGCGAAACTAATCTATTCGATCGAGAAAAACGTGATAGAGGAGGAAACGGGCTCGCCGATATTCGAAATCGAAGCCGATACCGGTGTCATCAAAACGGCCGTCTGCTGTTTGGATCGCGAACGCACCCCGGACTACTCCATACAGGTGGTAGCGATGGATGGAGGGGGGCTCAAGGGGACTGGGACGGCCTCTATACGCGTCAAGGATATAAACGATATGCCCCCGCAGTTTACCAAAGACGAATGGTTCACCGAGGTGGACGAAACGGATGGCACCAATCTGCCGGAGATGCCAATTCTCACGGTGACCGTTCACGACGAGGACGAAACGAACAAGTTCCAGTACAAGGTGATCGATAACAGTGGCTACGGAGCGGATAAGTTCACCATGGTTCGGAACAACGACGGTACGGGTAGTTTGAAGATCGTTCAGCCGCTGGATTACGAAGATCAACTGCAGAGTAATGGCTTCCGGTTCCGTATTCAGGTGAACGATAAGGGTGAAGATAATGATAACGATAAGTACCACGTAGCTTATTCGTGGGTGGTTGTGAAACTCAGAGACATCAACGATAACAAACCTCAATTTGAGCGGCCCAACATTGAAGTGTCGGTTTACGAGAATGCCGACGTTGGCAAGACGCTGGAAACGTTCAAAGCCACCGATCCGGATCAGGGCGGAAGAAGCAAAGTCTCCTATGCTATCGATCGATCATCCGATCGGCAACGGCAGTTCTCGATCAACCAGGAAGGCACGGTTACCATCCAGCGGCAGTTGGATCGTGAAGTTACTCCCCGTCATCAGGTGAAGATCCTCGCCATCGACGACGGTATTCCACCGAAAACGGCCACCGCAACTCTGACCGTGATCGTACAGGACATCAACGATAATCCACCTAAGTTCCTGAAAGACTACCGACCGGTCCTACCGGAGCATGTTCCTCCAAGGAAAGTTGTCGAAATCCTAGCCACCGACGATGACGATCGTTCCAAGAGTAACGGTCCTCCATTCCAGTTCCGGTTGGACCCCGGAGCGGACGATATTATCCGAGCTTCGTTCAAAGTAGAACAGGACCAGAAAGGCGCCAACGGGGATGGTATGGCAATTGTTTCGTCGTTGCGATCGTTCGACCGCGAACAACAGAAAGAGTACCTGATTCCAATCGTGATCAAAGATCACGGTAATCCGGCCATGACCGGTACCAGCACCTTGACGGTGGTGATCGGTGATGTCAATGACAATAAGATGCAACCCGGCTCGAAGGAAATCTTTGTTTACAACTACCTAGGCCAAGCGCCGGATACGCAGATAGGAAGAGTCTACGTTTATGATCTGGACGATTGGGACCTTCCGGATAAGAAGTTCCACTGGGAAACGAACCACGAGCACCCAAGATTTAAACTCGACGAGGAATCGGGTATGATCACGATGCGGACGGGAACGAAGGATGGACGATATCATTTGCGATTCAAGGTGTACGATCGGAAGCATACTCAGTCGGATGTTCAGGCAAACGTGACGGTTACGGTGCGGGAGATTCCTCACGATGCGGTGACCAACAGTGGCTCGATTCGGATAGCAGGTATAACGGATGAAGACTTCATACGGGTGTGGAACTACCGGACGCAGAGTTTGTCGAGAAGTAAGCTGGATCGATTCAAGGACAAGTTGGCGGATTTGTTGAACACGGATCGGGAGAACGTGGATGTGTTTAGCGTACAATTGAGACGGAAGCACCCACCGCTGACGGATGTTCGATTCTCGGCCCATGGATCCCCGTACTATAAGCCGGTGAGGTTGAATGGAATAGTGCTGATGCATCGAGAGGAGATTGAGAAGGATGTGGGTATTAATATAACGATGGTTGGAATCGACGAGTGCTTGTACGAGAATCAAATGTGCGAAGGCTCGTGTACGAACACACTGGACATAAGTTCACTGCCATATATGGTGAATGCAAACAAGACATCGCTGGTTGGGGTTCGGGTGGATGTACTGGCCGAGTGTACGTGTGGTGCGAGGAACTTCAGCAAAGCAGAATCGTGTCGGTCTTCTCCGTGCTACAATGGAGGTCGTTGTATGGAAACTCGGTATGGGTTGTCGTGTTCGTGTCCCACGGGATACACGGGACCCCGGTGCCAGCAGACGACGAGAAGCTTCCGAGGCAATGGCTGGGCTTGGTATCCGCCCCTGGACATGTGTGACGATTCTCATTTGAGTTTCGAGTTCATAACTCGGAAATCTGACGGTCTGCTGTTGTACAACGGACCGATCGTTCCACCGGAACGAGATGAACTACTGGTGTCTGATTTCATTTCCGTCGAGTTGGAGAGAGGTTATCCAAGACTGCTGATTGACTTTGGTTCCGGAACGTTGGAGTTGAGAGTTAAAACTAAAAAGTCACTGGACGATGGAGAGTGGCATCGGCTGGACATCTTCTGGGACACGGAAAACGTACGGATGGTGGTAGATTATTGTAAGTCGGCGGATGTGAACGAACTTGAAGATGGATCGACTCCGGAGTTTGACGACGCGACTTGCCAAGCACGGGGAACAATTCCTCCCTTCAACGAGTATCTGAATGTGAATGCCCCGCTGCAGATTGGAGGATTCTATCGGGAGCAGTTCGATCCGACTCACTACCGGTGGAACTACATGCCGATGGGCAAAGGCTTTGATGGTTGTATAAAGAATTTGGCGCACAATAGTAAATTGTATGATTTGGCACATCCTGGCTTATCTAGGAACAGTGTGGCTGGTTGCCCGCAGACGGAGGAAGTTTGCAGCCAAAGTGAGCAAACTTCTCGTTGTTGGGAGCATGGTAACTGTGTGGGTAGCTTTACGGAAGCCAGGTGTCAATGCAGGCCAGGATGGACCGGTCCGGCTTGTAACATACCGACAATTCCGACTACATTCAAACAGCAAAGCTACGTCAAGTATGCGCTAAGCTTCGAACCCGATCGATTCAGTACGCTGATTCAGCTAAGGTTCCGAACGAGGGAGCAGCATGGTGAGTTGTTCCGAGTCAGTGATCAGCACAATCGCGAGTATGGAATTTTGGAAATCAAGGACGCGAGGTTGAGATTCCGGTACAATTTGAATTCGCTGCGGACGGAAGAACGGGACATTTGGTTGAATGCCATCGCGGTCGACGATGGCCAGTGGCACGTGGTGAGGGTGAATCGTCACGGCTCGGCAGCGACACTCGAGCTGGATGGCGGGGAAGGTAGACGGTATAATGAAACGTTCACCTTCGATGGCCATCAGTGGTTGCTGGTGGACAAACAGGAAGGTGTCTACGCTGGCGGCAAAGCGGAATATACCGGCGTAAGAACGTTTGAAGTTTATGCTGACTACCAGAAGAGCTGTCTCGATGATATACGGTAAGTGATTTCGGGGTGGGTGAGTTATTTTGAGTAGCTATTGAACCGTGATTTGTTTGTTTTTATGACCCAAACAGACTGGAAGGAAAGCATTTACCTCTTCCTCCAGCGATGAACGGCACCCAGTGGGGCCAGGCTACGATGGCTCGTAACCTAGAACGAAACTGTCCGTCCAACAAGCCCTGTGCCAACGTCATATGTCCAGATCCGTTCGAGTGTGTGGATCTGTGGAACGAATACGAATGCACGTAAGTACCACCCGGTTCCAGTGCTGGGAAAAGAACATATGAACCATCTATAAACCATCATAAATCAGACATCATCGCATAACTCATCATCCGAACATAACATTCACGTGCTTCTCTTCTCTCATGTCGGATTTTGTTGTTTATTATTCATCCATGTACTAACCCATCCATCCATTCAGAGGGACTAGCAAAATAATACGACGAACAAGATCAGAACGGACGCGACTACCACTGACTACATCATGAAAAAAAAGCACTGAACATCATAAACTACCAGAACCGGAAGCGACAACATCAACCAAGCACGAAACGTGAAGCTTTTGCCGAAATCACAAATCTCATCATATTTTTATTCCCAAACCGCCCCGTTGCTGGTCGGACGAACGGCTCCAGCCAACGTCATCGCACAAGATGTCATTTTTTTCATCAACCAACCAACCAACGAACAGTATAACTTTGATTGTCCTTCGTGATTTGCAACCGCCGCCGCCGCCACCACAATTCATCATCAAATGCTTAATAAATATAAAGCTTTGCTCATAAATTACATGATGTATAGCGCGGATGTTCACTTGTGGAAGTCAGACATGTATCATTCTTTATTCGGGGCTCTTGACCAAACAGGACTCGCTCGGTGATACAATTTTGTTCCTCGGAGCACGATAAATTAGAATAAAGGTATTCTAATTTTCCGGCCTGAATCAGATGCAATTCAGTTTCTTCCGGAATGACAATCAAAACCCAATTAGTGTTTCGTGCTAGGTTGATTAAATCGTTCCCAGACGGACCACATCTATCATCTTTCCTTTCTACCCTACTCATGCGAACATACTTACTATCATGAAGATTGTCTCTTTTTTTTGTTCCTTTTCGGTTGAGGATTAATTTTGCTGCATACTCGTGAGAATTTTCTTTCATTTGCTTACATTTCGAGCGAAACTCATCTTTATATCATACCACCTGTCCGCAATCATCAATCCTCCTCACCTACAAACAAACTGTCCCTCAAGGAATTTCCCTGTGTGTGTGTGCTACGGATGATGAGGTTTTTGTTACAGAGTTTCCAAAGAAAAGCCATCTCTTTGCAGCATGAAAAGCTCCTAGGCAAGTAACTACAAACTATTCGCAACCACCGCCGTCATTACCGTCGATGTCGTTCTCAGCTCGCTCCAGATATAGATTTTCACCGCCCGAAAGACTTTTGAATCTCGGCATGTGTAGAACCCTCTTATGCATCATATGTTCGTACGTACCAGCGCCATTGTTGGGCGTCCAAAATTTCTCATCATGCTTATGGAGGTGCACTTTTTTTTTGATGATTCTGTGAAGGTAAGCTGGTAATGTTCGGTGCCATTGTAATGTGTGATGCACCAGCCTGTCAGTTCTCTGAAATGTGAATGGATCTGTAATAGTTCCGCAGGGGTTTGTAACATGAATCGAAAACAGTTATATTGCCGAGAGATTTTCTGTCAATCGACCATTGGTGCCGAAACGTATGGTAGTCAGTTTCAGCCATAGTAGATTCAATGATAGACTATACATTCTAAAGTTATCAGCAAAAGGAATTTTATCGAATCAGTCTGGTAAAAAGCAACTCGCATTTGCATTTTCCATGCAAGCGTAAATTTCGAATGTTTAAACTTGATTCCAATGTGAATCAAAATTTAGTTTTTCTTCAAATTGGCATGGTCAAATTGAACATCGACAAAGATTTTTTGAGATCTTGTTTTGGAAATTTTTTGAGATCTTATTTTGGAAATTTAGATGATTGGTTCCCTTTCTTATTTACATTGTTCCAAAATTTACTGAGACTCGATCTTCTTTCGTGGAATTCCGTTTATTAAAAACATCAATTGAAGACACTGAAATTTTCAATCACGAACCAAACCGAGTGTAAGTAAATTAAATTAGTTCGTTGAAAAACTTCGGTATCTCGAATTTTGTTATTAAAAAAACTTGAACGTAAAACGAGGAGAGTCTGCTTCGAGCATCGGAAGTGACCGATTGTGTCGATGCTTCGATGCGCTCTGTTTTGTTGCCAGCCATAGTGCGTTATCTATTGTTCGGTGGAACGAGTAATAGATTACTCTACACACAAAAATATCAATAAAACTGAACTTTTTTTAAACATTTTTCAATAAACACTTTTATGAGCGTATTAGTAAACAGCTTTGTCAAATTATCATTTGTAAATTTGAGCAAATTCTCTTCAGTTCCATTAGAAAAAACTTTGCATTTATAGACCAGTACTTAAAAAACTTATTTTTTGACAGTGTTCGACTATTGTTATTGTTTGATTGCATCATATTAAACTATAAAACAAATGTAAAGGTGCAGCTAAGAAGAATGTTTGATCACATTTAAAAAGTATGTTTGATAATAGTTTTGCTTCATCTCATCTAACCATTGCATTCTCGTCAGTTGGCAACCAGCGATGGCTAAGAAAAGGTTCAGTTTTTCCAACGTCGGAAATGTAACAGCTTGAAAATTTATACCGTTCCCAAATTATTCCGAAGCGCAGATATAATTGTCTAGCAAGCTTACGGTAAGGGTAGCAAGTTGAGTGCTCGACACCAAAGAAGTCTGTAGGTTGCAGTTGAAATAGGCCTATCTGCGAAAGGATAAGTTTTTTGTCAAGTGGATTTTCAAGGAATTTGCTAGAGTTTACAAGTGGTGATTGTTTCGAAAAGTGTTCCAGTTATCGTTGAGATTGTTTCTTTGGCTTTCAGTCTTTTATGTAGGGGAAACATATATTTTTTCTATTTTCCGACGTTTCGGTGCAATGTATTTTGCCTTCTTCTATTGCGCCGAAACGTCGGAAAATAGAAAAAATATCTGTTTCCCCTACACAAAAGACTGAAAGCCAAAGAAACAATCTCAACATTAAAAAGTAACAGTTCCAGTTATCTATTTTTATTTTTGTTATAAAAAGTGCTTAACTGAAGTGTTAGTTTAAATTTTCCTACTTTTTCAATCACAATAAATCAACTACCCTGTGAAATGTGGTAGTTCGCCGGGTGTGATAATTAATTAATGATCCATACTATTGGTTCACCATACTACTTTCTTATATAGAAACGGGAAAACCCCTATCACATTTTTCTCCAAACAGCATCCTTACTGTTGATATACCAGTGTTCCTTATGGCCGTAATCTTCTTTCAAGCATTATTAAAGATTGGATTGTTTTCCCAATGAAAAACCACCATCACATTTTGTGAGTGGCCCAAATAGCATCTCTATTTTGGTTTAAATTGTTCAAATCCTAAAAAGGTATTTAAATTGAAATAAGACGTTGCGTGAATTCATCTGCCCTATAACCCTTTTATCCAGTATCACGGCGAGTATCACGTTACCTGTAACGGATTGTCTTAGTTTGGGATCACCAGTTTTTACACATTGAGGATGTATGTTGGTCCTGAGCATCGTCTGTGTGGTAAGACCTGATCTGCCAATTAGGTAGTAGCAACCTTAAGCGATCAATCGTGGTCATACTCATGCACCTGAAAAAAGACTTACCATATTGGATTCAATCGTAGACAGCGTTCTCCTTAATGTTAAGGTTATTGAAACGATTTCCAAAATTTTACATTAACTTGGCTTTGGGGTTTACATATACAGTAATACCTGAATATAACGTAACCTCGATATAACGTAACTCGATATAACGTAACTTTTACCTCGATATAACGTAATTTTTTTTACCTCTCATTTTGGCAGTTTAAATTATAAACGTGATTAATCTATTTATATACAGGGTGTTCGGTTCCAGAGGTGTTTCGGTAGAGCAAATATTTTTCTAAATAGATATTCTTCTCCTTAGACGCCACATTAAGCAGCGCCATGATCAAGTGGGCTGTGCGTCCTGCGACATTACCACGGCGGAGTTGAATTCGTGATTTTTTAATCTGATAATTGGAGGCACAACATGTCGCATTCAAAACAGTATTGCAAAAAAAAACTAATCGAGATAGAAAGTTTGTGACAAAAAGAGCGTTATAGAATATATTTTAAACCACGTTTTTGTTGAATCAACTACTGATGTTTATTACGTAGTTTTTTGCAAAAAATATGAAAAAATTTCGGGAAAATAAAGACGTTTAAAAAATTTACCCCAAAAACGACACAAAATAATTGTCACTCAAAGTCTAAATGAAACTGTCACATAGAAAATTCTCTTAGCTTTTGTATGAATAAAGAAAAATTTAGCTTAGTTACATAATTTGTTGGTGACAGTTAATTTTAGACTAACATGTACTATAACATTGAAAGCTCAATAACGATGTAAATTGTGAGATTTGACTGTATGCGTAGAACTTTTTTTTTTTCAAATATTATCCTCTTCAACTTCAAGTGTCCTTCAACCTATTGCGAAAATTTAAAATGAAACATCTGAAGTACAATTGAAGTTAGATTGTATGTCGTAGGATGGGAAGTACGATTGAAGTAGGAAAAGGGACTTGGTTACTTCAATCGAACTTCAATTGTACTAGGCTTCGCTATCTGGGAAGGTTTGGTGAAAAGTTGCCTGCGATGTTGCGTGCAATGCTTCAACATTTTTTGTATATGCCGTCAAAAATCTGTTTTCTGTGTATTGTTTGTTTAAGTGTATGTAGTAGGAAGCTAGCTGTTAAAACTTCTTTGTTCTTGCACAACTCATAATTCAAAAAGGTCGACTAAGCCGGAGATTTTTTGAAAAATAGACCGTGTGTCGCGTAAACAAGACAAAATTATGAAGAAGTACAATGCTTGGTCTGCATCTACCATCTATGCCATGAGATATGCAAAGGACAACATTCTCTAAAAAAAAATAGCCAACAAGGAGGAATGTGTAAGAAACTAAAAGAAAGTAAGCTTTTTTTCAAGCGATCCCCTACATAAACACATGTTGAGAGAGACGCCAAATCAACAAAGATTGGATCACATTCGTGCCTTGCAGCAACATCGATGGGTCGCTTAAAATACCATTAATGTTGATTGAAAACTCTCACAGACTTTGAGCCCTCAAAAATCTTAAGGTGTTGCCTGTAACATCAGGGCATCTAAAAGCGCTTAGATGACAAAGGAGCTTTTTAAAGAGTGTTCTCAAGTCAAAAGGACTTCCCTATGAGCCGCTCTTGTGTTGGGCAATTGCACAGCTGATTACAATGCAGATGAGCTAATAACTGCCTATGAATCAATATTTACCATCTTACTCCCGCCGTTCTCCAACAGATTGATCAAAATACCATTCAGATAACTAAGACGCGCTACAAAAATTAACAAAAAATTGAAAAATCCATAAAAAAATATAAAAACATATTAAAAGAAATAAAAAAAAAAAACAGATGTAAAAAGAGCTGGAACACCCTGCTGGGTGAATAACATTGATTTTGCGTTAATTCTTTTATAGAAAAAAAAGCTAAAAACAAATTCTTGGAATTTTTTTTTGCTTCTATATAACGTAACGGAAATAAAAATTTAGTTACGTTATATCGAGGTATGACTGTATTAGATAATATATGGAGTGAATATTTAAAAAAGGAGTTGTTATTTAATAGTTAAAAGATATATCTGTAATTAAATTTATTCCAAAACTCCTTGAAGGATAGGCCCTCATAGCTACAAGAGAAACCATCAATTATTCGACAGTTTATGCAAGTTCACAGAGCAAAGCTCAAACATGTATTGATGTGAAAGATAAGTCTGGATTAATCAAGAACATTCTGGAAAAAATGTCATCATATCTATCAGCAAAATCATCAACCATTTGTAAGATTACGAGTACGATATTAAATTATGGAGATTAATAAATCTAAGCTGAAACAAGTATTGAAGTGGAAGATGTGTCTGCGCAATTTGAGAACTTGCTGGAGTAAAGGTCTTGATATCCACAAACAAAGCATGAGTTTACATTATGGTAACGATATGAATGCATGGTGGTCCGCAGTTTCAAGCTGAACCAAGTGTTGAGATATTAGTGAAAATATAAAAGGTTGTTTGTGTTCATCATGCTACTGTATGAAGGGCCAAAAACGTTTGGGTGGGACCGTAAGCAGATACACTTACGCGAAACCCGCGAATATAGGGAAGAGAATCTCCTTCCAAAAGCAAGTTCACATACACAGCGCTAGAATCGAGCCCTCGATTGACAGAATAGACCCAATAGATGGGGTCGAAGAGTCCGCCCTCGTTCCGCGAAATGTTATCAATAGGGAAGAGGCAGTCCCATGCTCTCTATCCAAATCGTTTCACTTAGGTGCCCTGATGGTCCCTCCATTTCCCCGTTGTATATTAGGTCGTCGATATTTAGTATATTTAGTAGTGGTCAATTGATTGCTTAAAGTTGGTTAGGGTTAATGCCGTTCTTTACTTATTGCTCTGTGTCGTTTTGGTGTTTCTGCTTTTAAAAAATTGACTTTAGGGTGTCATATGGTATTGCTCGCAGTCATAGGATAGGGAAGAGAACAAGAAAAATAAGAGAATGCATTAGTGATTGGTGACGCACTATGCGCATGTGAGATTTTAAAGGTTATATTCTCACAACGGCCGTTTAGAATGGTTCGACGGATGCATATGAGGGATCATCCCCGTTGAGTTACCACTCGTTTACTCTATTCCATCACGTTTGGTTACAGAAGACAAGAAACGTGTTACAACGTATTTCATTTGCGAATATCACGGCAATGATCCCCCATCGCATCTTCAAGTGGTCATTGCAAGCTGTCCATTTGGTTCAGGCACTTTTGAACGTTGATGGGGCAGCCGATTCACACATGAAATCTGACGCGGCCAACTCGGCAGAACGCGCCCATACCCCTTTCTAAGCCGAAGGGCAGGGATGTAAAAGGTTGTTCCAGGTTATTCATAAAAATCAGACATCTATACCTCTCTCCGAAAACTCCAACGTATCTCTAGCAACGCTTGCAGATCTTAAAACAAATACCTTAAGTTAATTATACATCTATCTGTAGCTGTATCCTCTTTTTTTGCTCTGGTTATGGTTAAAGATCTTAGGACCTAAGTTCTGAGGGTTTTAGATAACAAAAACATACTTTCAAGAGTACGGCCAAATCTTAGTAATTTGAGGGTTTTTGGTTGTGTGGCGTATGCACAGATTGTAAGTCATACAAGACTGAAGCTTGACATGAAATCGGAAAAGGCGATATTTGTGGGCTACGCAAATAATGGTTTTCGGCTGTTGAACAACCATTCAAGGTTATTGCAAATAGCAAGACATGTAATTGAATGATGAAGATGTAATTGAACGATGAAGAAAAAACACTGTTTTAACACAGTATCATTGAGATAATTAATGCTCAGGGGTTACCGCCGGACACTGAAACATCAAGCAGAGGGAATTCTGAATGATACAAAAACAAACTCGAGCTAGATCTCAGAAGAAGATGGAGGTACCATTTTAGTAGATCCGTTAGAGTTAACGGAGGGAAGTGAATATGAATCTACAGTTGAAGAGCAGGGTGAAGGTAGTGAAACACAGAGCAGCCACCGGAAATCCGACGCTGTACAAGGAAAATAAGGCTTCCAGAAAGGTTTGGAAAATCTCTTGAAAGTAATCGAACCTGGAAATCAGTGGAAGGTTCTATAACCTAAAAATTAATAAAGTCAATGTGGGTGTTCATCATCAAAACAACAACAAAGGATGATGGGCGATATAAAGCCAGATTGTTAGCAAAAGGCTGCTCACAACGACCAGGATTTGAAGTTGTATCGGATAAGGTATACCATCCATACAAAGAACTATTAGGATGCCTACAATATTTGGCTTTGATTTCGCCTGATATCAGTGCTCCGGTTAACACACTGAGAAAGTTCCGAATTTATGCTACAAATGAGCACTGGGGAGGTTTTGAGCGTATTTTTCGTTATCTCCGAGGTACAACATAAACATACATAATGTATAACAAACACGAAGAGGGGTTAACTCTACAGGGTTTTGCATATACAAACTTGCTAATGATGAGATTGATAGGAAATCTGTCTCTGAGTATGTTTTCCAAGTCTTTGGAAATTTGGTATCGTGGTCAACGAAACGACAACGAACAGTAGGTTTGTCTACTACTGAAGCACAATTATTTTCGTTTTGTTCTGCCGTTAAAGGGGGTTTGTGCTTAACAAAATTCCTTAAAGAACTTGATATTATCAGGAGCCGTATTATTATCATGGAGGATAATATACCCTCTGTTAAATTCTCAGAAGAACCACGAATTCACCAGCGGATGGAGCATTTGCATATTAAGTACATGTTCGTCAGAGAATCAGGCTCTCGCCGATTGGCTTAACGAATACCAACGAAAAGTTTCAACCAGCCAAGCTCTCATGTGAGTTTGCCGTGGAAGCTTTCGTGGTTGAAAAAAAAACGCAATATAGTGTTAGTGAGATACAGCCTATACGTACACGCCCGAAGAATGGTCTATTGATTAAGAAGGGACAACTCAACTGAAATACATTCCTTCGTCGGATCAGCCAGCAGATGCATTTACGAAAGGATTACTTAAATCTCAACATTGAAAACTATTTTAAATTGTGTATGTCTTAATTGAGGGCAAGTATTAAAAATACTAGCAACACTGCCGTGAAGCTATCATGACAATTCCAACATTCAATGCACCTTTAAACAGCAAAGGAGCTTTAGCTATAAAAGTTTGGCTTAAATCTCGCGCTGTTATGACGCACAGTCAGTGCGTATACATACATATATACATAGGCACTAGAAATAATGTTATGAATCCTTATTGGATAACGGATTATTTACATAACTTTGACGATGAAGCCAATAAATATTATCATCATAAAACCACGAGAAGTTTGTGTTTCATGCGTGGTTAACGTATATTAATCCCTGATTATTTCTATCATTTTAAACCGAAGCCATGAGCTAGTAACATATCATAACATATTCATAACAGATCTTATGACCTCAATTCCTCAGAACTAGGATCTAAGAGCACGGAGTTCGAGGATGACAAAGAGTAAACATCCCTAGTAGCACACTTGTTGCCATTCGGTTGAGATATCATAAATATGACTTGCTAAGTCATAATCAAGTTACTACAACTCATAAAGGTCGTAGTGTGCTACATGGGATTAGATCAGATAAATTATTTCACTAAGATGTCTGTACCTCTAAGAACACGACCCGAAACCATCTAAATTTTAGAGACAGATAGCAGCGCCACTCTCATCGCCAACGAGATACAGTTGAACCACATTGATAGACAAAACAAATACGCACACATATTCATGCTCAAACACGTACAGCAAAGAGCAAAGTTAAAAGCACAAAATTGCCATTGCCCGTCGAGCGTCGATTCGCTTCGTTGCTATTTGAAATTTCCTTAGCAGCTGCTCATATGAGAATGCGGTTGCGGGGGTTAAATGATTTCAAGCCATTATTTACTGATGAGACACTTGAATCTTTGAATTAAAACAATCAAAACAAACCTTCAACATCTCGACTGTCAAAAAAGTGCTCGCACACTGTGATCCATGCTAGTATATGCAAACGTTTGATTGAATATTTCAATGTGCTGTCACCAGACGTCGTTGCAATTATATAAAAAGAGTGTATCCTCTATATTATTCTAGAAAAAATGACCAACTGAAGTCATAAACTACCAAAATAACTTTGGTTACGCGAGTAGACCTAAGGCCTCAATTCCAAAGAGTTTTGAATAACCTAAAACAGCTGTTTCACTCATTTCTTTGCTTGATTTAGACTTTTTTTTAGGGATGTGAGCCATATCGAAAAACTTTTAAAATAATATTTGCAACACTTGTAAATCTTGTGCCGTAAACTTCAAGATTTATTTGAATTGGACTTAACCTCAACTAAACCATTTATGCTTGTCTCTTTATTCTTCCACAGAAGCGAATCTATCAGTTATCAGACACATGCGTTATTACATTAATACTTAAAAGTTGAATACTCCACATTTCTTGTTGTTCCTTTATGACAAGAAGAACTGGGTTGATTAGATGTTCGCTAGAGAGTACGACTGGAGCTCATGCTACCAGTATACACATCAGGATTCGGATTTCCTTACCGAGTATAGCAGATTCTTTAGTCTTTAACAGGGTGGGTGATTTAACAGGGGAAAATTGCGGAGCTAAATTTGCTTGAGGTTTTGGTAGCCAGAAAATATTGTTAATATCTGATGAACTACAAATAAACGGGTTCAAAAATGCTTCAAAACAATTTCTGCTTTCTTTTCGCACTTTGACAGCAGATAAAAAAACAAAAAGACTTGTACGTTAACGTGCACAACATACTTTGATTTTGTCATGGATATCTCCGTAAAATTATCTTGAGAATTATGTACGAGCTCTCCGAGATATTGATATTCACATTTATCCGATATAACCGCAAACAATTTCTGTAAATTGCGCATCTCATTTACTTTGAAGAAATTCTTAAATAATAAGCTATTCTCACCGTATTTCCTTGAAGTATCTTCAAAATTCGGTTTCTCTGAGAATGTCGTTAAAAATCTCCAGAATACAAGTACCAATCATTATGAAGCAAACTCCAGACTTTTATTTAAGGCCCGCTGTATTTGTTCTCTCAATTTCGATCTTATATAATAAAACAGCATTACACCTACACTACGCACATCATAAACCTTATTGAAAAATTCCGTATATTTTCTCAAAATTAAACGCAAAGTTGATCAGAAATAAGTCCTTTAACTGGCTCCATAAATTGGCTAATCACGAAAATCCGTTGCAATTAAACTGTTTGATATGAAGTTTGAATTGAACTTGATTAATTATGGGAAATCTACTCAGATCTGTCTTTGCATGATAGTAAAGTTTCATGAAAATCTCACTCACATCAGGAGGAGCACACCTTCTAAGTATATCTCATCAAATGTGTTGATCAAAGATAGTTTTAACCGTTTCAAATTGCCTTAGAGCATTTCCAGAAAAATCTGATGGAGATCTATGCCAAATGGACAAAACTTGATTTTGGGTGAAACATTTACTCGATATGGGGGAAAAGGGATCCATGCGACACAAGTTTCAATTTTAAAAAGGTATTTTACCAGCTTCAGCTAACCGCCATAAACGTTTTATTGGGGTTATGAACCTACAAGTCTAAACAAACATGTTCTTGATATACACACGGTGTCCTCGGCTCTTATTCTTCAAAGTGATGCATCTTTTTTTCCAGATATTGTCTTCGAGTTGATGTCCGAACTAACGAAAACAAATACTTAGCTAAGGGAAGGTTAGAAAAGGGACGACTTTTGTGTTTCATCCAAAACTCAACCCATAACTGTGCTCAGCGAGATTGGAGGGGGTACAGATGTAAAACTTTTTTAATTTGAAGGGTTCAGGAACTGAAAAAATATATATTAGAATTCTTGATCCATCACGCTTGGGTCGGGTATCGATTCATGAAAATATCGGTTATGAGTTAAAGTTGAGTATGCAAATTTTCAGCCCAGAACACCTCTACAACGCCTATAAAGGAATCCTTTTTTTTCTCAACTACAAAATCAAAACAACCCCAGCTGTTGATCTGAAACAGATGGTAAGTAGTCGTGATGGCTGTCGTCGCCATCATCGTCAGTCTTTGCCTCTGCTGAACAGCAGCATTGATTTACAGTCGTTATCATATTTTCAAGGCTTGATTCTGGATTTCGATCAATATACATTTACTCGCACACAACGACACCACTCGGTACTTTGCGACGATGCTGTTCTTTTTTCTGACGATGAATAAAGTTAAGAAATCGATGTTCGGCTTTTGTTCGTTGCTAATGAGGGAGCAATTGCGGTTGGATTTTATTTTGCATTGCAACACCGGGTAGAATATTTCTAAAGTTTTTTTCTCGGAATCATTTATTTTATTATTGATATGCCGGCAACCAAGTTTAAGCCATTTGATTTTTTATGGTTGCGTTCATTACCTCTTATTACTGTTGGATTTGAACTTTCTTTGTCGCAATGCCTATAGAAACGATGGTTTGTATTTTGGGTGATATTAATGTTCACTTTTATTTGTGTTATTCCTAATGATTTTTTTTTCATGACATGGAGTAATGGCTCTTCGAAATAAAAAACAAAAGCAAAATAATTGTCTTTAATTCATGTGAATGACAACCCTTGTTTTCACAAATACCATGAAGGCCTTAACTATCAAGAACATCTTTTTGAAAGACAATTTTGCTCTAAAATTTCGAACTTTCATTCTAAATAACCACGAAATCTACAAAATAGCTTCTGATGTGATATTGCATCACATTCTTTTCATGTTTAAGTGACAACCATTATTAAAAGATTTGCACATAAAATGTAACCAGTTCATGTAATTTTCATAATTTTCAAAAGTGTTTTCACATTAAAATAATTATAAGAAAATTCTGGAACAGAAAAAAATGGATCAGCCACTTGCAGCATGGTGTAGCTTTACCATAGACTAACTCTAAGACCAGTAGGTCCCATACAAAAACAATTTTTTTCTTGGCTCAGTCAGTACTAGCACATCGGTCCCAAGCTCGGTCCCAAGCTTAATAATGCACCCCTTATAATGAACTCACACGAACACACTCTCAAATATTCTGTCAAAATAACACAGCAAATCAAAATAAAGGCGCAAATATGTATAACAAGGTGCTGGCTTCAAGGTGTAATTCGGACCAAGGGGTTCTACTACAGTGAATCAATTTCAAATCACTAGTTGCACATTGATTGTTGGCTTTACAGACTTATCTGAAGGAGGATAAAGGCATAATTTTGACGGTTAATACTCGCCGAAGTTAATTAAATGAATAAATTGAATCCCATTTGTAGCTGCGGTAATTATGCGAAAAAGTGAGTAGATAAATTTATTCTCTGTACATCTTGGTACAGTAAAATTATTCAAATTTAAACCACCGAAAAGGAAGCTGTTGCATAAACTCACAAGCGTGGGTGGATAATTCCAATAGATTTCAAAAATAAGTTTAAATTTCTAGTTTGAGAACTGATTTAAAATAGCAGTAGTGATTCTGCTGGGGCCTCTCACATGTGTGGTTGGTTTATTTGAATGGAATACAATAATACTTTCAACTGTCAAGTTAAAGGACCGATTTAAACCAACAGTAAGAATGCTCTTGGGGCCTCTTGGGTTCACTTCAATGTCAAAAGAATACACACAGAAAAATAAAATTTAACATGCGCGTAAATGAAATTGTTTGCAATCTCTCTTGCACCGTACAAGAGTATTTGAAGTATTTTATACCTAGATTCAGACGTTACCCGGCTTAAATTTACATGAAATACTCCATTATTTTCTACCAAATCTAGCATTCCTTCTATGTGCATTCGATAACGCAAAAAATCAAATGTTTCTTTCTATCTATGCAGTTGAATACAGTGGAAAACCTAATTGATGTGATATTACCACAATGGAACTGACTCTAACCTTCTGGTCTTGACAAGGAATCTCTAATGAGCGCTTGCGGTACGACAGTTCAGCGCAAGGGATTGTCCAATATGTCTCAATTTACCTATGCTGGGAACACTAGGATGGATTATGGTCTATTGAAACAATCTGGACCCCGTAAATCTTTATGAATTCCCAACCAAATCATATATGTGTCCGAATCAGGAATGTGTATGCGAATTAATCAGCAAAAAAAAAAAAAAATCACTAGCAGGAACATAATTTGCTGTACTGCACAGTATAAATAGATGAATTTTAGCAAACCCGTAAAATTTGACCCCGTTCAATTGTAAGCCAAATTGCTTGCAATCTTTCAAACAACAGACCTGATTTAGGCGAAATCTGGCTTAAATTTCCGTAAAATATCTCATGATTTTTTGCCAAATCTAGCATTCCATCTATATGCATGAGATAACGCCGAAGCTTACACACAGAAAATAATAATTAATTTTAAGAAGCGTGTAAAATTTCCCTTCGTTTAATTCCAAGCCAAATTGTTTACAATTTTTCATGCGCCATACAACAATGTTTGAAGTCTTTCATACAAGAGGCTTGATTCAGGCGTTATCTGGCTTAAACTTACATAAAATATCCCATTATTTTCTGCCAAATCTAGCATTCCCTTTTGTGCATTAGATAGCGCAGAAAATTCATTTTTTCTTTGTATCTGTGCATGCTTCTTTCAAACTTGGTGGTTATTAGGTGTAGTCAGCCTTTATGTATGTTTCATGGTCATAGAAAGACACCCATCGATCTTTGTCAGCTGCTGGTACAAGTTTCGAGCACGAAATTTGGCACCCTATTTTATTTCAGAAACTGTTTTTTTTTTGTTCATTTTTAAACGCTAGCTCATTTTAGAAATGAATCTTTCAAATGCGTGTATGTTTTCAACTTTTTCTTCAATCGAAGAACTTTCTCAAAATGAAACAAAGGTAATGTTGATTTTTTCCATAAAAATAACTAAAAAGAATCATTCCTCGTTATTTCGAACAAATTCTCGCACTTTTCTGTCGATTCTGCTCATCAGCCAGCTCACACCTTCTTAAGTCATGGTTTCGGCTAGCTAATTCCACCAGTTCTTCATCTAGCCAATGTCCCTGGTGACTGCTCCCTTCGTCTTCAGATTCCACTAAGTTATCGTTCAATACCTCTCGATTGGGCGGAACTGAGGACAATTTGATGGATTCAGCTTGATGGGGATAAACTGCACCTTATTATCGTTGTACCGCTATAGCACTTTCGTGCTGTAATGGCAGCTGACTGGATCTGGCTTAAACGTAACTGGACCATCATGGGACTTAACGAAGAGTAAAATCCGATTGTTGAGGCACTCCATTTTGTACACTTCCGAGTTTATAGTTTTAAAGAGGTGTTCCGATCAAAATTTGGTCAAACAGTAATGTGTGTCAGTCGATCGAAGTTTGTTATTAATAAGTCAAATTCTTTTTCTTTTTCAAGCTCAGTTAATTCAGAATACAGGAGAAATATTCAGCTAAGCTTCCTTTTTACGCTATGCGGCGATATGCCAGGTCTTTCGTTTAACACCTGTCATAGGATTTTGTACAGTCTCCTTGTCCATTTTATTCGCCGCAGAACGCCAGTTTGCCTTGATCTGTTTCTCGCTCACAACAGCTTTTTGAGTCTTCTTAAGGTTCCGCTTGACGATGGCCCAATATTGTTCGATTGGGTGGAGCTCTGGCGTGTTGGGAGGGTTCTTGTCCTTGGGCACCACTTGAACGTTGTTGGCAGTATACCACTCCATGGCCTTTTTTCCGTAATGGCAAGATGCCAAATCCAGCCAAAATAGAACGGAACAATTGTGTCGCTTCAGGAAAGGCAGTAGACGTTTTTGTAGGCACTCGCTCAGATAAATTTCCTGGTTGACGGTTCCGGTTGCAATGTAAACGTTGCTCGTTATGATTTGCACAGCTGGCCTGCCACACCAGATATTGCTTCGCGAACTTTGACAGTTTAATGTGCTTGAAAATGCCTGCCACCTTTTCCCGTCCATTTGCGTGAAAAAATTCTGTCCGGGAAGCTGTTTAAAGTCTGCCTTGACGTAAGTTTCACCGTCCTGTAACACGCAATCAAACTTCGTCAGCTTCGTCGTGTAAAACTTTCGCGATCGTGCTTTGGCCGACGTGTTTTGTTTATCGTCGCGATTTGGTGTCACCACTTTCTTGTTAGTCGACAGTCGAGCTCGTTTTTTAGCTCTTTCCATGGTTGAAGGCGCCACTCCCAGCTTCTTTGTGAAATTTCGGACGCAGAGGTTTGGATTCCGCTCGAAACAGCGGACAACTCTTTTTGTCGTCGCTGTGGTCTTCGACTTTCGATTTCCTTCCGATCCAGCTTTCCTGGCTGTTGACAAACGTTCACCGAACACTTTTAATGCGTTGGTAATAGTTGATTTAGCCACCTTCAACAATTTCGCCAACTTGGTGTGAGAGTAGTTTGGATTATCGCCATGCACGTGCAAAATTCTTCGACGACATTTTGATAACTGAAGTGCTGATCTCAAAATCAAAATAGAGGCATGATGCTCCACGCACACATCTTCAAATTCAATTTTTTTTAATACACGATGAAAGGAAATGCGTCAAGTTTAAATCAACTAAATATTGATCGAAACACCCTTTAAGTAGAATTTGTTGGTGTATGGAGGATGTTCATTGAAATGCACAGCATGTCGTCAGAAAATGACTACATCAGCATTACCGTGTAATTGGAAATATTTATGGTCACCCTTTGTGGAAAGTGGAACAAATTTTCATAGCTTGGTTTTTGCTGCAAAGTGGTGATCCAATGTTAAACAATCGTAGTACACTGTACTGTCGAAAAAAATCCCAGATCCTCTGAAAAAATTTGATCCTTTGATAACATCGTGTATTGCCAATTTAGCAAGCCAGTTGCACATGGAACATCTATAAGGCCTGCTTCAAAAGTGCACAATTGACAATTACTGCCGAACAGCCCTCAATCGTAGCTGCAAACTGTGGTAGGATGACGACGGGAAGTTCCCTACCGGACGAATGGCCTGATAACGAGATGTGGGAGAAATCAAAAATAATAAATCATCTCGCTCGCGCAAAGCTTGCAACAACCCGAACAACCGACCGGAGTCAGGAAAGAAATTTTTATGTTGTTCCACGCAGTTCCATTCTCTCGCATATCCTGGTGGGTGGAGGATAATTTTTTACGTTGAACCGTTTCCGCCGTGCCCGGAAAAGTTCGCGATGAATGGTGAAAATAAATGGAGGCAATTCGTTTTCACTTTCGGATAGAAACAGTCCAAAGTGGGGAAGGGCGGGGAAGGTTGGCCGAATCCGATCCAATATCCTCTCGTAATGGTCGCTGATGATGATGATGATCGTAAATAAAATCAATAAAAAGGATATATAGAAAGTGCGCGTATTTTATGAAACTGCGCGGAAGGTGGGAAAAATACATTTCCCGATAGTTTGGATTTCAAATGAATGCAAAATGTTCGATTCTCATCGAAGGCTTAGCATGGGATTTGCATAGTAATGGGTGGGCAACAATAGTTCGATCAGTGCCGATTGCCGATTTTGCGGCGGAAATTTTATTTATGATTTTAATTCCTATTCGCTTGCGGAGGAATGCGAGAATTTGGAGTATATTTTTCCGCAAACCACTTCGATATCCGTTGAAAATGGTTGAATTGTGCAAAACAACGCTACTAAAAAGGTGGATGTTGGCGAACGATCCTCAATAAATTTAGTTGCAAAAGCTTTTTCCCCACCCACTTCGCGCGTGTAAAAGGAAACATAAACAAATCCCTGTTGATTCTGGAGGAGGAAGGAATGTTTCCTTCCATACATCTTTGTCGGTTGCTGTTTTTTTAGCCACGTGCTCGACTTCAAGGCTGCGACGAGAGGATTTGGCAGACAAAACACGAAGCCTACCAAGCGAAACGGAATGAGCGGGAATCCTTCTGTAGAGAAGCAAATTTGCTGGGAAAGGCTTCTCGAACAATTTCTGAAAGCTGCATTGAGACATGAATTATTTATCGCAGGAACCGTTCGTTCCGCTGTCTCCCGTCGCGCCCGATTGTTTTCACCTAAAGCGCCTTCCCAAGTCAGGCGTGGAAAATACGTGGACTTTACGCACACACACCCTTGTCAACGGTCAACAAGGCCAAACTCATCTCAGCGGCACCGTGGAGTACATCAAGCGAGTCGTGGGGGTTGCTTCAAGACGTCCAATGAAATTTCACGAGAAAGTATATTTCTGTTGAGAGAGTAGATCTTTCCAGGGGAGTCGAGTATTTTCTTGTTACTTCAAAGGAAGAAATTAATTGCCCGGTGTCTAAAGGTGTAGGCGTTTGTTCGAAATTATGTTGTTCAATTTTCTACAATAATCGAAATTTCTTTTTTTAAATAATCGAATAGGTTTGACGAGAAGATTTTGAATTTTAAGAAAAATACCATTTGGTCTTTAAATTATTTGTTTTTCAAAAAATTACGTGTGAATTTTAATCCTTTCTGCAGCAAATTGCAGCATTTTTAAACCTCTTAAAAAAGATAAGCAAATCTCGAGTACTTTTTCGAACAGAAAATCTGATTTTGTAAAAAAAACGGAAATAAGATTCAAACGTAAATTTCTCATAACTCTCAGCACCCTAAGGGAAAGTAACATCACCATCACATTAAGGAAATGTGATTCCTTGTGTTGGTGGTCCTAGTTTGCATGAAAGTGCTAAGGGTTTCAATAATTTAACGGTTGAATCCTACTTCCCCTCTTTGTTTGCAAAATCAGATACGTCTGTTTGAAAAAGTACTCGAGAAATATACGATATGTACTACCACCTATTGTGTAACGGAAACTCAGTCCGACAACAATGGGCTCTCCTCTCTGTTTGACTTGAGCAAGCTTTCATTACCACTGATTGTCCTCATCATCCTATTGTATGAAAGACCAAATAGGAGTTGGGTGTATCGAGAGGCAACATCATTCATACGTATTCACAGGGATATAATGAATTTTCTTCAAACAACGAGATTAACATTTCGACGAAAATGAAAAAAAAAAAAAGAACATTGAAAACCGGACTTGTTTATCCCAATTGAATTCCACTGAACGGCTCGTTGGTAAAAGATATTACATCATTGTGTTAAAAAATTACACTAGTAGTGGAAATTCAAGTTCCATTCAGAAAAATGCTTTTTACAACGGTCTGCACTAGAGAGAGATTATACGTCATTTTGATAAATCAGTATGATAGATGGCACGTTACTTTCGCCAAATCGATACGCCATTATGCGAATAACAATGTTGTTATAAATCCTAGAGGTTTTGATCTGTTAAGTGAAATAGCTGTACCTAGAGATGAGATGAAAAATTAGTATTTACTATTTAATTCCAACTACCTTTGCTTATCTTGACAGATACGCGTATTTCGTCCACAATGTGCAGACTTCTTCAATATCTCGTACTTAGTCGAGTTATTAGTACGAGACACTGAAGAAGTCTGCACATTGTAGACGAAATACGCGTATCTGTCAAGATAAGCAAAGGTAGTTGGAATTCAATAGTAAATACTAATTTTTCTTCTCATTTCTAATGTTGTTATGTCGGAATGTTACGTCAAGTTGTCATATTTTACACAGATACGTCGAACATATCGAAATGACGTAAAATTTTTTTCTGTAACAAAACGTTGTAAGAATCTTTTTCTAAAATAAATCAATTTCTACCAAAAGAATTCTAAATTGTAAACCAAGGCCTTTTACTAACGCATCGTTTAGGGGTAATGAAATGATATAACAATGTTTCGCAAGTTGCTTTTCATCACATGCGCCGTATCTACATTATTCCCAAAAAGTGCAAAAGTGATTTTACACCGTTTTGTAAAAAGTAGTCAAAACTTTCAAGAATAATCCATCAAAAAGTTCAACTTATATGGGCATATATTCATGATTTTGTTATAACATGCCATGAACAACGAGTTTGTTTTTTTTTTGTGACTTACGTCCATTTGAAAAAGTACTCAAGAATTGGTCAGAAGAGCGAGCTGTTTAACAAGATGATGCCCCAATGGGCGCGAAGAAGGGCTCGCCTTCTGATCGCCAACTGTTAGCAATGGGTAATTGGCCTTCCCACTCTCCTCATCCAGGGTGCTTCAATCGGGTGCCCTGATGGTCCCTACCATTTCTCAGTATTAGCATTAATTGTTTATATAATTATGTATGTATTTTTATAAGGGAAAAGTACTATTCCACGCGTATCTATTAAACAGTATGTAAAAAAACGTTAGTCCATCCCAATCGCCAATTCGTAATTTTCCTGTTATTCAGCTCAAAAGTAAGTTGTTTCTATGAACGTTTTTAAATGTTTTTTTTTTTCAATTTTATGTGATTGTCATTTTGCTATCAAATTCCCATGATGTTTTTCCTCATTTGAAAAACTATGGTGTGATCAATAGAAAGATACAAAAAATACGCAAAAAGGTTTATCCACTTTATGACTTCATACTAATATAACAGTTTTCTATATTTTGTGTTACCACAAAATTGAAATTGCTAAATGCTTGTTGGATGTTGTTCTTGAACCTTAATTTTTAAAATAGACCATAGATGTCTATTAAGTTAAGGCCAGGTGACTGTGCTGGCCAATCCTATGGTTTTTCCTTCGTTGATCCATTGCGATACCAATTTTGATGTATTATTTGGGTCCCTACCTTGCTGAAATGTGAATCTTATGCTCATTTTCATTTTTCAGACGCTTGCTGGAAGTTTTAGCTTTGGTATGCCCAGATGAACTTCCTTTACCATTTTTCTATCAATGAATTCAAGCTCGCCAACGCCATCATGCATCAAATCACGACCCTACCTGCATAGAAAATGACAAATCTGGCTGAGTTGTTTGACAATTAATGATGTTGCAAGAATTTAACCCCACAAAGTTTGACTGTGGCCGTAAATACTTCTTTTTCAAGTTTTCATCGGTCTTCCGCCATTTTCTTGTAATACCATCAGACCCAAACAGCATTATTTCAGTCTCATCTGACCATATGATCTTCTTCCTGTCATCAATTGCCCATGAAATGTGCTCTTGTGCCGACCTTAGCCGTTTTTTAATGTTTTTGACGTAGGACTACGACTTTGTTTTCTATACTGGAGTACAATTTTAATAAAAATCGCATTGCCACCGTCACGAAAAGTTGTCAGGTTTTGAGCGGTAATATCTCAGTCATTTTCTAAAATTATTTTCAAAATTTTTACACCAATCGATTGGAAATATTTCTACGCATCAACTTCAAAAGAAAAATGGCTGCATACAATCACACTCTGAATAAAAGTGTACTCTGTCTTCGGCAAATTTGATCAACAATAAATATAACAGTTTTCAATAGAGAACTGAAGATTTACAGTTGTAACAGTAATGTTTAGGCAATATAAAGTTCGGAAAATTTGTGCAACAACAATTTTTCTGTCAAAAAGTAAATAAACGTATGAATCTTAGGCCTAATTGATGACCTAGAACATCCTGAATATGAAGAAGCTCAGGTATAAAAAATAAATGCCTTTTTAATAGCATAAACTGTTGTTTAAGAATACGGTGCATATGCATACGTGTTATTAAATTTTTGGTAATAAACGTTAAATATTTTTGAATCTTTTCGGGATTTTCTTGATTATCCAAAATGCACTTAAGTTCAGAACTTCAGATCTACAGTTGTAACAGTAGCTTTTAGGGCTACATAAAATTTGGAAAGGTCAACAGTCATTATTTGATAATTTTGTGTGTGATGTTCTAGGTCATCAAAACTATCCCTGAGCTAATAACTTAGGATCTACAGTAGTATCTATAGCTTGTTGGGCTATTCAAAGTACCGCTACGTATTGAACTATATTTAGTATATTATTCAGACCGTAAATAAATATTACGAGATTGACTTGCATGATCAGGGTCATCCAAATTGTCCTTGAGTTCAGAACATGCGATCTATCGTTGTAACAGTAGGTTTTTTAAGTATGCAAAGGAAGAACATGTATTTAACAATACAATATTCATTCAATAGTGTAGAATGTCAACAGACATAATGCGAAAATCTTGAGATATTCTAGGTCATCCAAACCATCCTTCAGTTCAAAACTTAAGATCCACCGTTGTAAACGCAGCTTTTTGGACTATATACGGTGACTATATGTATTCAAACATCTTCAATGGGTATTTTGGAAAGTCAGCCGTCAATATTTTATAACTATTTGATACTCTAGATCATCCGAACTGTCCTGGCGTTCAGATTTGAAGATTTACAGTTGTAACAGTAATTTTTTGGGCAAAACAAAGTTACAATTCAAACATATTCAATTAATATCCTAAAACGTCAACAAACATCAATATGCAATATAACATGTTCCTGGGCATCCAAACTCTCCTTGAGATCAGAACATAGGACCTACAGTTGCAACAAAAGCTTTCTGGACTATATAAAGCTACGTGGTGTATTGAAACATATTTAATGAATATCTTGGTAGACCAACAGACGTCATGATATAATCTTTTAGGTTATCCAATCTATCTTGGAATTCAAAGCTGGGATCTGTAACTGTAGCTTTCTAGACTAAACAAAGTTACAAATGTTATTTGATCAACAAAAGTGAGTCTTTTGGCATGTATATAGTCCAGATAGAACGAGATATCTGGGGATGTTCTACGTCACCAAAACTTCATAACCTATGAAAGGTGACGATATGTATTCAAACACATTCAGTGAATCTTTTGTAAGGTCACCAGTCATCAACAGATTATCTTGGGTTGTTCAAGTTAATAAAAACTGACTTGAGTTCAGAACTTAAAAAAAACAGTAATAACCATAGCTTGGGCTTTACAAAACTACGATGACCATTCAAACATATTGAATGAATATTTTGAAACGTCCACAGACATCAAAGGATAATCTTGTTAGTTACAGGTCATTCAAAACTTAAGGTCTACAATTGTAACAGTAGCTTTATGAGTTATACAATGTTAAGTTAGTTCTTTGGCATGAATGATCTCATAATGTCTGATGGTCTTCCAGGGCATTCATTTGATATGTTTGAATATCTATCATAACATTCTAAAGAAGATAAAGCTACTGTTACAACTGTAGATCATAAGTTCTGAACTCCAGGACAGTTTGGACGACCTAGCACATCTTAAAAATAAATTTGTGTGTTGCTAGTTGTTTGAATCATTTCTATGTTATTGAGCACTAATTCAACCAGAACACACCGAATTGCTTCTATAATAACACTTGGAAAATTTTAGGCCTAAATGGATTTATTCAATTAGTTGCGTAGTCCTACGTCATCATTTCGAACAACCAAATGGTGCTGTACCTTGTAGTTTTTGTGGCTAACCATGGCTTCTTGAGTGCCACTCTGCCCTTAAGATCATGTTTATGAAGCCGATTTCACATAGTTTGAGATGTCACATGATTTAGACTCATTTTTGATTTGTTTTGCATCTTTGGGAGCTAATAAACCTCGGTTTTGGTAAACTTTGTTTCCGATAATAAGTCAATCCGAGGACTTGGTAAGATGGAACCTCATTGTTTGAACCTTTGAACTATTTAAGCAACTGCATTTTTAAAAACTAGTACAAAATCAGCATTTTTACTATAGCTTTCACAGGACTTATGATGTTCTATTATAAATTTTCGGACACGAAATTTGTGGGTTTTTGGCATTTTTGGTGGATTTTTTACATACTGTATATGTTTTCACTTGGTTGATCCTGAAATGATAGAAATGTTGTATCTTGCTTGCTGAATAGACCTGATATAGGCTGAGAAATCTAGGGCATAATTTCTTTATTCTTTCTACATTTTTCAGATATAGCTGACCGTTATATGTGGGCTGTCCAGCTTGAATAATATTCTTTATATTATTCGCCGCTCTTTTATAATGTTTGTTCTAAGTTTTGCAGGTCAAAGTTTCTCGTTCCAGCAGTGTTAAAAAAGTTGATCGAAGTTCACTTTGGCTCACGACTATTCTCCAGATCCTCTCACCAACTTGAGACAAACTCTCCAGATGTATGAGCTTTCGTTCTCTCATTATCTTCTATATTCTCTCATGTTTCAGTAATCTACACGGCCAGCCGTTTCAACTCAGTTTTGAGTTGTTTTTGACTCACTTTCGTCAAAAGAGGAGTAACTTAAATTTAAGTAAATGTCACTTGCATTGACCAGTCGTAAAATCAAAAACATCCATTTGAGTCGATGTTTTTGATATGTCGACTTGTCAGTGCCAGTGAAATTTACAAAAATTTGAGTGACTCCACTTTTGAAGAAAGTCAGTCAAAAACGACTAAAAACTGAGTTGAAACGGCTTGGCTGTGTACTGTTCTCAATAATTCCTTGTTTGAACTCTAATTGAACTACGCAGTCATGTTTGAAAATCTTACACAGAGAAAAATAATGAATTTTAACAAGCGTGTAAAATTTCACCTTCGTTAGGTTCGAAGCCAAAGGAAGCGCAAAAACGAAATAAATATTTCATACGCCAAACAACAATGTTTGCAAACTTGCATACAACAAACTAGATTCAGGCATTATCGGACTTAAATTGACAGGAGAAATCGCATTTATTTTTGCCAAATCTAGCATTCTTTTATGTGCATTAGATAACGCAGAAAATTAAATGCTTCTTTCAAACTACGTACTCAAGTTATGAGAGTGTCAAGTTTGGCAAAAAGATTGCTTGGCTCGTTCATGGCTTAACTCACACAGCAATTCGTGCCAATCTTAAATAAGAACTGTATCGAAAACAAGTTATTCCATTTTTTTTCTTCTAAATCATATAAAAAAAATTATGATTTATTCAAACAATGGTACTTTATTGTGTATGGAATTGAACTTGAATATTGCGAAGACCGGATGAAATCAATACTATTTTTTTCAGGAATTCTGCGAATTTTTGCTCGAACTTTTTACCTCAAGTTCCGGACAAGTGTTTCGTCTACACTTTTTGCACGCCTTAGCCCAAGTTTTTTAAACTCCTGCGCATATTCGCAGCTGCTTTACCAGTCCTTTTGAAAACCCTCTTCACAATAGCGAAATAGTGTCGATGGGCCGAAGCTGAGGGTAATTTGGTTGTCTTTCTCAACGAAATCTAAACCCTTGTCCTTGAAATAGTTGAGAACTGTTCTGGCGTAATGCGCCGTCGCTAAATCCGGCCAAACAGACCTGAAAGGGTTTTTGAGTCCTCTTTGACATAGGTCTCGGCGTCCATCAAAATTCATGCATCCGGTCGGTGCAAAACTCGCGAATACAATTTCAGGGCCCTTGATGCTGCACGTTGCTTCTGTTCTGGACTTTGTTTGTCGGTCTTCTGCTTAATGTAGGTCTTCAGGTTGATCACGCATCGACATTGATTTGTTCTTCCGAATTAGAGAAATCACTTCTGAGCTAGGAGGAGTTTCTATTAAGGTAAACGCACCAAAAGGTTGCCTAAGCGAGGAGTACTTTCGCCACGTATGTGGTCCTTGGTGTAGACGATCTTCTCAGAAGTTTAGAAAGGGAAGACTTCGAGGTTGTAGGCTTTGCGGATGACATAGGTCATCTTTAGTAAGAGGAAGTTTGACAACATAGTAGCGGGTAGAATGCAACAGGCCACCCAATCTTGGTGTATTAAGGAGGGTCTAAGCATTACTCCATCAAAAGTAGTAGTTGTACCTTTCACAAGAAAAAGGAAGCTTAACTGTAAAGCACTATACTTTTTGTAGCTTGTGAAAACGTAATAGTCAGACAAGACACAACACTTCATGTTCTTACAAAACGTAAAAAGGGGGTTTAAATTTATCTTTTCAGTCAACCGGTTTCGGTCTAGATGTTGCCCATCTACAGGACGATGTCTGACTGGTTACGGTGTACAATACTACAGCAAGTATTCATATTGTGCTACAATACACCTCGAGAGAGTAAAACAATAATCTACTGGGATTCAGTTTCGTCAGATAAACTAGAGAGGAAATTATTAGCATCGTCTTCGATTCATCAGGAAGTGGTCGGCATTGGCTATGTAAATTGATTCCTACGCGTTCAATTGTGAGGTTTTCCTAAATTTTTAACTACTTTTTAGTTTTCCCAATCCACACAGTGGGTAAGGTTAACAGCGTGTGCAGCGACACTCGAAGCATTGTACTCTTTTACTATGTCCACTGTATCATCTGGGATTCACAACTTTCGATGAAAATTTTGAAATAAAAAGGTTGGAGCATAATAACTGATTTTATTAGGGACATTTTAAGCTACGTAGGAAAAAAAAGCTCTCATTTAGTAGCTTAAAAAGCTACAGAAAAATATGTTCAACCAAAGTGGCCTAAAATGTTTGTATCTGCAACTTTTTTGGAGAATATGTGCCTTTTTTCTGCAATTCAAAAAGTTAGACTTTCGATTTCTCTGAAAACGAGGACCAGCCTAGTTTAGATTCATACCAAAAGAATGGCCACATTATTAGAAAAAACTTTGTAATAGACAACTTTGCTCAAAAACTTCAAACATAGGCTGAAAACGTGTTTCCAGCTTAATTCGTATTTTTTATTTTAGATTTTTCTGAAAATAAGGACCACCCTAGTTTTCATTCACACCAAAAAAAGGCCTCATTATTATAAATAACAAACGTAGAAGACAATTTTGCTCCAAAACTTCAAACTTAAGCTTATAGTACACTGCTTGTCCAATAGGCAAATATTTGGCATAGGCAGCTAGACAGCTGACAGATATCATAGTGTACAAGCTTTAGTCTGAAAATGATTTTATTTTCCAGTTAAATTCACATTCTGGCCACTGTGAGTGCAGTAGTGTTTAAATCCCCCAACAAAAGAAAAAAAGATGGTTTGATTTGTTGTGGAGAGACAAAGGACAGGTATTTTTCGGAGTTGAACGAACTGCACCACGGTCCCGAAATTTCGACAAAATTTCTTTAAGTATTAAATGATGTATTTCACACAAAAATCTGTGGGGTTGTGTACCATAGGTGCACTGGCTGCCAACAAATTGGACAGGTAGCTGATGGCGCTGCAGGCTGTTGCTAGCAAGCCGTTGTGTGTATGTTCAAATCCAATTTTAATTCGACCAATTTCACTTTGAGAGAGTTTGTTTGATTTGGATTTATCTTACATTACTGTTCAAGTTCTTACCAATTGACAGACAGCAGTGGCTAAAACAATTTAAGTTTTTTCTTCGTTGCATACCTGAGCATTATGTACATTTTTCAAATGGCTGCCGTCACGAAAAGTTGAATCAGCGGACGCTAAAAATTCGATCATTTCTTGATTGATTTATTTTTGAGATTTTCAATGTTGCAATGTTCCGCTAAGAAACTAAAGAAACTAATCAAACGGTGTAACGTAGTCTACGTCAACCGGTCGTGTGTTGTACACAACCCCACTGATTTTTTTAGGGATTTTAAACTTTCCTGCAAATGTGGCCAAAGCAACATATACAACATCAGTTTTGAGTTATGAATTGGCTTTGAAAATAGATGTAATAGAGGATATGGTTAATTTTTCAAGTGTTGCAAGTTATCCTATGTTGGTAGCAAAAAGACGATCTCGTCATTCTTTCTGCAAGTTAATATTTTGTGAAATTTCGTAAGATGCTATTTATTACCTTATATGATATACTTACAATTTCTAGAAACTGAACAAGAATATGCATTTGTATTTAACCCTTATTTGTTCGACAAAAACTACATCTCTAAGTGAACGACCCACCAAATGCAAATGATCACAACTTTGGCTATTATTGACCGATTTGAATTTCTTTAGCACCTAGAGATTCAAAAACTCACTCGATTCAGGGATTTTACCAGAAATAACCATTCGAATTCATCTGGTTCCCGTAAATCCGGGCTACCGGAGCTGTGGTCCGGTACGGAGACACTGCTTAGAAACATCTTTTGAATTTCCGGGAATGGATGTCAAAATCTTTGGAATAATTCCTGGAAACTATTTCTTTTCCATTGTGAGCCATATGCGGACTATGGGTTCACGAAACTTCTCCTGTAGGACATTTCTCAATGTTTTGTGGCCATCTGATGATTTTTCCACGGACCTGTCTTTCCGAAACAGGTTCCCGTGGGGCCTCAAGTGGCCATGAACATATTTAGAAGGAAACGCTGGCAATATGGGTAACAAAATTCATGAAATTTCTCCAATAGGATATCTCTCAACGTTTTGTGGTTTACGCTATATTGGGTAAATCACGTATCGACATTGATTTGTTTTCCAGAATTAGAGCTACCACTTTCTGATCCAGTTTAGGGTTGGAAGATCCGAATTTTCTGCCTCTTCCCGGCAGTTCATCCAAAAAACAGTGTTCTCCAAACTTGGTTATGATGGATTAGACACTTGCGTGATGAATTCCAAAGCGCTTCGCCAATTGTCGCATAGTAACACCGTTTTCACGTAGCTATGTGTCCAAAACCTTAATTTTCACGTCTTTTTCAATGCGCAACATTTTGAAAATGAAGAATTAAATCCGCGCAAATAAGTAAACAAACGAAAGATGACTGTCACACGCACAGCATGCTTTGATAAACACATTAAAACCATCACAAATACATTCCTTACTTCAACGATCGTATGTATTGCTCTACTTTCACTGAAACTGTCGATGTTTGGAGATAAATCAACTAATCATTCGAACTTCATTTAATAATGATTCCAATTGGAAAGGCCAAGTGCGCGGAATTTATCCTTCAATTTTTAACTGTGTCAATATGTTTACCCAAAATTTGGAATGGTGGCGAAATATTGCACTACGCAATTGTTTTAATCAATTCTTGAGAAAGCCGCATAATTCGTAAAAAGTGATTTTTCTCATCTTGATCCACCAAGCGTTTTGTAAAGTAAATGAAGCCATACAAACGCCTTGCTACACACAGGTTCATTGATAAAGGGGTTGAAAGGTTAGCAACAAGAGCCGTCGCGTTATCGGCCGCGGTTTGACTCTAGTTCATTTTTTTTTCTTTTGAGCTATTCCAAGTAACAATTTTAGTTTTATTCCAGTCGTATAGCAGTCCTCCCGGCTTTGTTGATAAAACTATATTCAAAACTGTTGTGTCTACCAACACCTCCCCTATGATTCTTTAAAGGCAAAATTTTTACAAAGTGGCCCACTAGACGGTTTTGGGAACTAATTAATAAACAAGAACATATAGATTTTGCAAATGTTCTAGTGAAAGATGTTCTGACCACTTGAGAATCTTCATAAAACCTATTGGCTGCCATGGAAACCAGCATACAGCTGGCCACAGCTGTCAAACTTTTTTGATTTCGTGGTTGGTTTTTGTTGTTTAGCTTTGTTCGATTCTCTGGCTCTGCTGATTCATTTCGCAGTAAATAATATATCAGAAAAAAGTTCTTGTGATGTTTAATAGCAAAATATCCAAAACAAATTGAATTTTTTAAATCGTATCATGCTCCAAATCAAATGCGCATTTAATTTTATGGTGAATATAAGCACAATAAGAGCCGAAAACCAATGCGCCTCGGAAATTATGCGAGTTTACATCAACAAAAACAAAATTAAAACAAATAGTTTCGATAAATTATTCATGATTTTTTTCGAAAACGGATGGAATTCAATAAGGTTATCTAAAAGAATGCCGAAATTGTTCTCCGATCGATAGGTCAATTTCAATACATTAAAAATTTCGTGCATTTATTATTTCACAGTTCAATTATTTCTTATACTTCAATATGGCGATTGGAGAAAATTACAGTTTTGCCAAAAAGCCAATTTATCTCCGCAATGGCTACTATAAAACTAATTGGTTATTTTGTGAATTCCCTCAATGCCAATTTGACGTTTAATGGTTTTAAAAGGCTTTTCCAACTGGTCATAATAAGATAATATGAATGAGTCGTAAAACGGCATTTCAAAACAGAATTTTACGACTTCAAAAAGTCGAAATAAAACCTTTGATAGGAGTAAAAGGAATTTGAGAAAAAAAAAAGGTTTTAATATCGGTTTACAACGCTGTGTAGGTTCCCATATAGCTGACTAAAATATGAATCCTATTGGCACTTCTTGGTGCCGTAATAAAACCAAATTGATGTCTAGTGGCTTTCATAAAACCGTAATCAAACTTTATAAAGCTGTATAGATTTGGCAATGTTACTTGGGATCGGACATTCGGATTCCAATCTCACATTCATCAATGCACACATTGAATTTTCCATAGCGAATTGATGTGTTGCAGTTTTGCCCATCTTCCTAATTGCATTACAATCTTGCTTTGTTATTCTCGGTGTAAGCATACATATTTCCACTTTCTGCATTCTGTTTCGCCAATGTCCTTTCAATTAAATCTTCAAGCTTCGATCAGACTTCAGTGACATATATTCCATTCCCATTTACAACAAACGAACCTACTTCAATAAGCAATGGTGCATCACAATTGAATGAATACTTTTCAAAGTCTATCTCATTTCATCTGGGCTAACATCTATTGAGCAGACGAACGACATCATCAATAAACTCCCCATTCTCCCCGCACTTCCAATGCCGGCGCGAATAATTTATCCTCCGAAATCTGCCTACGAGCTTTTCATCCATCAAGCACAATGAATCGCATCTCCATGCTGTCATCACCTAACGCCCATCCGGTTGCCAATCCAAACCCACACCATCCCCCCCCCCCCACCAACGTCCCTCCCAGCTACTCTGGCTGTGATTGTACTGCTTTCCTATTGTATCCTATATAAGCTAACCGATCTGTAACTCACCTCACTTCGTACTAACAACATATCAATAACACAGTTGCGGCGAAGGTCGTGTCATGTCGCCCGACGGCAAAGGCTGCATGGATCGGAACGAGTGTCTCGATTTGCCCTGCCTGAACGGCGGAGTCTGTGTGAATCAGGAACCGAAGCTGCGCTACCGCTGCGAATGCCCCGACGGATTTTGGGGCGAAAACTGCGAACTCATCCAGGAGGGACAGACGCTGAAGCTGAGCATGGGCGCCCTGGCTGCCATTCTTGTGTGTCTGCTAATCATATTGAGTGAGCATTTTTTTTGTCCCCCCTCTGATTTCCATGAATTTTTCAGCCACTAAGCGGATTATGCTGTTTGATATCGGCAAGAATTGCCGTTCGGTTGCGAATTTTCTCCTTTGTTTGGATGTTTTTGATTGCTCATTATTGATTCTGTTCTGAGTTCTGCTTGACTGTTTTCTTCATTTATTTCCTTTATCCTGTAAATATTACATCGATGAATATGTATAAGCAAATGATGTTCGTGAGTTTTGTGTAGTTTTGTTGTAGGGCAGCACTATTTGCATGATTTTCATATTCTTGCTTCTCATTATCATCTTATATTACTCTATCCGAACGAACGGAAACGCAAGACTCAGTGCCTTTCTGAAATGCTAGATTTCCTTCCCCCCCACATACATACACCCCCCTACTTACGACAAACCGAAAGCACTGAAACTAACCACGGTGATGCGATGAAAGAACTTTAGCTTTAAGGTCGGTAAGTAGTAGTGAGTAGTAAGTTTCATGTTGTTCCGTTCTCTTTTCTTCTTTTCTCTTTTTATGGCACCAAAACCAAAAAACTTTTTTATTTGTCCGCGCCACCGTTCCAAAAAAAAAACACACACACTATATATTCACCACCCACCCCCTGTCAACACTCACAACCAACCGTGACTGAACACACGAACATGAACAAAATTCAAAACAAACAAACAAAAACAAAAAACACCCACAATCGTGTGTGCACGGTCGATGTTCCTTGATGTTGCTGTTCCGCTTGTTTGGTTCGTTGGTTGGTTGTGATCTTGGGGGAGAGCAGATGCCCAACGGGATACCAAAAGTCAGGCCAGCAGTGCGTCAACAGTAACGAGTGCCTGTGGCATCCTTGTCAGAATGGGGGCCGCTGCCGGGATCACAATCCGCCGAAAAGGTTCGAATGCGTGTGCCCCCTGGGCTACACCGGAATGCACTGCGAGTTGGAACTGCTCGCCTCCGGAGTTCTGACGCCATCCCGGGGGTTCATCATCTCGCTGGTTGCCTGTGTCAGTACGCTGATTCGTGAGTATGCTTGTCTATTTTTTTTTCTATATGTTCGTTTCATGCACACTTCACAGAATGTATGCGGTTGGAAGAAGCGTTATGAAAGAATAAAGCGCCCGGAGGCGGGGCACAGAATGAATGACTTAATTAATAATCAGCACGGAAAATCAGACAATTGGTCGCAATTATGGGATGAGCAGATAGGGGGAAAATCGAATTTGAATGAAGTCAAGCAGATTGTGTGGGAACGTTGGCTATGAGATTTGACTTCTTTCGAAATACTTTGAGTCCTTATCAATTTACTCACATCACGCCATGATTAACTTTTCCTATTCCCCTTTTTTGGCTTCTTTTTCACGTCGTTTTGGATACACCAATGATGAAAGTATTAGTGATCACTGGTGAGGCCTTACATCCAGATGGGTACAGACGGGATCAAAAAGTACACTTTGTTGCGAAGAGCATCAATGCCAACGTTGCCAACCGTCAGATCGCATAAAAGAGTTCCACAAAAGTGACCATAGGTCATCGTGGATATAGTTTCCTTGCGAATTAATTGAAAATTCGGCTTGGTTATGACGACGCTGACATGTTCGCTGAATTCACTGCACAACGGAGCGAAATGCTAACATGTTAACAGATTTCGCGGAATTTGCGGAACCAAATTGACCGGTCTTTTGTTGAGCGAAATAAAAAGCCGATTCTATCAAAACCTGGCGGAACCATTTCTTTCCGACGGAGGTTTCAGCGCAAATATCATTTTGTATTTGCAGACGGCGGAGTAATGAAATGCTAGTGGCAAATTTCATTACACAAGTCCAGTACACCGTGTCCAATATATTCGCAGACAAATTGAAACGACATTGTTTCCTTATTGGCAGTTGAGGTTTCATTATTCATCACATCGATTGAAAGGTGATGCCGAACATGTTCATTGCCGCGTGTGTTTTGGATTAACTCCCCTTTTAACACCTTTGATCAGCTTCAATTGTTTCTCACACCCATCACACGCGACACGATTGATTTGTGCCACACAAAATGACTCCCGACCAGTGGACTACAAGCAAATTTAAAGGGAGCCCCACATCAAATTGCACCATGAAAAAAAAACGCTATAGAAAAACTTTCAGACAATAAAATATAACCTAATAGTAAGCTTTTGGAATATTTATTTTATTAAATTTTAAAACCAGAATCGTACGCTTGCAACTTACGCTTAACTTCACCCTTTAGGTTCTGTACAACATCTGGCTGCAGCTTCTTCTGTACGAAAACCAGCTTTGTCTTCATGTCTTCTACAGATTTGACCCTCTTAGGATGCTTCCGTAGTACTTGATTCATTATAAAGGGTGTTTCGATCAAAATTTGGTTGAATTAAACTTGAAGCCTTTCCTTTCATCGTGCATTAAACAATTTTGCACACCCCTCATTTTGAAGATGTGTGCCTGTAGCATCATGGCTGTATTTGGATTTTGCGATTAGGACAATTATCAAAACGTCGTCGAAGGAAGAAAAGCAACGCATCAAAATTTTGCACATGCATGGCGAAAATCCAAACTACTCTCACGCCAACTTGGCGAAATTGTTGAAAGTGGCTAAATCAGCTGTTACCAACGTATTAAAAATGTTTGGTGAACGTTTGTCGACAGCCAGGAAAGCTGGATCGGGGGGAATTCGAAAGCCGGAGGCCACAGCGACGACAAAAAGGGTTGCCCGCTGTTTCGAGCGGAACTCCAACCTCTCCGTCCAAGATGTCGCAACGAAGCTGGAAGTGGCGCCTTCAACCGTGGATAGAGCTCAAAAACGAGCTGGACTGTCGACTTACAAGAAAGTGGTGACTCCAAATCGAGACGATAAACAAAACACGACGGCCAAAGCACGATCGCGAAAGTTTTACACGACGATGAAACTCACGTCAAGGCAGACTTTAAACAGCTTCCTGGACAGGAATGTTATACGGCAACCGTACGGGGAAAGGTGGCAGATATTTCCTAGCACATTAAACTGTCAAAGCTCGCGAAGAAATATCTGGTGTGGCAGGCCATCGGTACCTGTGGCTTGAAGAGCAACGCTTACATTGCGACCAGAACCGTCAACCAGGAAATTTATCGAAGCGAGTGCCTACAAAAATGTCTACTGCCTTTCCTGAAGCGACACAATTGATTCGTTCTATTTTGGCCGGATTTGGCATCTTGTCATTACGGTAAAAAGGCCATGGAGTGGTATGCTGCCAACAACGTTCATGTGGTGCACAAGGACAAGAACCCTCCCAACACGCCAGAGCTCCGCCCAATCGAACAATATTGGGCCATCGTCAAGCGGAACCTTGAGAAGTCGTAAAAAGCTGTTGTGAGCGAGAAACAGTTCAAGGCAAACTGCCGTTCTGCGGCGAATCAAGTGGACAAGGAGACAGTACACAATCTTATGGCAGATGTTAAACGGATGACCCAGCAATTCGCATTCGGTAAAGAGGAAGGATATATAAAAAGGAGGAATATTTCTCCTGTATTCTGTCTTAACTGAACTTGAAAAGGCAAAAAAATTTGACCTATCAATAAAAACTTTGATCGACTCACACACATTACTGTTTGACCAAATTTTGATCGGTTCACCCTTTAGCCCATTATTTTTCGATGGGTCTTAATTCCGGTGCATTCGGGGGTTCATGCCTTTGGGTACGCAAGTGACCTCGTTGGCTGCGTACGACACTAGGGCAACACTTGAATAGTGGCACTAAGCTAGATCCGGTAGGGAGATTGTAGGCTCCCTTGCTTCAACAGTGAAGGCAGACGCTTCTATAGACACTGCTTGAGGTAGATCTCGCCGTTTACAGTCCCGGTAGTCACGAACGGCACACTCCGTTTGTCATATAAGCAGATCGCTTGCCAAATCTTGTGTTTTTTTGGCAAACTTTGAAAGTTTCTGCTTCCTTATTTCCTCCTGGACATCAAACTTGTGCCGGTGGGCAAAGAACAATAGCCCCGAAAGCTGTCGGAAGTCCGCCTTGACGTTAGTCTCGTCATCCATGATGAGAAAATGTTTCCGGGCCAGTGACTTTCCCAGCGTATTTTGCTGTTCATCACGATTTGGAGTCTTCTGCAATTTGTACGTATGCAGTCCCTTCCGGCCCTTAGCTTTCTAAACAAAAGACTTGGACAGATTGAATGCTTTGGCCACATCCCTGATCGAAGCATTGGAATTGATGATGATGATAATAAGAAGGAAATACTCCCATCTATTGTAGCAAGAAAACTTTCCATAGCAGTGGAATAATCTGAAAAACGATTTGATCAGAATTCGGTTGTTGTATGTGATCATCAAGCTCCTGTATGAAGGCTCAAAAACGTTTGGACGGGCCCGTAAGCAGAGAAACGTACGCGAAACCCGTGAATATAGGGAAGAGAATCTCTATACAAAAGCAAGTTCACACCCACAGCACTAGAATCGAGCCCTCGATTGATAGAATAAACCCAACAGATGGGGTCGAAGAGCCCACCCTCGTTCCGCGATATGTTAACAATAGGGAGGAGACAGTCCCATGCTCCCTATCAAAATCGTTTCACTTGGGTACCCTGATGGTCCCCTCTTTCCCCTTTGTATATAATGTCATGGATATTTAGTATATTTTCTAGTTGTCAGATGATTACTTACCGCGTGTTAGAACATTTGGCTGAAAGTAAAATTGGTTAGGGTTACCGCACTTTACTTATTGCTCTGTGTCGTCTTGTTGTTTCTGCTTTTTAAGAGCTGACTTTAGGCAAAGGCATATGTTGGTCTAAGGCCTCTACACGATGCCATATGGTATTGCTCGCGGTCACAGTCAAAAACCAACCGGAAGAACAAAAGGACAAGAAGCATGGAGCGACGATAAAAGTTCACAGCAGGGAACGAGAGGAAGACAGAAGGAAACAGCAGATCAATAGACAGCGAAGGATTCGAAACAAACACATACTCAAACATAAAAAAGAAAACAACTAGAAAATGAAGAGCAGGAACTGCAAGAGAAGGAAACGATGAAAATAGAACGACATCTCGAACAACGGCAACGTTGGGACGACAAAATGTAGCAACTAACTGAGCAAAAAGAAGCCTTAAAAGTGACCGTCGGACAGTCTTTCAAAAAACTGCCACAAGCACCAACCCTCAAAGACGAAAATGGATACTATATCCTCCTAGAAGTTCTCAAAAAGTCCCCTGGGGTACAACGTACCGAAATTTTTGACAAATAACATCAAAGATGGACGCATTCGGGATACTCCAGAGTAACATCCAGAACCTCACAAAAAAAAAAAACGAATTAGCTCACTAATTAAACACAGGTAAATATGACGCAGCGTTATTGACGGAAATTTGGACAAACGAAAATACGATGGCATCTTCAAACATATCAGGTTACCATAACATACTTAATTCAAGATTTGCAGGTGTCAGCGGAGGAGTACGTATATTTCTCCGAGATGGTTACAATTAAGTCTCATTCGAATTGAGCTTTAGCGAAATGTTGGAGATCATTAGAATTACAATACCTAGTAGAAACCTAAACCTGATATTGATCTATATAAACTCAAGAATATCAGGTTTATCCCATCTTTTAATAGACATCGAACTTGGAAGCATGCAATCGAAAAAAACAACGGATGCTATACAATCGGCTAAAAATTAACGAAGAAGTATCGCTTATCGAGGCGAGATCAATAACGGACCTAGAATGGAAACAGCGGTATAAGCAGTTACACTTCCAAGTATTGCTGGAGTGACGAATTTACACAGCTATACAAAGAGAAAGAACAGTGTTGGAGAAACTTCAACCGCTTATCAAACGAGCATAACTTAAAAAAAGCTAAGTTTGATAGGAACAAAAAATTTGATGAAGGAAAATTTAGCTGCGATCACGAAAAACATCGACCCACGTGACACAAAGTCAAACTGGACCCTAGTTCGGAGAATGAGATATAGCCACGGAAATAAAAGCAAGAATAACATCGTACTCATTTCGAATGAAAAATCAGTGCAGTTCCTAGGAGAACATGTTGGCCCAACAGAACCAACGACAAACCAACCAGCGGGTCCCACTAACCGATCAGGCAAAGACTTGCTTAACTTAGAGAAGTGGCACAACATCATCCATTAAAAGAAAACCGGTTCCGCGCTCAGTACTGATCATCTAACCTACGATATCCTGAAAAACCTAAACCTGCAAACGAAGGAAGTAATAGTAATAGAGATAAACAAGTACTAACACGTTGGAAATCTACCGGAAAAAATTGAAGGAAATAAAAATAGTGCCGATAGTGAAACCTGGCAGAGAAGCTACGGAAACGTCTTCCTACAGGCCCGTAGCTTGTCACTTAACAATCCTCAAGTCAGCAAACACTGCTGTACTCGAACTTGTCCAACATGCACAAAAATACCAACTTCTACCAGCCCCATCGTTCGGTTTTCGGGTAGGAAAATCTACGGAAGATAGCATAGAAAAAAAGAAGAACAACGTATGCGTATTCTTCGATTTTTCTAAAGCGTTCAACAACGTCGACGTCGAAATCCTTATCGCTACTTCGAAGGGGATTAAGTACGCCGAGGATAGGGATTTTTTTGAAAAACCGGAAATTGATCATGCAAACGAGCAAGAAACAGTGTCGACCAACAGACCTCCAAAGGACTGGCGCAAAAGGATGTGCTATAACCATCCCAAAAATGTTGAAAAGAAAACGGAACAGGCCTAGAAGAGATTTCAGATTAGGATAGAGAAAATACAGTAATATTTACCGATTCACAATCAGCTCGTCTCTTACTAGAGAATCACCAGCAGTTGAAATTAAGGGACAGCCTAACCGGCTACATCTGTAAGCAACTACAAGACACCGAAACAGTCCCGCAGTGGATTCCAAGTCATGTTGGAGTATAGGGCAATGAAGCGGCAGACGCTCTTGCCCAAAGCGGATGAGATAATCGCGAACAAACTCCTGTGGAATGATGTAGTACTCTGCTACATGAAACAATTGAAAAAGGCTGCTAACGAGTGGTACAACGGCATTGCTAAAAAACCAAAATAAAGGGGAAAAAATCCATGAATTATTCAACGAATTTCCAACCAGGCCGTGGTTCTAGAACGCAGATTTCGACGGGTAGGAGGGAAGAACACTGAGCCTGATCAAAGCATTGGGGTTCCACTCAAATGGATTTACGACACGCTTGTGATCCTGATCACTAATAGAACATCCATTCTGACCGCACGATTCCGATTTGATTTCCGATGTCCCGACGAGAGAGTTGAGGATTTTCCAGGTGCTTGCGCAAAATCAAACTCGCTACGTTGCTTTTCGGGTAACGCCATTTTTTCCAATTTTCTGAAAACTGACAGCGATAAAAATACAACAAAAGAAAATACACTCTAAACTAATTCTTCCCAAATTTTCATTTTTTTTCATGATGCAATTTGATGTGGGACACCCTCTACCTTAATTATAACAAAATTTGTCACAAGAAATAACAAATTTTGTTTTAATTTGTTAGAAGCATTCTGCGTTACAAGAGTGAATTACAGGGGGTAGACAAAATAACTAGGATAGGGAATATATGGTCAACTTTGGAGTGCTCTAACTTTACGACCGCATTTAATTCTCTTAGAAGCAGTCGGCGGGGAAATTAATGTATTTTTATAATGCAGCAACGGGAATGGCCATGGTTTCCGGATACCGGAGATATTCTGAATTTCTGGAAGGGATGCTTCACACTTCGATTTTCTGGTGAAATTTTGAAGAGGATGCCGTTTAGAAATATTTTTCTCTAGTAAATACGCGAAAAGCAGTAACATTTTCCAAGCAAATTATACGTTGAGCTCGAAAATTGGCCTCGAAATGGCCGAGATATGACCATTTTTCTGGAACAGGTCAATCCTTCAGAGGAGGGTTCTGGATGGTCCAGATCTTTCTTTCATCCAAAACATGCCGAGCGACACCTCTTTCTTCTTGTTTTTTCATCACAAAGCTTTCCTTAAGCTTAAAGTGGACATTTGAACACATTGGCCACTCCCGGGGCCACCGGAATGTTCCTGGGGGAACCAGTAGCAGGGGCCAATTACATATTGACGCCAAAACATGCCGTGGGACAGTTCCATGATTTTTCATAAATAAGGATTTGGCATACTAGAAAACACCATTGGCAACATTGGCCGCTCTCGGGACCACCGAAACGACTCCGGGGGAACCTGTAGTAGACCAATAACATTTTTAAACCAAAGCATGCCGTGCGACATGCTGTCTGACGATATAATTTTCCACATCCGCATATGGCCTGCCACACCATTACCTTCTTACCGAATTTTTCCGTTGTAAATGGCTTTCACTGATCCAGGAACACCCTTTCCCTTTGATGAGGTATAAAACTATCGTCTCAGCAGAGTTTTAAAATCGAGTCCATGATAACACAGCCCGATTTTGTGGTCTTGTACTTTGTCGTACAGCTTTTAAGCCCTCGGTTTCACAGATTCAGCCTGTTTGGTGCTTCGTTTTGGCTGCTACTGCTTTCGACGAGTCTGCAGGCCCATTCTCTCCTTGGCACGCATAAGATTTGTCGCCGAAGTACTAAGCTTTTTCGCCAAATCTCGGACTGATGCTGAAGGATGACGCTTGAAATAGTCCTTTACCTTTCTGTCGGGACAGCGGGACTGGGTTTTCTACCCCGTCTCGAGGAATCTACGAAAGGGCACTATAGTTGATACTGCTGTAATTCGGGTTGAACTGCTCCGACGCTCACACCTGCTTTCTTAGCCAGGTTTCTGATCGAAAGGCCACTGCGTTTTCGTGCGAAAAATTAAAAAAGTAGAAGTGGGTCATATCAGGGATATAACCGCGAAGTTCACGTAGGACCGTGTTGGTATATAGTAACTATGGTATCATCTAACTTATGCTTATCATAACAACTAACAACTCATTATAACTCATTTATGCATATATTAACTTGGTTAATATTAAAACTTTTTCATTATTTTACTTTGACCCGTCGCTTATTACGTAATTTTCTACATACTGCACATCCGTCACATAGGGTCTAGTTGTAACTAGCATCGATGTCCGCTTGGAGGTTCCCGATTGTGGTATGGCTTCGGAAGCGGCTGCCACCCGCGCGGATGTCACTGGCAAAACTTTGCAGCGCTTCCTTCTGGTTTGTAGACGAGCAAACGCAGGCGATAATTTGCTAGCCTGACGCGCAATCGTGAGGAAACAATCTGACACCGACAACAAAACAAAATTATTTTGCAGCAGGGAATAATACTTAGGAAATAAAAATAAGAAGACAGTTTGAACCATTTGTAACACGTTTTTGAGGACCTGGAAAAGAAAAATCATATTTTTAACCTGTCCAAATGTAAAATTGTATGATGGCAAACGTAGGTCATTTTTAAATGACAAATTTAACTACGTTGATCATATGGTGTTTAAATGAAGTCATTTTGTTGAGTCAGGACAAGAGTTATTAACGTTCAAACACTTTTGACTTTTGCGTAACGCTCGCATTTCTCCAAATTTTGAAATTACATCAAAATGACTTCCGTTTAATTTGGGTGAAAACAGCAGGACGCCAGCAAACGTTGGTTGAATAAATACTGCACGCATTTTGAATTGACGGTCAATCATAGGTGTGTTTATAATTATCGGAACAGTCTATATTCCTGTAGAACGAGATCTGGAATCCAATCAGCATACCGTTCCTGTTCTCGTTAGGATACAAGGATGAGTTTCACAGTTCCACCTAAGTGTCGCACGGTTTGGACCAATTGTATCACCAAATGAGCATTATACACCATGTTCATGCTCCATAGAGATGCTGAAAATGACATCCCGACTAGAAAGGTATAACATAAAAATGACGAAATTATAGCAAACTGTGTTACGACTTACTGATTATGATATAAATTTGTTAAAAACATTTTAATCTGTATAGTTATATAACATGCTTTTATCAAATTAAGATGTTATGCCCCACGAGGCACAACCTGCGTAAAAAAATAAATTAATTCTAACATTAGCTGATATGATTTTGGTGCATCGTAACAAAACTGTTACAAAGTGTGTTTTGTTAATGTCATATCTAGAACATAGTTTGCTATTATTTTGTTACCTCTTGAAAAATTTTTGTTAACACGTTAAAAACAGCGTAATCAAATAACAAAACTTGAAATAATTTTGATGTTTCTGTATACTGTCTCCTGTTGATTGCAAAATTAGTGTTCCACTAAAAATAAAACAAATTTTCAAAAAGAAAAGTAAACGCAAGATTTCAGCAGTCTAGCGTAAACAAATATTTGACGAGGAACTGTATTCCCTCATAAAACCGATCAGTAATTCAATGACAAAGCTCCTTCATATTAGTTTAACGAGTCATGGGTGCTTTGGGTGTTAAGCTCCAGCTTAGGTCTAACTACTTAGGGCTTTAGTAGTTAGTTGATCCCTCTGGCCTGTCGATGGTCATTTCGCCACTTGTCCTGTAGCTCTATGCCAATCTAGAAGGTCGCCGTTTTTACCGCGTCCCAAGTGTCCTGTTCTTGACACATTCTCTGGACAAGATTGTCCGGAGTCGTGTCCCAAGCACTCACGGCCATCATGCCGTTAATCGCGTCGTTGAAGCAACCATAGCCTGACAGTATCTGTGTCAAGTGGAAGGTTACTTCCCCCCCATGACGCCTTCTGACCCATCCCGATATTTCCAGAATTAGTCGGTGGGTCCACCCGACCTTTGGTGGAATTATTCCACTCCCTCTGCCACCTGGCCATCGATGTAACTCTGGTGGTCTTGCGAATACCTCTTGTGCCCCTTTCCTTGAAGTACTATGTATCCTTTTTTATTGTAATGCCAATGGGCATCATCCCCGCTAAAACGCAAACCGCGTCGCGTGACACTGTGCGGTATGCGATGACCACTCTCAGACACTCACTCAACCGCTCTACCGAAAGATGACTGTCAACTAGAGCCATCAGCTACTTGGTACAGCAGGACACAGCAACATATGAATACCTAATTTTGATAACTGGCCTTGGTATTAAAGAGCTTAAATTAAGAAGTAAAATACCTAAGAACTGCAAGCAAAATATCTCTCGAATAACAAAACTTATAGATATTTTGGATACCTGTGAATACCTGAGAGGTACTATTTTGGTGTTGTCTTACCTTAATTTAGTATTGTGGGAACAATTTTATGGCATTATCCTCAGATATTTTACCTCTTAAGCGGAGCTCTTAAATACTAACGCTAGGTATCAAGTTATTCGGTCCTGCTCGGGTACCAATGGTTGCTCACCAGTTCACCCTCCAGAGAACTTGTCACCGCCAGCTGCCAATTCAATACTGACTCATTGCCACTCTGAATATCTCTAAGGCTGCTGAGCGAATGAAGCATGGTGTACTCCTCATATACCGTTCACTGCTGTATTTGAAGTCTCCCTCACTTACATTTGATGTCTGTGAAAGGAAAATTCTTCGTATTTAGTAAATTTACTCTGCAAAACGAAATTATTCTCGTTTCGTTTCATCTTATATTTGCGTTATTTTCAATAGTTTAATGTTGAAAATCAATAGTGGAATCAACGCGTCGAAATATTTCCGATCGGTTGGGGTGAATAAAGTTACGGCAAGTAGATACTTGTATTCCTTGCCGTGCAGATAAGACGGATTGTTTCAGGTCATGAATGCTTGCGTACTGCTTGTTGTGTGCATTTACTTCACGTACGATCAATCCCCACATATTCTCGATCGGGTTTTGGTCTGGAGAACATGCTGGCCATGCCATAGTTTGAACTCCATGTTTGTTGAACCACGTCATAGTCGCCCTTCTTGTATGAACTGAAGCATTATCTTGCTGAAATGTGTAGCCAACTCTACGATGTTGCCGCAAGAATGGTGGCAAATGATATCGGAGTATCTCAATGTACTCCCGACAGTTCATTCTGGTGGATGAAAAAGCAATCTGCACCGTTCCAGTTTGTCAAAATGCTCTTCAAACCATCAAACTACCACCACCATAGTTACGAGTCGAAAAGTAACGCTGCTCCTTTCTTAAGTCCATCAAGTATGAAAAAATCCATCTGGGCCATCTAGATTGAATTTTTTTTTCGTTGGAAAAAAATACCTAGTGGGACAAAGGAACTTAATCAATTTTATAATAGTGAATGATGACGGTTCCATACCTTACTCCAATCTCCACGCATATTAGCTCGTGTGAATTCGAATCGGGCTTGTTTATGGCGAGGTGAGAGTCGTGGAGCATGTTTCAGTTTTTGCCGCTGAATGTAAGGAGAGCTTTTTAATGTTCGATAGATTGTACAACATGACACGTCAAGTGCTAACTCAGCCTTAATTTGTTTCAAACTTTTGAGCGAGTTACTTGTAGTTTGAACAATTCTTCGTTGCGATCTTTCCGACAATTTTTTTTGGGTCCACCTGTCTTTTTATTTCCATATCGTTCTGGATTTCTCAGAAAATTGATTATGACGTGATGCGATCTTCGCAAACGTCTAGTAGTTTCGCGAATATCAACATTACATTTCCGAAATGCCAAAATTTTACCTCATTCTTCTTCCGTCAAATACGTTCCACGCGGCATTATTCCGGAGCATTCATAAATACGTCACAACACGATAAAATGTGAAAGAAAACTGAAGCGCAATTCATGCAGACAGTTTTGTATGTATTGGTTCTATAATTATGAAACAGCAAAAATGAGTGATTTTATTATCATCCACTCACACCGTATATCAATGGATTCAGAAGTGTTGTGGTGTGAGTCAACTTCCTCACACAGTTTCTGCATGTGAATAAATGAAACTGTAGAATTCATTCTTCATTGAAGCATATGGACTTTTTAAGTGGATCTATTGGAAACGTAGTGTAGAACTAAAAAGTTTGCGGACATCTGGTCGATTACAACTGTCACGGTGGAAATTCTGGCCATACCATCATCGATCCATGTCCATCGTTTTGGTGAAATTCAAGAAACAATAACGACGGAAGAATTGTCTGGTGTGCAGGGTTGCCATTCGTTTTTGAAAAATATCTGGCATGTCACATGTAAAAAATTTGGCAAAATCTGGCAATACACGGAATTGTAAAAATCTGGACTAACAATTGAAAAGGGTCCAAGAGGTTTAACAAATGTTGATAGGCCCTTTACAAATGTTGTCCCAAAAATAGTCATTTTTTGACTCATATACTCGCAACCTTCAGTAACAGGAAAGCGTGGAATTACAGTATTTGACCAATGGCAAATATTTGAACATTATTTGACCAAATATTTGACGATCTACCTATTTGCACAAAATAGCTACGAATCGTTTTCATTGGACGAGAACTACATACGATATAGTTGTTATTTTACGGGATCCAGCTTCAATATGACAAAGTGACATAAGTGCGCAAACGAATCAACAAAATAAACGTCAAAACCGCGTGAAAACGTAATGGGTAGGGACAGTTCACACAAAATCATCAAGGTTCATTAATTTGTTATTATCACCACTGAAAATAATATGAGTACATGAAAAGCGTGGATATTAAATAAGCAGTCACGCAAATCACTTAATGCTTTAGTGGAGTTGGATTGAACGACGATTGTTTTTTTAATCTGTTCTAATTTCAAAAAGTCTGGCATTTGGAAGGGTTTCTCTTTTTGTCTTTTTGTCGATTAAAAGTCTGACAGTGCCAGATAAATCTGACATAATGGTACCCCTGCTGGTGTACTACAAGGAGTTACCAAATCATAAATACTTGTATACTGCAACGCAACAAGAGTTATTTTGAAGTTGGGCATGTCAAATCTTTGTAGTTTCTCATATGAAATCTGTTGATGAAATCCTTGTGCCTTCGAAAATTTTAAGTGACGGTGCAATGATAGCGGTCATTTCGGTAGTCAAGCATCCTTCGTCAGCACAGTAGAAAATGAGAAATTCTAACAGACGCGTAAATTTTCATATTGCAAATCTTAGCAAGGGGAATTTTTTATTATCGTACAGATTTGGGCCGAATGGTCTCAGATTGTTACGAATCTTTGTCCACGCGAAGAATTCATGGATATATGAGCAAAAAACAATAATAAAAAATCAGGGTTGCTGGTTTTCCGATTTTCTCGAACATCACTTACTTCAAAAATTCATAGCTCAAGAACGATTAATCATAGAACAATTTTTTTTTCTATGAACTATATGAAAATTTGTAAGAAATGTAATTTAAAAATTCCTACAAAACTTTCTACTATGAAGGAAAGTTGCTAAGCAAAGCCAGAAAAAAAAATTTTGAGCCATGAAAAATTTTGAAATTTAAATTCATGAGCCTAAATAGGTGATATTTGGCAAGGAGTTTTTTTTTTTGTTTTTGAGTGATCCCCGAAAATCTATGAGCCTGTTACTGGATTCAAAAAAAGTTGGATTTTTTTCATTATCGAGCCCTTATTGAGCATTACTTGAAAACAAAACAAAACCCATCGTCAAAATGTCACCAACGTGAGCTTATGGGATATTCATAAACCACGTAGACTTTTCTGGGGGGAGGGGGGGTTTGGCAAAAGTCTACGCTCCATACAAAAATTAAAAAAAATTGTATGGTGGAAAGTCTACGAAGGGGGGGGGGGGGGTTTGAGATGTTCAAAAATGAGTCTACGTGGTTTATGAACAGGCCCTTATGAATTAATTGAAAAGGAAATTTTCCCCAAATTTGTTATGACACAAAAATTGTTTTTTCCGGCTTTTTCAAGTAATTTTCTGTCATTGTGGAGCATTTTGTAGAAAAACGGGCAACCCTGAAATTTTTATTTTTTTTTTCTGTTCATATATCCATGAACCCTACGCGTGGACAAACTTTCTTAACAATCTGAAACCATTCAGCCCAATCTGTACGATAATAAAAAAAATTCCCAGCAAGCGTAAACATCAAAATCGTTGACTAAGCTAACATCTGCCTTAAATTGACATGAAACATCACATGAATTAATGCCAAATCTAACAGTCAACAAGCTAACTGCCAAATTCATGCTTTTGTAACATTGTCAATTCTCAACAGTTTAAGCTGAACATTTGGCAACACTATAAACAATAAAAAGACCTTATGTAACCAAAATTTCATGTTAATAAAATCTATAGATTTGAAGTTTTCATAACATGTATAAAAAAATCGTTTTTGGACATACCAAATTCAAAATTTTGTATATCTGTGAAAAATTTAAGTAGCTTATAAAAAACTTTACCATAGCTTGAAACAATATGAAAATAATGTGGACTTGATTTGAACTATTTCCATCAAGTGGTTTGGCCTACAGCTAGCGTCAAAGTTGATGCACCAACATGAGTATTTCCCTTTACAGGGTGCGGCAGAAAATAATGCGAAAATTTGTTCTACTTCTTTCAAATCCCATTTTCAACAAATTCAAGCAATACTATCAACATTTTCGAGTGCAGTTATCTTTATAAAGTATTTTTAAACAAATTTATTCAATGTGTCCTCCATTTTTATTGATAAAATCCTCAAGCCGACGCCGGAAGCCAGAGCATGCCTTTCGGACGTAGTCCTCCGACATTGAGTGCCATGTGCATGTTATGGTTGACTTCAGCGTTTTCACACTAGGGTGTGATGTTTTGCAGGCTCGTGCTTCAACATATGCCCAAATCGAATAATCCAACGGATTAAGATCTGGACTTCTAGGGGGCCATAAATCCTTCGGTCAAAACTTCATGTTATCGTTCAACCATTGTTGGGTTCGATTGGATGTGTGACACGGCGCTCCATCCTGCTGAAGGTTTTGGTCCTCGGAGAAGTTGGCCTTCACCCAGGGAAGCACTTGGTCCTTTAAAATACCGATATACACTTCGATATTGATTTTAACTCCAGAAAAAGCCAATATCTTGCCGGAAAAAGTCAAAATCTTGCACGACCCTCTCCGATTTGGATGAAACTTTGCACATGTCTTCGGAATTGGTGATGATGGACTTTCCGCGGGTTAAGGGAATTTTTTGACTCAAGACAATTTTTCAAAAGGGCGTATGTGTTTTGTCATGCGTATTTTTCAAAAAATCATAACTCGAAAACCGTTGTATGTACACTGTAAAAAAAAATTTTGTTTCGTAAAAAAAATCAAAAATTAAACTTAAAAATCAATTAGCAAATCTGTCCAACGTACGATTTTTATATTTTTTTTCCAAAAAGACTTTAAGTCATAAGAAGAAGAATAGAAGTTGTTCTACGATGGAGCAACTTAAGATAAACAAGTTCTGAGAAGTAAGGAAAATTTAAGGTTTTTCCAATTTGTTGTTTTTGCATAAATAACCATATTTTAATAATATAATACGATTCTTCTAGTGATTTTAAACAAAAATGCTTTTGGTGAGCAACATTCTATATGTACCCGTTTTCGAGATAATTTGAAAGTAATGTCGAAAAAATGGCTTTTTCCATGAAAATATCCCTTTTTCAAAAGTTAGTCGTGATTGTCCATCTGCAAAAGTATTTTTTTCGAATTGTACATAAAATTTTCTACAATATACCTTTTATTACCGAGAATACTAGACAAACTGAATCCTGATATTTACTGTAGGTAACACGAAGAAATTTGCTGCTTTTACTTACAGTATATTATGAAAACCTAACCCGAAACAAACATAATTAGTATTCACCAAGCCAAACATCATGACACCAGCGTGATGTGTGGTTTGAAATTTGAATTTTAGTTTTTCCCGAACGTTCTCCATTTTTTTCTTAGAACAGGATTATCATTTTTTCCTTTCTCAACAAGAAAAGCAATCCCTTGGAACGAGTCACTCGTAGTGCCTTGACCCGGTCCGTAATCAAGTGGCGTTTCACTCTGGCTCTGGAATATGCATGTAGGTCTTCTTTGATGATTCTCCGCGTGGATTTCTCCGAAATATTGGCTTCCTTTGCAAGTGTTCTTATGGAACGCACCGGGTTGCGAGCAATTTTTGCACGGACCGATTTGAAAACTTTCGGCTTCTTCTGGGCGAGCAACAAACTGGTGATCACTTCTTTCGCGAACATTTTGACGAATTTGCAATAAAACAATTAGGATGTTTGGATGCAGCACTTGAAAATAAGCACAAACAAATACACTTTCGACAGAAATTAGTCACTAGCTACACGAATTAACCCAATACTCAAGTTTGAACATTTTCGCATTATTTTCTGCCGCACCCTGTACTGACCATGCTGAAATATCGGTGCAAAAAAAGCCGAGGCGAATTCATCTTATTAAGACACATGATTTGTTACGCGTGAAATATCCCAAAAAACTAGTGTAACCCACGAAGAGCTTCCAATATATGGCATTCAGTATGACTTGGTTTGTGAAATCTACGTATACAGTATTCACCTCGTCTTTTTTTCTGCACCGATATTTCAGTATCGGGTGAAAAAGGGAAATACTCATGTTGGTGCATCAACTATAACGTCAGGTGTAGTCGAAACCACTTTATGAAAATAGTTCAAATTTTGTCCACATTATTTTCCATGTTGTTTTAAGCTATGGTGAAGTTTTTAATATGCCACCCACATTTTTCACAGAAATACGGATTTTTGAAATTGGTATGTTCAAAAACATATGTTTTTTCACATTTGTTATGATAACTTTATCAACATGAAATTCTGGTCACATAAGGTCTATGCATTGGCTATAGTGTTGCCACATATTCAGCCAAAAGTATTGATAATTGACAAAGTCACAGAAGGTTGAATATGGCATTTTTTGTGAGCAAAATTTTGCTCGGCTTTTTTTGCTACTGAGTGTATGTTGCAGACACCAGCTGATTCTATCGAAGCCAAAAGCAAATCAACTTAGTCGCCTTAATTGAAAACTCAGCCGCAATCGCGTAGAGGTTTCCGTTGAAAACTAATTTGGCGGCATCTGAAATCATTTCGGATGCACTTATTTTCTCATTTTACCCATTTCGTCACGAAATCAAAAATCAATTCAGACAAAGGAGTTCAAAGACTTTGATTACTTTTACAGAATGAAATCAACATGCACTTTCTAGTGGATTGTCCACATTCCATCAATTAATCTTCAATTTCTCTCCCCCGTTCTGCGAAGCTGTAAGCCAGAACCGTGAATGTAGTTGGTTCCAAATAAGATTTCCGTTCTACTACTGTTCGAATTGGTTTCAGATCGAACCCATTTCCAATAACACACAACTGCTTCGGCACAATCTGCTTCATTTCTGTTTATGGCGATATGGAAACCCCCCCGGTTTCCCTAAATAGACACTTGTAATCATTCGCTGAATGGCAATACCCATTTCAAATTGTACAATGCCAACTTTTCAATTTCCTTTATCCATATATTTTCAACCTGGTGGTTTTTTGTTCGGCATAGGAAACATGAAGCCAAAACCAACTTTCAATGCATTGACAAAAGAAAAGAAAATAGGCAACCGCGGCAAGGACGAAAACGTGTCACGTTCTACCGGAATATGTAGTGGCGCTCGCTCAGTAGCATTCGGCAGCCCAACATAACCACATGATTGTTATATTTAAATTTCTTCACCTCCTCGCTGGAAGGCGTTTGGATATTTGTATCCCACTGAAAGCTTCCCCAGATCCTTGATGCTAGTGCAAAGCTGCAATGAAAATATTCATAAGACTCTGCCGGTTATTGTCAGCGAAAGATATCTTGCAGTTATTGCTCTATGGAGGTATTGCCAACCGTCGTTCCATTTTCGTAATAATAGCACCAGTAGACTTAGCCTTTCGTAATAGTTTTTCAGTCTCGTCTTCCCGTCTTTGTCGATAGGACGACTGAGTTTCCTATTTTTTTCTCAAATGCACCCCCCACTCACCCCCCCTTATACGTTTCGCTTCATTTGCCCCCCTGAGCCAACCACTTTGTAAATACTACATATAGAATCGAATGCTCTACTGCTAGTTTCGTATATTTTTTTTCCCATATCGTCTTACCACCCAGTTCTAAGTGCTCGACACTAGTTTTTGTTATTGTGTTACGTTGGAGGAAAAAAAAACAGAGGAACTTTATATAGAAAATACATAGATGAATGCTTCTTCCGTTTAGTTTTATTCTTTGGTTCGCTATGGGGAAACCAACGGTTCCAAGTCTCTCCGGTGGCCCAGCCCGAAGGAGACGGTTTCACCGACGGAAAATACGCAACCGGAAGCAGCTTCCGTCTTGAATTTTTAATGTCGTAAATTGAACCCACACTGATCTTCGTTTCCATCGTTTGTCCATTTTCTTCATTTCTCTGTCCATTCGCGAAACAATCCGCTTTTCCACCCGAACGGACGGACGTGGACCACGCAATGGCGATTATAGTCCTAGTCCTGGTGTTTGTGGTGTACAACCGAAGGCGTGAGTCGCACATCAAGTATCCGGGACCAGATGACGACGTGCGGGAGAACATCATCAACTACGATGACGAGGGCGGTGGCGAGGATGACATGACCGCCTACGACATTACGCCGCTGCAGATTCCGATCGGACCGATGCCGGAGCTGACACAGTGTAAAATGCCACCCCTTATGTGTAAGTATTCATCGTTCCTTCAAGAAAAAAATATTGAATCAAAGCAAGCCAGTTGTCAGTCTTGGGTGGCTCTTTTTGGGTCTTTGTCGATAATTTTCAGTGTTTTCGTGCTGGCGTTAATTTGAAGTTAAAAATAGATTGATATTAATATACACTTCCGATCGTAAAACCTTGCTCTGTGTTTTCACACTTTCAGTGAAAAGTGAACTTGAATATGTTAAGAAACAACAGTAAAACAAACCGTTTGAACGAAAACAGTGAACCAAGCCTGTCAGCCTGTCTCTATTGCTGCGAATGTGGCAACCATGTAATTTGAAACTTTTTACATTTTTATTCCATTCCCTCCAAAATGCAGATCCGGTCATGACGATGGGACCGGGCCACGAACCAAACGTGGGCATGTTCATCGAGGAGCACAAGAAGCGGGCGGACAGTGACCCGAATGCACCGCCGTTCGATGATCTGCGGAACTACGCCTACGAGGGTGGCGGCAGCACAGCCGGTTCGCTCAGTTCGCTGCAATCAGGTAGGTGTAATCCAAAACGTTTTATTGAATTTTACGGAAAAGCTCCATAAATTAGGCATGCAGCCAGCGATTCAATTGACGTAAAATAAATGATAGATGAAATTTCAAACTCGGAATTAAAGCAGATTCAGTTAGCTGCGAGCGTCATATGAAATTGATGGACGGATTAGACATCATTAAGCGAACTGAAACGAAATACGAATGTTTTCAATGGGTTGATTATCTACAGTAATGGTTCAAAAAGAGCCATGTGACGCAATGATGAATGATTACGTTACATGAGTTCTTGGTTGATTTCAATGTTCAATTGGATTACCCATTGAATCACAAGCCATTTGCAGGTTATATACAATGGAAATGCTTTAACAAACAACTAGAAATATGATTAGTAAGCAAAAGAGATTTTTACGTAGAGAATGAATCGACTGAATAGTCCTACACGGCTGCAGGTTACGAACTTACTTCCTTTCTTACCTATGCTGGCCTAACGTTTCATTAAGACCGAACCTGCGTTACAATGTTTCGCCACGAAACTCGACTGAGGGCTGCTTGTATCAAGTTCTTCGAAAGTTCCATCCTTGCTCTCCTTGGTCTTACTATCTGCCAAGACCTTCCATTTACAGCCTCCAGCGTTAGTGACTGTCAAGAAACTGTGTTGGTGTTGGTTCGTTCTTAGAGTATGAATGAGATGGGGCAAAACTTTGTTGACAATGATTTCAGACTATTTTGGAGTAGATAAATTCTAAAGACTGTATTCGATGAAATTTGGACACACACAATTGTTCGTAACTTTTTAGCGTGTGTCACTTCGAAAACTCAAACGCGTCTCACCGATGGATCGGAAAACAGCTCGGAATCGCACATTGAACCGTATCTCATGTGATCAAAACGTTCAAGGACCGTAAGACAACCAAGCGAAAAAATGGTAGTGGCAAAAAACGTGGCACATCAAATCCGGAGAAGGCCAGAATGGTATTGAACCAATTTAAGCGTTATCCCAACATTTCGATCAGGGATGTTGCGAAAAAAGGCGAAAGTTTCAGTTTGTTTTGTGCAGAAAACAATGAAACGTTCTGGATTACATGTGTACAAGGTCCAGAAGGCACCGAACAGGAGCGATAAACAGGACTCGGTGGCCAAAACTCGTGCAAGCAAACTGTACAGGGAGTGGCTCACAAAACCGTTCTGCATTGTGATGGACGATGAGACCTACATTAAAGCCAACACCAAACAAATGCCAGGATAGGAACAATACGTCGCCCCCCTCTAAGTTACCCGTTCCGGAGAGTGTACGGAAGAAGAAACTGTCGAAATTCGCCAAAAAATTCCTTGTCTAGCAAACGATCTGCGGATGTGGCAAAATGAGTCAGCCCTTCATCACCTCTGGGACCGTCAACGGACAAATCTACAAGGGCGAATGCCTCCAAATACGACTTCTGCCCTTTTTGAGATCTCACGATGGCCCGACACTGTTTTGGCCGGATTTGGCATCTTGCCTCTATGCCCGGCCCGTCTTAGACTGGTACAAAGATGATAATGTAGTTTTTGTACCAAAAGACGTCAATCCTCCAAACACTCCGGAACTTCGCCCAATTTAAAAATTTTGGGCAATCATGAAGTCAAAGCACGTTAAAACTCCAAAACTGAAAGAAAATGAAGTTGAACTAAAGAAAGTTTGGTTAAAAGTAAGTAAGCAAGTCGGTCCTATCATTGCCCAAAATTTGATGAAAGGGGTCAAGGCAAAGGTGCGGGCATTTGGGTTGGGAGAAGAGGTTCAATAAACCAATGATGTCAAAACTTAACCATTTAGTAGTACTTTATTTCCAGAAAGTTTGAAAAGAATCGGGCTCAAGGAAAATTTTTGGTGACATATTTTGTGTGTCCAAATTTCATCGAATACAGTCTTTAGAATCAAGCATATTGTGTTAGAACAAATAGGAATCATTTACTTCGTATTTCTGGAGTTGAGCAAACAATTGGTTAATTTTCAATAAACTTAAAAACTACCAGGGACAGCCAAATTAGTTTGTACGCAAAGGTTACGTAGGACTACGTAGGAATGTGCAATGAATGTTATAATCATTTGTTGACGCTTGTCGCCATTTGTAAACTTTTTATTTGGCATGCTGCTCTTGGCATAAGCTTACATTATATTTGCGCTTCGGAATAATATAGAGACCGTTTAAATTTCCGAGCCATGTTTGAAAATATACAGAGAGCCAAAACTTTTTGAACCACCTCTGGAAACTTTTTAATCCACCAATTGACAAGCATTTGGAATGGTTTGTCAGGTATATTCCAATCCAAACAAAGCTGTGTAAATTACATTGGTCGTCCTTATAAGGACGGATTTTAAATGTTTGGCCTGTCTTCTTTGGATCTAGCCCATTCACATTGTGCGACAATTTATTAGCCAGCAATACTAGCGTCATATTTGCAACAGATGTTAGCAGATAATTGAAATCAATTATTTGCTAATTACGAATCACTGGTCATGCAAATGTTGCTAGTTTATGTATTTTCTACGCGCGATGATGGCTGGCTTATACCGATCATAAAGCCTTTCCACGTTAAATTTCAGATACCAATATAATAGCAGCAAAAAAAAAATCACGTGATTCAACAGAACGGATTGTTTATTTCACAAAAACAGAGCTGTTAATCCTTCTATCTGTAAAATTCTTGAACTTTCTGTGGTATACTCGCCATTATTTTCCGTAGGGTATCCTCAGACACGCCCACCGTGACGATTATCCATCTTCTCTTGAAATCATCAGTACTATTTGCTTTCTTCTTAGTTTCGACGAGATTCCGCTTGGCTAGGGCCCAGTATTTCTCTATTGGTCGAAGTTCTGGACAGTTTGGTGGATTGGCTGTTTCTGGCACGTATTTTAGGGTTTTTACGAGAAATCTGAAAATATATCCGCACATTAAAATCATTTCCACCCTCTAACTTTCGAAGAATTACCAAGCATCAAATATATAGGGTTGGGAATGGTTTCATCAATGGAAGAACCTATTTCAAACATGGGGTAAACACAAACATGCATCGCTCGTTTTTGGCAGTATGATGCTTCATATAATAAAAGTCGATTTTTGATTAATTTCGTTCAGAAAAATCCCGTTATTGGAAGATGAACTCCAAAAATAGCTTCATGTTTGAGCCAATCAAATGCATTGTTCTAAAAAATGATTCAATAAAAAACTTCAATGTGATATGAAAACTGTAAAGAGGCAAACATAGTAAGTCACGATGAGCTAAGTCAAATAAATCGACTGATAATCAACTTGAGAAAATGTCCAGACAAATACAACCAGTGGCCCAAGATGTGTTCCACGCTTGCCCAGTGCACCTCTGAAGGCACACAGGACGTTTGAGTGAGCGACGAAAGCACTCGAAAACAACCGAAAAGTAAAGCATGCCAAAGAGAATGATCCATATTTTGTCAATGGTACAATGCGATGCATTCGTTTAGCCGCACCAGAGTTTTTCTTGGTTTTGAAATCAAATGAATATTTATCTCTCCGAGCTATAAAAAGTTACATGATTTCTTCAAAAATAGTTCCTCTTGTGTATTTAAAATCAAAAAATTATAATAACAAAGGGTTGCATTCGTTTAGCCGCACTTCAAGTCCTCTTCAGTAATATCCAAGCGTTTGCAAATTATTGTTGATTCAGTACTAGGTAGCTCCTTCTTTGTTCTTGAAGACATCAAAGATTCGCTCGGGCATCGAATAAACCAGCTTCTTGATAGTTTCTTGGTCGATTTGTTCCCAGCACTCCTTGATGCATGCCTTCAAGTCATTCACGGTGTTGAATTGTCGTCCATTTGCGTAGACCTTCGATGCCAGTCTGCCCCAAAGTTTTTCAATAGGGCTGCACTCTGGACTACATTCTTTCGACTCAAACCATGCCTTGGTCTGTCGCGACACATGGATCGAAGCATTATTTTGCTGAAAATGACCTCTTCGTCCAAATAATCTTCCAAACATGGCACCAAAACTTCTAGCAAGAGGTTGCAGTAAGTAGTCGAGCTCATTTTTGTAGAGATCCAGCAGATAGGTAATTTGGAATCATAGGAAGTTCTACCCCATACCATTACAGTTCCTCCTCCAAAATTTCTCCTGGATTAGGTTACTCCTTAATCCCTCAAATCGTGCCAATAATTACTGTAGCACTCGGTAGTCGGGTTGCTCCGTGCTTTGGCGTTAGTCTGGGTCAAGACTTTGGTTTTGTCCATTTGATGTTCGGACACACATTCAGAACGCGGCTAACGGTAGTTTTGTGCATTAGAAGATCGAGTTTGGCAATTATCTGGCGACAACTCAAGTGGTTTTTGGTAGCTTCCTCTCGGATAAGTTTCGAATTCCCCTTTGTTCGCTTCTTAATCCGATACTTCTGCGTATTTTTTTCGATAATTCTGAACAACCTTTTCGGATCTATTGATTTTCCGGGCAATCTCACGATTACTGAGACCAGTATCCGCCAGAACTCGGATTTGGCCTTTCTGCACCTCGTTCAAGCGTTTTGCCTTTCCCATACCTAGAAAAATTAATTTCATTGGAAATACTACACAGTATACAATGAAAATACTTCCTGAGGTGCAGAAACAGCATAAACTATTGAGCAAACTTAAAAGCTTTCAAAGAAAATTGCAATAAAGGTGACTGCGTCTGACCGTTTGCAACGCAGCGGAAGCAGGAAGTATGCACAGGAATAAAGCGGCTGTCATCCACGAACAATAGATCATTGCACGATGGCGTCATCAATGCTGTTTTGGCAGTTCAGGGAGCTTGTTTACGTGGACTTAGAATATTTTCGGTAAGATTGGTGTGAGATTTTGTGCTCTAAATTTATTACGATTGAAGTCGAATCGCAAGAAAACAGACAGCAGTGCATATTTTCACTTCATTTCCTGAATCAAATATAACGGAATCCGGTGAGAAGCAATGAAAATTTTCGATTAAACGGTTCAAATTCGAACACCTTGTAAACAAGCTCCCTGAACTGTCACAAATGTGTGGTTAGTACATTCGGTGCAATGATCTATAATCGTGAAGCCGAATACTTGGTGCTGCGGGTGGTGCTAATTTGACAGCTCGGTCTTCTTGAAGGCTCTATGCAGCAAACACAATCTTCGCGGCGGAAGTTATCGTGTTATACCTAGTGCAGTGGTTATAATAACACAAGTATTTTTTCGTTGGCTATCAGCCAGATATTATAATGTTTTATCTAAATTACTGATACTGATAGAAGAAATGCTGTAAGAAATATAATCCATTGTGAACCAAGCTTATAATGGTAAAACCGTCACTAGCGCCACACCAAAAGTGGAAGGCTTCAAGAACTAAGGCCCAGCGCCCACTGATGTGGTGGAGGTGTGACATCTTCTAGCAAGCCAAAATATCTTTTCGACATTCACCTCACGCCACAAGACTTTGACTCGATATTTTTACCTGTTATGTGATGCCACACTTCCGCCACATCAGTGGGCGCCTCGACTAATGGGTCACCCACAATTGATACGTTGCGGATGCGTTGACGTAAATTTGACAGAAAACCTATGTGAAAACTTATCAATTGTGGGCCAGCCATAACGCTTCCTTCAGTCCTCTGGAAATATGGCGATAAGTCTTCTACGACAAGTAAACAACGCTAGAAAGCTGTTATTAATGTGTGTAAGCAAGGCAACGGATCTCACTACTACATGCATATAATATTTGATTTGTTGCACTTAAATAAAAAGATCACGGTAAAATTTTATAAATGAGGCTACACGATTGCAACGCACTGTAGTACAAGTAAGGTACTCATTTATTTAATATGTACGTCATAACATTTAATTGTTCTCACTAGCTCATTTATAGTCCCCTCTCTGATTTTCCACATGCTCAATTTGTTTTTTAAAAGAACCTTTAGGGATGCCTTGTACTAAGGAGTGTATCGAATATAAGCTATCCACATATATTTGCGTTGTACGCTTGTATTTGTGATGGTTTTTTATGCTCTGAACACTGCATGCTGTGCGTTTGACTGTCAGCTCTCTTTTGTTTACTTGTTTGTGCGGTTCAAATTCTGTGTTTTCAAAATGTTGCGTATTGAAAAGGAAGTGAAAATTAAGGTTCTGGACACATGGCTAAGTGAGAAGGGTATTACTATGCGAAAATTGGCGAAGCGGTTTGGGATTCATCAAGCGAGTGTTAAAACCATCATTAACAAGTTTTGGGAACACTATTCTATGGATGAGCTACCAGGAAAATGCAGAAAACCCGGTTCTTCCAACCCGAAACTGGAGCAGAAAGTGGTATCTCTAATCATGAAGAACAAATCAATGTCAATACGTGTTTTGGCCAAAAAAGCAGGAACGAGTGTCGGAATGATTCAGCGTATCAAGAGGCGAAACCACCTGAAGACCTACAAGAAGCAGAAAATCTCGAAACAAAGTGCAGAACAGAAGAAGCGAGCAGCAACAAGGGCCCGGAAATTGTATTGGATGCATGCGTTTTGATGGACGATGAGACCTATGTAAAGGAGGACTCAAAAACCCTTCCAGTTCCACAATACTTTACTGCCGTCGTTGGGGAGGATGTGAGCGATGCGGACAGGTCGATTCAAATGGAGAAATTCGATCGAAAGGTACTGGTATGGCAAGCAATATGTTCCTGTGGTTTGAAGTCAACCATTTTTTACACTACCGGAACTATAAATGCGGAAATCTATCGATCTGAGTGTCTCCAGAAGAGATTGTTGCCTTTATATAAGAAGTACACCTCCACTGTTTTGGCCGGATTTAGCGTCGGCTCACTAGGCCAAAACCACTCTCAATTGGCTTGCGGAAAAGGGTATTGATTTCGTTGAGATAAATATCAATCCACCAAATTACCCTCAGCTTCGACCCATCGAACGTTACTGGGCAATCGTGAAGAGGGTCTTCAAGAAGATTGGTAAGGCAGCTGGGAACATGCAGAAGTTCAAAAAAATTTGGGCTCAAGTGTCCAAAAAATGCGATGCAACACTTGTCCGGAACTTGATGAAGAGCATTCGATTCAAAGTTCGAAAATTCGTAAAGGAATAACTTAAATTTAATCCGGTCTTCATTATGTTCAAGTTTAACCTCGTACAATAGAGGATCAATTTTTTGTATGAATAAACTATCGGTTTTCAAAATAATTTGAAAGAAAGTTTGTGGATAGCTTATTTTCGATACACTCCTTACTCGCTCTCATTGTTCGTAGTTCATTCACGCAATCTTCACGCTTTCATTGCCGTTTCACGCGATAGCTTGTCCGTGAATTGTCGAGAGTAACCTCTTTTCTTGGCCTTGATGAGGCTCTTAGGTTCGCGTTCGAGAGACGTGTATACTTCGAAATGCTTAAGTGTACCACGTCTACGACAAACCTCGATGCACTGCTGATCCCACCATGGAGAAGGAGGTTTCTTGCGAAATGAAATTCCAGGAACTAGACGAGTTTTAGCTTGAAGCGCGATGTCTAAGATTAGGTTGGAGAGGAAGCTATATTTCTCCAGCGGTGGCAGCTCTTCTACCGTCGTTACGATTTCACCTATTGCTGTTCTAATTTTGTGCAATCGAAATAACGGATTGGATAATACGCAACATTGATGGATTCCGACAGATTGAACCCGGTGGCAACCGAAATTTTGATAAGCAAATGATCACTACCGAAGGGATTCTGGATAAAATTCCACGTGGAGTCCAACGATAGTGAATTCGAACAAAGTGTGAGGTGTTATCTCCATCGTTTAGAACTTCCACAGATATTGAAGTTTTCACAGAGTAAGTATATCGAGGAAGACCTATTGTCATCCTACAGTTTTCCCCAGCTTGTACCGTGAGAGTTGAAATCTTTCATGCGCAACCGTAGAGCAGGAAGGACCGAACAAATATCTGAGAGTTGTTTTCGGTTAACAGAGGCTCTAGGAGGAATATACATAGCAACAATGCAAAGGCTTTTATTTTAAATAACAGCCTGACATGCGACAATTTCAATACCTGGAAAACTGACTTTATACACGGAAAAAAATCCGAGTTTCCGAGTTATGGTATATTGCAGATTACCCATATGAAAACACTTGCGCGCTTTTGGAATATAACTCTTGAGCCAAAATTTTTTGGCCAAGTTAAAAACTTTTTTTTTCCCATATCGAAACCATATGCATCCAAATTTTCATCCAAATCGGAGAGGGTCCAATTGAATCGTTTGCTTATTTATTAGAAAATTGCTGCATTAGAACCGTGCATCGTTCGATTCTGAAAGGATCCTGATTTAATTCGCTCCAATGTCCTTCTTCCACTCCCTTTATCTACAGGTACCGACGACGAGGTGCAGGAATTCGACTACCTAGATGCGTGGGGACCCCGGTTTGACAAATTGGCCAACATGTACGGCGACCACCACCCGACCGAGCTAGATGAGCTGAATTAAGGGCGAAGCAAAAAGACCTAAACAACAGTCCAGCTAGTCATTCAGCCAGCCAGTCAGCCAGTCAGTCAGTCGTGCGCACATTTGAGAAGAAACAAAAAAAAGACAAACCTAAAACGAATGGCCATCAAAATATCATCACCGCCAACGGGAGTCTGTTCCTTTGAAAGAGACTGCCCCCTTCCTACACCGAACAAAAGGAAACAGACGACTGCTGTAGTAGTGATCCCCGAACCGGAAGTCAGGTTAGGTGATAGAAAGTTATTTTTAAACAGGTTTTCAGTTGATTTTTATCGATCAGACAAAGGAAGGCTATGATGATAATGAAGATCTAAACAAGTGAGGAATAGCGCCTGTGGAAGAAAGCGAAGCTAAACCAAAGTTTAATTATTAATGTTGATGAGGGAAAGTTTTGGAGAGGTGGGTAGAATGTGTGGGGGATGCAATGAATAATGATCAAGGGGATTTTTTTTTGTACGAGCAAAACTTCATCAAGGGCTTGGAGGGTAAAGTTTAAATCACCTTGCCTGGATGTGATGAACAAGGCGAAGCAAGTTCCAAGAGAATTAAGTGCTCGGAAAAGGAAATCTTCCTCTGCTCCTTCACGTCCTCTTCCTCAATGTTAGGGTGTTCAAAATTTTCCTTCGCGGGTTAAAGACAAGAGAGAAAATAGACGTGCTCGTTTTGAGCACTGACTATTATTCCGATGATTCAACTACATATACTTATATCAACGAGATTTTAATGAGTGATGTTCTCGTTCGGGATTTTTTTTTGTCGGTGGAATTTACACACACAAAAAGAAAAGAAAAGCTCATATACACAGTTATACAACACTCGTAAACAGGACAGACACTCACAAACATACACACACATACACAGTTATACACGCAGTTGAACCAGGATTGAAACATGGAACAAATCTAGGGAGTAGTAATTTATTGGTGGTCTTTTTTTAACCAACAACCAAAACAATCGAGAGAAGGAAGTACCTTTCAGTGAGTCAATATTTTATTTTATGTTTCGTCAGATACTTGAGAATTTTGTTATTTTAATTCAATTGAATGATTCGTATTCAGAATTATCTTTGTTTTTAACCGAATCAAACACAAAACGCTGTTCCTGTTTTTCGTCTTAAGTAAATAGAGGTTTTTTAGTAGGAAAAACTGAATCGATATATTGTTTTTATAAAACATCGTAAGCCTAGAAACTAACACAGATACAGACCTATACAACAACTACAAAGATAATGGGGACGATCGAGAAAAACGCTCTTAAATTTTATAAAATTCGAGATCGGTGACTTTTTTTTCCATCTGCGATCTTGAAACAGTGTATTTGAACCCACACCGATTTTCACACAAAAGCACGAAAACGAAAAAACTCGTAAACATGACGATTAGTGTAATGTCAGCAAAGCCACTCTAAGCTAAGTAAATCAAATATACAGCAAACAATGTGGGTTTAAGGTAAAAATAATATCCAACGGCCGAAAATTGCTGCGGAATTTGTGCGATAGCAAACCAAAAATGGCTTATTCTGTGTGGTTGAAAACAGAGAAACTAAGTCAGTAATTAATCGTGACAGAACACTTGAGTGTTTTTAAGGTAAATTCATTTATGTCGTAAGCTAATATTAACGAGAAATGATATTATACATCCAAAGACTGTAAACGTTTGTTCTTAAAACTTTTCGTTTTTATGTGATTGATTTATGAATTTTAATGCACATAACGTATCAGGCGAGTTCCCAAAACCAAAAACAAAATCTAGCGTTGAAAACAATGCTTCTGACTCATTGCATCGATTCCGAACTGTTTGTTTTATTCTGTACTGTTACTACCGAATAACTAACACAAACACACTGACACTAGCAAAGCATGAATCCGTTTTCATCACTCACACTTCCTTGTTAGACAATTCACACCCCACAAAGAAAATAAAAGACACACACACAACCACACTCGTGATGGGTTCTCGAGAAAACAACAAATGAAAAACGAAAAAAAAAAACAAACTGAATCTGTATTATTGAACAATATTATTACTATCTTAGGTGAAAAGGACAAAAGAAAACGATATTACTTAGTACGCTCATTAATCTAGGAAAGATATTTAATCAATCGCCATGAATCCATTTTTAACCGTTATCCAAGCATACGAACATCGATCGATTTGTTTTTCATTTCACAAGTTGCATTTCAAACGCATCGAAAACAAAAAACATAAACCAATAGTTTCCACTATTTTCTTTAATACATCTTCATCAACGCGATCATCATCGAAAATCCACACAGCAACACACGCATTCACATCACATATCCAGACATTCACATCTCAAAATATACACTCACACAACAGATCACCTCATACACAACCCCATTCCAGTAGCCATTGCCAGAAGACGTCATTCTCGAACAACCCAAAACAAACCAACACTGCGCGAAATAGTGGAAGATCCGTTAGTTAATTGAAATCTATCTTTTTTAATAAGAAAAACAGAGAAAACACTGCGCATCAATAAAAAACGAAAAAAAACTTTGGCAAACGAACACGTATGCCCATTCGATGATGATGAAGATGATGAGCTGAGTGTAATCGTGTTGAGCGCAAAATAATAGCACTAAATTCCTAAAAAAATAAAAACAGATAAAAAGAAACTCAAACTACCGTCGCACCAGCGGCACCGACATCCACACAAAAATTAAACTCACACATTTTAGATGAAATTCAACGATCGGGATATATGAACAAACAAAAACAAAAACTGGTGTTACATTAATAGAAATCGTGCAACAACCAAACTCCTAGTGTAAATATAGTGTTGTAATAAGTGATTGATGAGAAACCGTGAGAGAAAAGTAAAACAGATGGCGAACACATGATAATTGAAGAAGATAATCTGTATTTGAAGACTACCGAGTAATTTTTCTAACCCGTCTGAAGAAAAATTATTATGATAAAAAGACGAAATAAGTAAAAAGATAAAGAACGGATGAAAAATAAAAAACAAATGTTACTTAGAGACAAATTTTAGAAAGATCTAAAACAAAAATGAGAAAAACTAAATCGAAACTAAACAGCCACACAGACACACCAACACACATACACACTCACACACTGAAACAAAATGAAGAGAAAAAAACAACAACAACAACAACAAAAACAAAATCGACGACGTTCAATTATGGTTTAGAACAAAGAAGAAGAAAAAAAATAATGCTAAATAAAGGATCACATCGTTGGAGGTCAATGCTCCGATGGATTGATGAGATTGAAAATGGTTTTTGTTTTCTTAACTTATTTTCATATCCGAAATCACCGTTTTCCGCCCATGTGAGAACATCTAAACCTATCGTTTTTAACTGTACTGGTCGGAATCTGATGTCCGGAAGTTTGATTATCCGGAGTCATACCTGTTTTATATTGTATTTTAGAGAAGGTCCGGACAGACGATAAATTCGTAAGAGCACACACGACCACCAATGTTACTCAATTCTGAGACATTGATGATTCATTTCTGTCAAAAGTTGAGTCACTTATAAATTAGTAAATGTAACTGGGATTGACAAGTCGAAATATCCAAGACATCGACATAAATCAGATGTATTGTTCAGATGTCGACTTGTCAATCCCAGTTACATTTACTCATATTTGAGTTACTCCAGTTGTGACGAAAGTGAGTCAATAACGACTCAGAAAAGATTCGAAACAGCTCAGGGCTGAAAGTCTCTATAATAAAGAAACAAAAACAAACCACTCAAATTTTAGAAAACTTGATGGCTGTGCATTAATCCATTTAGGGGCTGTTCATAAACCACTTAGACAATTGAGTGCGGGGGGGGGGGGGGATTGCGTATTATTCTCGTACAAACTCGAGCATTTGCGGTGTTCTGTTTTTTACACCAGTGCGTTGTCCGGAAGGTTAAGATGAATCAGAAAAGAGTCACCATATTTAATGATAGACTCTATCATTTTCCACGACTCAAAAATGACGAAAATTGAAGGTTGAACTAAAACATTTGCATTTAAAAAATGGACAAATATTGCCAAAAATTTTAATGGGTTTACCTTCAGACCGCACTGACAAAACTACTGCAGCATCAATCATAGTAACCCATGAGTCAGCAAACCAAATTTGACAGCTCTATCTGTTGAACTCTAACCGTGATGGCAAAAATAGTGAGGCAACTCCGCTCAGAAGTGTTCAAAGAACGGCACCCGCCCACTTTGTGGACGGATACACCCGTTTTTGATGCCATCTTGGCACTATTAGACAACAATCGAGCATCGAAAGAAAGCCCGGTTCCGGACGGCCGACGACCCTGAGCCGCAAGAAGCTCCAAAGGATGCTGAAGAGGAAGACCAAGGGAAAAGTGGCTAAATCGCTGCGTGCGCTTGGCAGGAGGTCGGTTCGACCGGCCAACCAGTGAAAAAGTACCTGGCGAACATGAACATACATGTCAGAAAGCGGAATTCGCGTCTACTGGTTTCGTAGCTGCGGGCAATGACGCAGCGGCAGCGGCTGAATAAGATGATCAACTCGATTTTCCCGGTGAATCGCGACGTGGCGGTGGTGATGAACGGCAAGACCTATCTCAGCGTGGATGGCAACGACCGGCAGGGCACTTCGTATTTTACTTCCCCCACGAAGAAAGTGAGCTCCGAGGTGAAGTTCATTTCACACACCAAGTTCCCCAAGAAGGTGCTGCAGTGGCTGACGATCAGCCAGAAAGGGATGTCAAAGCCGCTCTTCTTTCGCACCGGACGGGAAAATTTATAGTACAAAATGCCTGCCGGAAGTTGCGTCGTTCATCAAGAAATACCATAAGAGCGAAGACACGGTGTTCTGGCTGGATCTTGCGTCGGCCAACTACTCGAAGCGACCATTGGAGGAGATGGGGCGGCTGAAATCGGCGAACCCGCTCAACGTTCCCCATGGAGAATTTCTGAGCTAACCTGAAACGTAAGATCTACTCCAATAATAGAATTCAAAAACATGCCTACACTCATGTTTTCGTCCGCCATGGCGAATGTAACTGTCGGAAGGCACCTCGCAAGGGCGTAACATTTTTTTTCAAGTCAGCTTAAATAATTATCTTCCATGGGAAATTTATCGAAAGCAATTATCTGTCTTAGTTTTTTTTATCCGAATCCGAAAAAAGTCCATTTTTAATAAATGCATACGTTAGGGCAGCTAATTGAGGAATGGAGCATAACATCCCTTTCACATTACAACTTTTATTACGTGATATCGACTATCTTGATATTAGCATCTGTACATCTAGTTTTCTCTGGAAATAATTTGCTCGGCATTTGATATCAAGATACTCCTTATCACGTGACATAGGTTGTAATGTGAACAGGGTAAAATTGCTATTTCTAATTATCTATTGGAAGAGGAAAGAAGAGACAACAAGAGACAGTAATTTGAGCGTTTTGATTGAGTTTCTCTTTTCGTTCTGGTTGTGATTAACTGTCAAATGCTGAAATTACGGAAAACGACGCGTTCAAGCGATGCTATAGCGCAGAATGAGGCAAAGCAGAAAATACATAAAGAGGCCAGAGTAGACGTCAACTTGCTTTGGACAACTTTCAAAGAAGATAAACTAAACTTGGCATCTAAAGTGACAGCAAAAGTGGCCGCATATGCTCTGATTGTGGCCTGTATTTGCTACAAAAGTGAATGCAGGTCGTCACCACAAAAACATCCAAAAGGCAGATATTTCGTCTAAGAAAATAAGACTCTAGATTCTGCAGCTATGCCACGAAGAATTTCTTTTTGAGGTCGACATGACCGGAGCGACGGATGTTCTATGGATAGAATCACGTTTCAAAAGAGCGTGGGTGTTGTTAAACCAGCATTAGAAAGTAAGTATGTGAGAAAAATTCTATTGTACACTCTTTAGAAAGCAATTAGTTGCTCTGCAAAAGGGCCGTGTCCTTTGGTTGATGATATGGATACGGTCGTATTTGCTTCGATGGTTGAGAGGGTCACTATCTTTATGGCGTGAAGGATAGTTGAGGATCTGTTAGCTGAGCTTTATACTCGTTACTCAACGCACGGAGAATATATAACATAACAATTAAAGTATGTAAAAACCATAAATGGTGGTAACCATTAATCATACTGGTGGCGATCAGTATCGCAACGCTTCACGGTGTTTCTCTCCGAGGTCTCTACGATAGAGACGACGAGAAAAACTTGAGTGATCTCAGACGTTGCGATTCAAAAAAAAAAACCCAAAAAAGGAGAGAGTTCCTCTCCCATGTGCGCATCAAAACAGAGTGCACACAATATATCGCTAGAATAACTATCACAAGCCATCAGTGGTACATGAGCGCTTTCCATACGTCATCTTTTGCCTGTTGAGGTGGCGAACTTATCCGTGCAGTTGGATGTTAGGTAAAGGATGACGTCCATGGTTCGAGTACCACTGGGCCCCTTCGCTCAACTTTTAAAACATCTGTTTGATTTCCTACCTGCCAGACACTGACGGAACTTTCAACGCTTTCTCTTCACATCTTTCATTCTAGCCAAAAACATTAATGTGCACTCTTGGTGCCTAATGGTGATGAACGAACATCTCTTTCTACAACAATATTAATGTGTCATACAATAAACGAGACATTTATTCTATGTAAAAAATTCATGTTAACTACTTTACGCAAATAAATTTTCAGTATACAAGTACATTCAAGATTTTGTTTTCAAGGACACGTAACTGTATAAAAATTAGTATGTTAATTGGTCATCAATTTAAACGATAATTTCGTGCAGGAAATCAATAAACCCTTAATAATATCTCCAAATATTTGAAAGCGTACTTTAAACTCATGCTATTATCTAAAATTGCTTAAAGATTTATTCGCTCTGATCGCTGTTCTGATATTTTGTAGCCATATGCTGCTCGAGTCGAGTTATTAGTACGAGACACTGAAGAAGTCTACACATTGTAGACGAAATACGCGTATCTGTCGAAGATAAGCAAAGGTAGTTGGAATTAAATGGAAAATACTAATTTTTCTTCTAATTTCTAGTTAAAAAAAAATCGTTAAATTTACGAAAAAAGTTCCTATAATGGTGGTATTTTAGTGCAATATGTTCTAATTGGAACATTTTGCACTAAAATACCACCATTATAGGAACGTTTACTCAATTAGCACATATTCTTTGGATATTACGAAATTAAACAACATATAACAATGTTTGAAAATTGGAAATATCATTCTTATCAACATGCAACCTTAGGAGTGGACAGCAAATTGTCAGTCATTCAATCCTCGAATGCACTTGGTTCGGTCTGCTAGTCGCGGTGGAGGAAGAAGCGCTTCGACTTCTTCACGCTCGATTAATTGTAGCGCATCAATATCGTACCCGTTAGCTGAAATCAAAATTCATTAAAACTACTTTAAAGAATAGTTACAATTTGCTCTACAAACTCTTCGATGCCCGCCGTGGATAATCCAAACGATTTCAATAATGCTACCACTTCTTCGTCAACATAAAACTCTTCAACCAAGTCGTCGTCCAAGTCAACCGAGTGATCTGCCGCCGCCATGATATTTTTTTTCCTTCGCTTTGTCGTTGAGTACGGATGGCAGCTACGAGGCTCAGTAGAGCTGCTATATGCCCTATTTAACCTTCCAGTATGAGTGATTCAACGATAAACACGGATTCAAATAACATGTATGCTTGATTTAAGCATTTAATGGTTGATGTTCAATAACGTTGATTCAAATGAAATATATGCTTGATGTAAACATCAAATCATTTTCAAACAACCATTTAAATTAACTATGTCAAGAATATCTTCGAAGCTTGGGATAACTATGGCAAAAGTTATATCAATCATGCATCATTTCTGTCCGTGTAGACAAATCATAACATACCAGCAATTAGCGGGCTGTGATTGCAAAAAGAAAGCAAACTTTAAACGACTCTTAGTTATTTTCAATACTGAAACAAGATTTTTAGAAATATTTGGTGTTTATCGATCAAAAATCATGCAGAATTCTGGATCAGCCAGGATTAAAGAACTAGGTAGGTTACATGCGCATGCAATGAGCAAAGTTTTATAATAATCCAGTATAATACTCTTTCCAAATCAGAATAGTTGGCCTGAAAAGAGTTTTTTGTGTGAAATTCATCATATATTAGTTATTTGCATTCTACCAAAATTTGGGAACTGCAGTCCTAAACACAAACGGTTCTACCCTGAAAAATATCGTTCTGCCTGTATAGACATAGTGATTGCGGATTTTTAACACTCAACGTTGCATTATATCTATATATTCGATATCAGATATATATCAGTATCATCACCATATATCTACATCATCTACAAATCAAAAAAATGGAGATGACTGTATTATAGTTTTTGAGACAAGTTTTTTAAAAAAAGCTATGTTTTCAGTGTTTTTTTTTGACTATTCCACTACGCGGTTTCATTACTAAGAGAAACTTGCCAACCATGCGCCCCCATCAATTAGAAGATATTTTTATTAGTTCATTTAGCTTTTTGAAAGCTTTTTGGTCCAAAATCCAATTTCGGGAATACTTGACTTTCCCCCTCTTGAGTAATTCTCCGTCCATACAAATTTCAAATATATGTCGTGTATGTGATATGGCTTCGTGTAACATTTTTTTAAAAGTTTTTTTCTCTGGCTTTCGGGTACATACAACCACCTTAAATCAATATATGTTATTCAGGGTATCAGGCTGCAAATTTTGGAAACAATAAGATAATCAATTATAGGGAAAAGAGATTATATTATAAGTTCTAATGAAGAAGGCAAAGTTTTTGTGCATTGCTGATTAGTATTGTGTAATCTTCAAGAGGCTTATGCTATTTTTAAAGAGCAGTTTTTCGGAATAAAAATTTGGTTTTCCTGTCTGGTACGAGTGGTACGTATACTGTGTGTGTGCGTGTGTGTATGTGTGTGTGTGTGTGTGTGTGTGTGTGTGTGTGTGTGTGTGTGTGAATTTTCGGATAATTTTTTAGAGAAAATTTATGACAAGGAAGTAATTTAAAATACCTAAAAAACAATTTAAAACCTACTGATTGCATAATTATTTGTGATTTTCCTGATATTTTATTTTTCGTTGCACAAGATGTAGTTCAAGAATTCTAATGGGCAAATGCACAATGCACTATTCATCCTTTTGCTATATATTACAAGGATGATTCTTCAGATTTGAAATTCACAAGCTTTGTAGTTATAGCTGAACTTATAAAACACAATCATGTTGCAGTTCGTTAATTTATAACAGGTTGTGTTTAATACATGAAAACAAAGTTGCCTGGTCTGAAAAAAAAACACGTTTTCTTTGATGGATCGGGAAGCCACTATAAGAGCATGAAAAAATTAAAAACAATTTGAAAAACTTCCATGCCCGCGTGAAAGAAATTTCGGAAACCCAATCATATCATTGTTTTAAAACTCAACATAAAATGTATATTATCGTAAAACGATTCTCGTTCTTCAGCAATGAAACATTTGTGAAGCTGTGAAATAATCGTAAGCAATTATTTATGTAGTCATTGTATATAGTAAAACAAATTCATTAATTCATCAAAGTTGTCTTCCATTATATGATGTAAAAAAGCTAAATGAACTTATAGAAACAACTTTTTATTGATGGGGACGCCTGGTTGGCAAGTTCCTTCAAGTTATGAAAACGCGTAGTAAGATTGTAAGCAAATCCTAAAAACATAGCATTTAAAAATAAAATTATCAAAAACTAAAATACATACATCGACAATGTTCTGATACGGTACGTAGAAATGAGCAATCTTCCAAGAAAAAAATATAAAAACGAGGGAGCTCTTTGGTCCCGAAACCATGTAAACCTTAATAAACTAAAATAATTCATGCTTTCCTTATCAATATTGCAGTAGAGGAGGTATTTTTATATATTTTTCCCTAATTCTGTTTAATTACTTCTCATTTGAATTTTCAATATAAAGAATAAATTTTTTGAACCACCCTAATGCAGAAACGGATTCTCAATAAAGAAATACAAAATAACGGGTTGAATATTTTTCGATAAAAAACAGAACTACCAATTATTATGAAATTCTGAGAGATCGTATGTCTTTTTTATGGAATTGCTATATTTGTATGCATGTATATCATATCGTGATATGGATACCAACTGGATCATACATGTTTCGTTCCTTGTGGTTGCGCTAACTAGCTAATTTGCCACGAGCGTTGCATTGCATACGACTGCCCATTGCTACTTTGCACAGCTTCAAGGCTGCCGAGCGAATGAAGATGTACAAGGTTTTACATATCATTCACTGCTGCATATGAGAGGTTTCTTACTTAATTTTCTGTGATCTGTGATAGGAAAGCACTGTGCATTTAGTAAATTTACTTATACATTATTAGACATCACCTTATGTTTCTATTAATTTCAACCGTTGAATGTTCAAAATCAATTGTTTTGAATCTTGGAATCGAAGCGTAAAAAATGTTCCGATCGATTGAAATTACTTTAATCGAAATAATTCGTGAAATAACTTAGTTACTAACGTTCAAAACCTTTACATTTTTCGTGACGTTTCAAATTTTCGGAACTCGAACGTGAATCCCTGTACTGAAAACACAGACGTATTCCTACAATAAAAAGTAGTTTTACAAGCACATTAAAAGAACGATTGTAATAGAAAAACTAGAAAACTTTGAACTAACACTTCACTTTATCACTCTAAAAACACCACTAAACTTCAAACTATTTCTAGTTAACAGTTCTTATCCTTTGACAGATAGGCCTATTTCGTCAGTGACTAACAGACTTCTTTAGTGTCGAGTGCCGGACTTCGTTTTGGTAAAGGTTTCCTAACTTGCTGCTGGTTTACATTTTATTCACTATGATATCGGACTATGGAAGCGGTACACCATCCGGTTAGACTGCTCATAATTTTCTTTCGTTACGATGTCAAATAGATAGTTTGACTGTCATAAGACTGTATGTTAAATATATAAGCTCATTTCTTGAACTTAATGCAATTTCACAATATGGTCTACAGAGTACACATGACTGCAGCATGATTGCATTCAATCTCGTCAAAATTTAATTTTCCACGCAAAATCTTCCATTAGGATTAACCATGTCATTCTGGATCACGTTGCAATTTCCATAGGAAAAAAATGAAACGATCCTAGTAAGCCTTCTTCCTTCGAATCCATTACAAATCTTTGCGACTCTCTACTGCTATTTTCTCATGACGCCGGATGAAAACAACTAAGCTGTGAATGCCATCGCAGTTTGTCAACATTTTAAGTAAAATATGTTTGCATGTCCTGAGCAGGCTGCCATAAATCATGTGCCATATTATTTCCTTAGGCCGAGACAGCCAGCACAGCACAGAACGGTGATGACGACGACGACGACGACGCCGGCGACGACGAAGCAACATATTCACATCAGTCTGCTACTGCCGCCGCTGCTGTTGCAAGATTATGACAGCGATTCATAAACTGTTTTGCAAAATGGGCACATTTTCTTCGGTTGGCTCGCGTGTTATGTCCTTCCCTGTATTCCATCTGGCGTTGGCGGGTGGCACGGTATCACACAGCAATTCACGAAGATACAGATGCGATAGTGCAGCCGAGAAACGCTCACTGCATGCGTAATGAAGCCGGCCTGTCCTGCCCTAGCTCGAAGGGAATAACAGGTCCGTGATGTGGTAGGTAGTTGTCAAGGATTACAGTCAGCTCTAGAAAAAGGTGGATTCTGGTTGGTGCTAATATTTCGAACTAAATTGGTGAGAAAATTAAGCAAAAGAGAAATAGTAGTTTGTATTCAGATTCGATGTGGATGATCGAAGCAAGGGAAATCTTCAGATATCCGTTGAGCTTGTGAGGTCGATGTTCCAATTCGCGATTGACGCATTCTTAAAATTTCAGCAAAATAAACACAGGATAGAATAGGTTTTATTTCTTAAGCGCTAAATAAATTTAAAACGCGTTCTTTGCTTCTATCACGCATAAGGCGTCTCAAAGCGTAGTCGGCCAACGCAACGAACCGGAGTTCAAACGTTCGCTTCTTGATGCAGTCGTGTTTCTTTTCGGGTGGGAAATTCGTTAGACTGGAGCATTAATGTATCGTTGAACTTGCCGCACACTGTACGATTGGATGCTTTGGAATGACAAGGAAAGCCCTCAATTTTGAATTATCGATTTGTTTCAAACAGCCTTAATTGAAGTGGCAGCCAAAACTCTGCACACCCAAAATAAAAAAGCAAGATTGTAATGCAATTTCGCATAATTTTGTTTCATTTCTCGTCATGGATTTGTAACTTGGGGAAAAAATGCAACATTGGTCGTGGGCAAAAAAGCAACACATCAATTTGCTTAGAAAAATTCAGTGTGTGCGTGCGGTTGTACAGCGTATTAGTAGTTGTGTGTGAGATTGGATCCCTGAAATCTAATCGCTAACTAAAAAACGATATCAATTCGCAACCGAGTATCGAACCGCGGCCTCCAGCGTGACAGCTCTAGGTAGTAACCATTCAGCCACTTAAACAAGTTGAGGTGGTTGGAATAAGAGCCCTACAGTTGCTTCGATTGTCGAGGCAATTAGTGTCCCTCGCACACACTTACACTCACTTATTTCATAAAACGCATGGTGAACTTGATGAGAGGGAGATAGGAGTGTGATGATGAGTGAAAATAAAAACAGAACATGCGGCATTCTGTGGTATTGTCTCACCCATATTGAAAAGATTTTGACGGTTGCTTCGTAAAGATCCAACGGTTGCTTCGACTGTCGAGGCACTAAGCATACACTTGCATGTCTTTGTTTTAAACCATCAAGCGCTTTGTGAATCATGATGGGCAAAATTGCCTTTTCTGAATCATGCGGATTTCTCAAGATATCTATTTTTTTTTTCATTAGGGCGAATCTTACATTGAGAGACTCTCTTTGATTACTTTCTCTTTCATTCATATTCCAATCACCTTTACGTTTTTTTATTCTACTTTTTGTAGAGTATGCTAGCCAGCACTTTTGTGTTTCGATTTGTACTAAAGGATCCCTCCAAAGTTTTATACTGGCGCTGTAATAAATGAAAGAGAGCGAGGCCGGAGAGAATCTCTCATTGTTCGATTCACCCTAATGAAAAAAAAAACACAACATATGATTGCAAAATTGCATTTTTTGCCACAATTTCAACTTTTGGGTGTAGGGCGCATATAAATCCAAGTAGATGAAGAAGTTATATTTTGGGGAATAATCGGGAAAGTGCAGTAAGAAATAAGTTGCATAAGAGGACTACACATTATAAAATAACTTGGTGGTGTTCAATTCGTCCGATAAATTCACAACGCCAAGGTGCTATAGTTAATTAGTTTTGCAGGTTTTTTCCACTAATTTGTTAGCCCTCTCGAATGTGGGGTGGTCGATCTCAAATAAAAATTAATGATGTTTTACTTTATTGTAAGGCCTGTCCACGTTAAATTTCGAACACCAAAATAATAGCAGCTGAGAAAATGTACAAATAATTCAACAAACAAATTTCACAATAATGGAAAAATAATGGGTGATACGGTCAAAATTTGGTCAAGGGAAAACGCGTGTAAATCGGTGAAATCGTTTATTTAAAAAATCAAATTAAATTTCTTTTTCAAGTTCAATTAGTATAAAATTCAGGAAAAATATTCAGTTAGGCTTCCGCTTTTCCAAATCCGAATTGCCGGGCCTTACGCTTGACCCCTGCCATCAGATTTTGTACAGCCACCTTGTCCACCTTCTTCGCCGCAGAAAGCCAGTTTGCCTTGAACTGCTGCTCGTCCTTAGCAGTTTTTTTGGTCTTCTTTAGGTTCCGCTTGACAATAGCCCAGTATTTCTCAATTGGGCGGAGCTCTGGCGTGTTGGGAGGGTTCTTGTCCTTGGGAACCACCTGCACGTTGTTGGCGGCGTACCACTCCATGGCCTTTTTACCGTAATGGCAAGATGCCAAATCCGGCCAAAACAGTACGGAACAACCGTGTTTCTTCAGGAAAGGCAGCAGACGTTTATTCAAACACTCTTTCACGTAAATTTCTTGGTTGACAGTCCCGGAAGCTATGAAAATGCTGCTATTCAAGCCACAGGTACAGATGGCTTGCCAAACCAGATATTTCTTTGCGAACTTTGACAGTTTCGTGTGCTTGAAAATATCTGCTACCTTTCCCCTTCCTTTTGCCGTATAAAACTCCTGTCCCGGAAGCTGCTGGTTGTCCGGCTTTGACGTAGGTTTCGTCGTCCATTACCACGCAGTCAAACTTCGTCAGCATCGTCGTGTACAGCCTCCGGGATCGCGCTTTGGCCGTCGTATTTTGTTTATCATCGCGATTTGGAGTCACTACCTTCTTGTAAGTCGATAGTCCGGCTCGTTTTTTGGCTCGATGCACGGTTGTAGACGATACACCCAGCTTATTTGCGGCATCTCGGAGAGATAGGTTAGGGTTTCGCTTGAAACTACCGGCAACTCTCTTTGTCGTCTCAGCGGCTTCCGGATTTCGATTTCCCCCCGATCCAGACTTCCTGGCTGTCGACAAACATTCCCCAAACACTTTAATTACATTTGTAACGGTTGATTTGGCAACTTTTAGCGATTTTGCCAACTTTGCGTGCGAGTAGCTCGGATTTTCGCGATGCGCGAGCAAAATTTTGATACGCTGCTCTTCTTGCTTGGACGGCATTTTGACAACTGAAGAGTGAATTCCAAAATCAAAATAGGAGCAACATTCTACACACACACACCTTCAAAATGAGGGGTGTTCAGGTTTTTTAAATGCAAAATTGAAAGAAATACGTCAAGTTGATATTGACCAAATTATGACCGTATCGCCCTTTATCCACATTAGAAATCCTTCTTTCTGTGAAATGCTCGAACCTTCGGTGGTACACCCGTCATCAGGTTCCGTACGATATCCACAGATATGCCCGACGTGACAAATTTTTTTTCTATTGGACGAAGTTCTGGACAGTTTTGTGGATTGGCTGATTTTGGTACGTATACCATTCGCATAGGGATAAGAGGCCAAATCAGGTCAAAACAGAGCTGGAGAGTTGTGATGCCTTCTTCATTCCTAATCTCCAGAAAGAGCTTCATGTCGTCGGCATAACTAAGTACATTTATTTTTCAGAGAATGAAGGAAATGTCATTTACGTAGAGAATAAAAAGAAGAGATCCTAAATGAGAGCCTTTCGGTACATCTGAAGTGACTTGAATAGGGTTCGATTTATTTTCGTTATGTTTCATTATTTGTTGACTATAAGTCAAATATGATTTCAGCCATTTCAGAAGTCCTGTCCCAATTTTTTAAATTTGAAGAGTAACGTTATCATGTCAATGCGGTCAAATGCCTTGCTTAAGTCTGTATAAAGAGCTTCTACGTGGTTTCCATTATACATTGGATTTAATAAATAGACAATGAATTCAAGCAGATATGCTGAGGTCTAACGTCTCTAAAAGAATGTCATGTTAGTTATTCTATTTTTGATTTGTTGAAATAATCTTTCGTTAACAATTGCATCTAAAAGTTTGGGAATGCATGAGGTAAAGGCTTACCACAATAATGAAGTGCGTCTGGTTTTCGTTCATAATTTAAAGATAGGGACTAAGTATGAGCTTTTCCATATTCTAGTGCAGTTTTCAGATTCCAGTGACATATTAAAAATCCATAACAGTGGAACAGTAAGTTTCATTGCAAGGCTTTTCATAAATACTGGAGGAATTCCGTCTGGTCCAGGACCTCTCGGACGTCTAAATTGTTTTGAACCTACAAAATATCCTGCACATGAAACTAATTAACGCCGATGTCCCTTGGCGATTCCGGATAAAATGCAAAGTAATTGCGGTCGCGATCGATTTCTTAGAAGAATTTTGCAATAAGGTTACATTTTTTATCAGAGCTCCAACATTTCCGTCGAGATGTATTTTTGAAGGAAAATTTTAGAATTTATTTTTGATTTTTATGTAATTAAAGAAGTTATTTGAACATGACTTGATTGCAAGCTCCATTTTTTAATTAATATTCTTCAAATGCATTACTGGTGGTGAATTTCAGTTGATTGCATATGTAAGAATATATTTCTTAATTTTCACTGTTATTTTGTTTTTTATAAGTTCCATGCTTACGATTTATAACATGTTTTATATGTTTGTTATACCAGATTGGATATTTAGCATTTCTGTGGCGTCGTTTCTGCTTCAGAGAAAGTGAGATAATTTCTGTTAAAAATTTGTAAAAGACGTCTACAGCATAATTTGCATAATTTCAGTTTAATGTTTTCATAATTTGCTAATTAGTATTCAAAGTGTTCCTCGTATTCACAGTCTTTGGGTTTTTGGAAATTCATGTACGAATGACGAGTATTCTATTGCTGTGTAGAACGCACACAGAAACCTTCATAAATATTTGTAAATAAAAATTCCAAATAGCAATTTTGTTGATTTTGAACGTGATTAATTTGGTTAAGACTTAAGGCCATTTTGTCAAAAATTAACTGCAATGTTTCGTTATCCCCAATGACTGGGAGTAAGATACCTTGATTTTCAGAGTCCAGAATGAAGTCAGCCCGGCGTTGATAAAAGTCCCCCAACATGTGAACTTTTACGTCAGCAGGAAATTTAGGTAATATTTGCTCTGCATTTTGTAAGAAGAATTCATAATTGTTTTTATGAATATGGTCTGGTGGAAAATACACAGCGCGAACACATGCGTTTCACTTGCTTTGTGTGATTTCACCCAAATATGCTCAAATTCTTTTAATTTGGATGTGGGGATTAATTCTGAATTGAAATCAGCTGAAATAGCTATTAGAACTCCGCCACCTGACTTCCCCTGAGACGCATGAAAATTGCTGTCGTCTCTGAATACATTATATGCACTTCCAAAAATGTTTTCACTTTTTACGCTTTCATCCAAACCAGTTTCAGTGGCCAGAATTACAGAAAAGGATGCGCATAATATTTTTTTATAAATTTTCTTCACTTAGTAAATCAAAACTTCAGTCGCATTCTGTGTTGGTGGAGAAATTTTTGTAGGCACGTCTAATACAAATAAAACACAAAATTATGCATAACTCGAGAATTACGAACGTCCCGATAGTTTATAGTTTTAAATTGATTACAAAATAAATGATACTCCATGCTATCAACATGATTCTGTGGTTTTTGTTCGTTGCATTAAGTCTTAATATAATTTAAAAAAAACAATGAATTATCGGCCCCGTATAGCTAACGCAATTAAGCTTCCCAAGTAAATGAACAAAGAGAAAAAAACTCGTATCTTTCATTTTCGCTTCATGTTTCCATTTTATGAATTCTGTTGGTCTTTCTCGTTCCAAGAATGGTTTGGAAAATCTTAAATTTGTGTTTGAGAATTACAAGGATTTTCGTATACAGAATCGGAAAATAAGAAATCCAGCTTAAATTTGGCAATTAATAGCTTACAAGAATTAAATTGATAGTCGCTCCTCCTCATCAATGCTGCAAAAATCTCAAAAATAAATCGAGAAATATTGGATTTATTAACATTTTTCGTGATGGACAATAAAATGAAACATTCAAAAACTAAATGATAACCAACGGCAACCATGTAGCCGTCAAATAGCCGTGCAGAAGGAACCCCACCTGTAATAGTAATTCAAATTCAAAGGATCTGTTCCGCTTTTATTGGTTTAGGAAGTAACTCCCTGTATCGGGTAGTGGGCACAGTAAATACATCATTCAAATATTGCTTTTTATTAATGATGAAATCTTGAAAAGCAATGGTTGACTGGAAAACACCCCACAGTCAAGGTCATCTGTTTCCATTAGCCCCCAGTATGGAATGGCACAAGAGTTGGTTAGCAGCCTGACTGATTTACATATATCCATTAACGGGGGCCTACTCGTACCGGCGGCACCCGTACACGTGTGCTTGCGGACTTGTATTGAGTAGGACGGATGCTGTGAAACGTTCACATCTCCGATTCACTTTGTGTCGGATCTCGTTTCGAGCCGACTTGCCTGGGTGGTGACTGAATAAATTGCACAGTACAGTGCTCATGCTGCGTCGGTTGAATTTTCGAACCGGAATTACAGGATACCGACAACACCGCGTTGCTTGGGGGGTGTGCGCTATTCGAATGCTTGCTCAATTGATGTTTGGAGTACAGTTGACCACTTCCTAGAAAGTAGATTGGGTGTCGTGTGGCCCGGTCGGCGGCATTGGCGTGCCTTTTTTATCGGGTCAGCTGTTGTATTTGCCGGGTTTGTCTAATTCACCACAAGTAAAGTGCTGTGGATCTGTGCATTATGGAAATATAGGCTTTGGGTGCGGAAATTTTCATAGTGATAAAACATAGCTTTTATACAATAAAATTCAAGTTTTTGTTGTACTTTGTTATTGATTACAACAAACCAGTGGCAAAGGAAACCATATAGATGAGGATTAAGAGAAGTATAGGTCTTATTTTAGAAATATTTTTATTAAATAGATAGCAATAAGATTGCATTGGTGTTCTAAATCGAGTTAGAATGCAATAAAATACAAGTGATTGATTGCAAGTTCAAACTTTCAATTCCCTCTGCTCAGTTAGCTGAAATGGTAACCGCCATACATCCAAGCTTCGATAGCAGTTTTTTACCCTTCTTACACGAATAGAAGGGTATTAAGATCGCTTGAAAACTCGATTTTTTATCCGAGGCCCACAGGGCCGAGTGTCATATACCATTCGACTCAGCTCGACGAACTGAGCACATGTCTGTCTGTGTGTGTGTGAGTGTGTGTGTGTGTGTGTGTGTGTGTGTGTGTGTGTGTGTGTGTGTGTGTGTTACAAATAATGTCACATCGGTTTCACAGCCGTTTGTAAACCGATTTCAGTTCTGTTGACGGCAAATGAAAGCTACAACATTCCCATAGAACGCTATTGATTTTTTTTTCATTCGGACATTTCGTTACGAAGATATGATCGAAACAGTACTTGACGGCCTATTATAATAGTAATCAAATAGTTTAGTCTTCGATTACATATTGAGCAATTTGTGTACCGATTTTAGTCTTGTTGGTGCCAAATCAAAGCTATGATCTTCAAATAACTGGTCGAAATTTCATTATTGAATAATCCTTCATGGAGATATGACCAAAACAATACCTGAGAGCACTTAATTGTGAGATGAAAATATACTCGTTGCAGTGCAAAACGGAACAAGACCAATCACACCAATCGATGCCGCCTGCATTATATTGTGTCGCATCTGGTGCGTTGTATAGCACATACAGCGGACTAGCCACACTATGCGACTCTATAGAATTAGAGCAGCATCGATTGGCTCGAGTGGTCTGGTTTTGAACTGCAACGAGTATATTGGAAAATTACACAAAAGTCTCCATTTACTATTTTCAACGAACATGTACTTATTAAGCATCTTCAATCCATATTGATAATCAAAATTGACGCTCAGGATTGTCTGATAATTCATTCTATGGACTGATTATATGAAATTTCTAATATTTATGTAATTTCTCCTTTTTTTTCAACTAACATAAACAGTTCGCTAAGCACTATTAATGACAATATTTTAATCACATCGATGAACAATGCTTTCAGGATTCTCAAATAGTTCATTTTACAAACAGAAATTTTCATATTTCCAATACTCCTGAATCTTCCTGGAATTTCTGTTGAAAATATGTATCCAGTAACTAGAAGTGATTCTGAAAAATTAGTATCTTCCATTTAATTCCAACTACCTTTGCTTATCTTCGACAGATACGCGTATTTCGTTTACAATGTGCAGACTTCTTTAGTGTCTCGTACTAATAACTCGACTTTCCAGTACCATACTGGCCACATTTGAGTTCGTAATTCTGGTGAAGTGTAAGAAGGGTTCAGTCTCACCATCGGGGGATTAATTCGGGGTTTTTTTTGTTGAAATTGAAAATTCTTAATTTGGAATAATTGAAATCTATTAATATTGTTGTTTCGTATTTACGTGACATTCTGCCTGAGGCTGGTGCGTCACACCATTTATATATATATTGAAATATTGAAATATTAAAATAGTTTATACCTGGTGTTTGGTAAACGACGAATGCTGCCCGCGGTTTCTTAAAATAACAGAATAACCTGAAATGTTAAACGAGTCTCAAAATGCATTAAACAGTATTTGGAGAAAAAGAATACAAATGTATCTAAGCTATCCTCATTGTTCAAATAGGGGTGAATAGGGGTGAATAGGGGTTTAATATATGTCGTAAGCAAACATCAATGTAACTGTGTAGTTTTTTTTCCTTTTATTTCTAGGTTTCATAAATAACATAGAGGGTGTTTCGACTTAAACTTGACGCATTTCCTCTCATCGAGCATTATAGAATTTTGCACAAGATGTGTGCGTGTAGCATCATGTCTCTATTTTAATTTTGAGATTAGCACTTCAGTTATCAAAATGTCAGAACACCATTAGCAAGGAGTACATTTTCTATTCGCTGTTTTAGCACACGCGAAAGAATTTTATAATAATAATAGACTAAACTAATTGGTCTGTAGGAGCGTGTGGTGTCCCCCGCACCTCGTTTCTTCACCAACACGATCACTCCATCGACGAACTGGGTTAGGAAGTTTAATCTGATAGCCTCATTCAAGATGAGGTTTAGTTCACGATGTACTTATCGTATCGAATGTACGTTGATTATACTCTTTCGGCAGACCGTCGGGGCCGGGTGATTTCCTCGATGAACTTGAACGGAGAGCAGAAAATATTTCAGTCGTAGTGATGTCATTCATACATCCTTGTTATTTCATCTTGCTCCGGGATGACTCTCTCGCACTGAAAAGGGGCATTATCTTCTTCTTCTTCGTCCACATCACCACGTGTGTAAAAATCGGTGAAATATTAGAGCATATGATCCTGTATCGTAGCAGAATCATCGATGATCTCGTCATTCTCGTTTCGCAGTTGTTCGATGGTAGTTCTTCGGAGATTTCGCTTGCCCAGCTGGTAAGTCGACAACGTTTCGCCGGAAATAAAGGTTTCGTTGATTCGCACGAAGATTTCGGAGAAGCGTCGTTGATGTAAGAGCATCTCGGCTTTTATCCGATTGATGGTGGTGAGCATGTTACGGTTGTTTTGGTAACCGTCGTACGCCTGCCGTAGTAACTCGTAGAGGCGTTGCTATTCGTAGTTGACTTTGTCGAAAACTATTTTAGATTTGCAACGGCAGAATTATTTTATTTTAGGCTTTGCGTACGACGGCAACAATTCCATCAGCGAAGGATAATTTCGGCGTTGACGAGTCCAATATTACCACCATAATTGGAACTCTTCGATATTTTCTGCGGACATCTCGTAGCGACCATTACACCACCGCCAGCTCCGTGGAGCCGTCATCGACCTCCGATCTCCGATCTCCTGCGCAGGTACGATTTAGAGCTAAGAGCTAGAGCTAATAATCCAACAAATGAAAACGAGTTTTATTAAGTTAAATTTAGTTGTGTTTAACGTCAGTTACTGTGAATAAACGACTCACTAATTTCGGGAGCATAATTCGTTGTTTACTCAAGTGGGTAGAAATTTTTCTGCAGTCCCTAATATACCTCGGCTCATGAAAGGGGAGAAGATTTAGTTTGCGTAAAAGATTTTTTTCCAATTTTCCCATTAACAGTTCAAGAGTTTTCCCTGAGTCAAAACAGTCGCTAAAGTTGGGCAAATAAAACGTGACCGGTGGTCTCTCTTTGAGAGTGTCGCTTAAGGCACTCGAAATTCGTGAACGGTTACAAAATCTATTAAAAATGGAAATTATTTATAAAAACCATCAATGGGATACAAACTTTGCATCAAATTTAGCAGTAAAGCAAAAATGTTCGGTTTTATATCTTAGGAATGATCGATAATATAGTACGAACAACCCATAAATATATTGCAAATGATGCTTCAAAGGTTCAATACTTTCCTCAAATTTTCAAAATTTATCCATTAAATGTAACCTATAAACTATTTCCACAAACTTAATTTATGCATTTATTTTTTATTATTATTTTCATCATCTGGCTTGATGCCTTCATTTTCTCCAATGTGGAAAGCCCGTTTGAATTGGGCGTAAAAACCTCATATCTTTTCCGTAGAACATAACATAGCATAAGCATACATTAAATAAGGTCAAACAAAATAAAATACAATTCAAAAAGTCAAACATGAAACATAGAACTATGTCCGTATCGGTTAGAAATAAATCGTTTGGAAGGCAAATCAGCGTCAGTAGTCTGTGCTGATGTGCTGGGTCAGTAGTAGCGGAAGAATTGAAGTTAAACGAGTGGTAAACTTCGTTAAATCTTGCCGCCATGAATCGGAATGGGTCATGTGGACCATACTCGGCGCGGCGGGCATCAAGGTATAGGATATTTCGCTGTCGTAAGATCCTCTCAGGTGCGTAGAAATTGAGTTGTGCTAGAATTTCCGCAGCATCAGTCTCTCCTAATGGGATTTTCGCCAAGAATATAACTTGAGCAGAGAATCTCCTACGTTCCAGTGTACCTAGTCCAATGAGTCTGCATCGTTGTTCATATGGTGGTAAATTCGTGGGATCCTGCCATGGAAGGTCGCGGAGGACATGTCTCACGAATCTCTTTTGTACTGCTTCAATTCTGTTTATCCAAATGGCCTGATATGGATACCATACGACTGCACTTGACTCTAAAATTGAGCGAACTAGGGCGCAATAGAGAGATCGAAGGCAATGAGGGTCACGGAAATCATTAGTCACTTTAGTTATGAATCCAGGTTGTCTATTGGCTTTTGCAATGATGCCATCGCAATAGAACGAAAATGTGAGTCCAGCATCAAGGATAGAGCCTAATTCCCGTATGTGATCGACACGAACCGAAGGTTGGCTACTAATGTTGTAGTTATGACTGATAGGGTAAATTTTCCGATGAAATGTTATTGCAAAGCACTTAGGAATCGTTAACAAGTTTCAAGCGCACCACTCCTCGAATCGGTCAATCAGTTTCTGTAATGTAATCCTGGATGCACTTCACGATAAAGTATATCTTTACATCATCCGCGTTGAAGAGACGGCATCCCTGTAGCAGTACTTCTGATAGTCACATGATAAAAATAGAAAACATAAGTGGGCCCAAGTTGCTCACTTGTGGAACGCCAGAAACGCTGGAAAACCACTCCGTTGTTACAGATCCTATTTTACGCAAAGACAACGATTCGTAAGGTATGATTCAAACCATGATCTCCAGAAATCCCCAGTTTGTCAAGCCTTAGAAGAAGTATCCTATGATCAACTCAGTCAAAGGTCCGAGGTTTGCAGAAACTGATCGCTTGGGGTAAAATCCGCGTTGGTCTGCTGATATATAATTTCTGCAGCTGTAAAATAGCACATCATTGCTGACAATTTCAAATACCTTGGAACAAGCACACAACGAAGTAATGCCTCGATAGTTTTCCATATTCTGCTAGACTCCTATTTTGTGAACAGGGAACATAACGGATAGTTTCCAATTCGTTGGGAATCTCACTTCTCGCAAAGAAATGTTGAATAGTATTGCCAACGGATGGAATACGTTTGTACATCGTTTCAGAACACAGAATGGAATTCCATCTGAACTAGCTGTAGAGTACTTCATTGTCGAGATAGCAGATACTACTTGATGATGGCTGACAACGATGTTACTTAACTCACAGACATTCCTTGGTGTATCCCGTTTAGATCTCACAAAAATCCAAAACTGTTGGGATTTCTCCGGAGATTGTTTTGTTTACGTAGACAGTAACGTTTGTATTGAAACCAGTTTCAGAGACGATAGTTGTTGCTGGCACGTGTGAATTGTTGCTTGTATTGAAAGTTAATGTTAGTTTATATTACAAAATCGAAGGTAATACTCAAAAATCCATTCGTTGTTTTCTGCAACGAAATTGATTTGTACTTGTTATGAAGATATATTCGTAATTAATTTTACAAGCGCAACTGTCAAAAGCACGAAGCTTCTGTTGCACAGATAGAACATTCGTACATTGTACGTAAACAATACAAAGAGCTACGAATATTTGTTCACAAATTAAAAAGAAACATCTCTCTAGTGGTTGCATGAAGGACTGACAGATCTACTTTATTGACTCGAAATGTAATTGACAAAAAAAGCAACCACGTGGAGATGTCCAGCGTCTTTTTAATGTTTCAGATATGGGATTCGAACCTGAATTTTTTGAAAATGCTGATTCTGAATCCGTGGTAGTTTGTACTAGACCATGCTGACTTGTGAGAACAAGCTTGATTAATGAGCATGAAGTTATAGCTCTCGACAGCGCTCTAATTTTTATTTTGGGATCGATAAATTATTCCCGGCCATGCCAGCAGCAACACCATCATGTATGAGTACGGTATAAAAGAGAAACAACGATTGGCTGGTCTTCACAAAATTCATTTTGTGCATTTTACAAAAAGGTGTAATGATAGCATTTCACCAGATAAAATGGATTATGAATGTTACATACAATATACGAGACATTTGTTCTATGTACAAAATCCATGTTCACGAAACGCGTGAAAGCAAATTATTAAAATTAATTTTCAATGTGGAGATTGGGCAACGGGTTCTGAGATAGTTCCGAAGGATTCTCGATCCAATCCGTTTGAGCTGCCGCAAACGAGCATTCCCTCAAAGTGGTTTTCAAACAGATCTGCGTATTGGGACATGATCCGCTGAAGCATCGTTAATAATACTGGAATAACGGTGATAATTCCAGGATTAACCAGTCCGTTTGATTTATTTTCTGCCAAATCTAGCCTTCCCTTTATGTGCATTAGATAACGCAGAAAATTCAATGTTTTTTTTTATCTGTGTAGCCTCATACGAGTTATCGCTGGGATTAGACTCCAATCATGTCTGAAATGGTTGAATTCGATGTGGGGAGAGTGTGGTATCCAAAGTCGCTTCGGACGAACATATATCTAAAAAAGTATTACCCGGACCAGCCAATGCGTTTAGCTGGTGAGAGCTATTAAGTGTGCAGATACTACCGGAGCAGTTCCAGGTTCGTTGCTAGATCGATAAATCAATTCACTGCCTCGCTTTTCTCAGTTGTTTCACGAAGAAAGGACATTCACTGCTCCACGATTAATGAGTAACATCAAGCTTGGCGATTTATATTCACATTATGACAGTTAATGCACTTCTTGAACTCAGCCTGACATTCGCCGATCTTGTGATCACCTGCTTCAACTTCATCAGAGTGTCGAATCCGTACGCATCGGTTTCTAGTATAACCGACATCTGGTTTGATGTGCGCTTTTCATTGCGAGTTTTACGAATAACTTTCTCATCTAATAAGTTTGCCCCCGGATTTTGTTGTTTCATAATGGAAACCCATTTTTCTTCACTCATCACCTATGAAAAACCGATGATTTTAATTCTTGGCTTCAGCGGGTTTTTGGATTTCGATGGATTCTTCAATGATAAGACATACTTCATAAGTTATTAAAAACATACTTCATAAGTTATTAAGTTCCATAAATTTTATGGCAATGATCCATGAAACGATGAAAGAATATATATAAACTCATTTAAATGACCCATTGCAAATCAACACTTTGCCTAAAATACATAAACTGAGCTTGCATTTTCTCAGTTTTGCGCGTTATTTTTTTTTTTTAAATTCTGATCCATTAAGATTGGAAAGTGGAGCAAGGAGAATTAAGGAATGTACCGAAAATAAGCTATCTACGCACATTTTCGTTATACGCGATGATTTGTGATGGTTTCATCATAGCATGTTGTGCATTTTACTGTCATCTTTCGTTTGTTTACTAGTTTGCACGGTTCAAATTCTTCGTTTTCAAAATGAGAAAATTAAGGTTTTTGACACATGGCTGCGTGAAAAGCGTATAATTTTGTAACAATTGGTGATGTGCTTTGGAGTTCATCACGCGATTGTAAAATCCATCATAACCAAGTTTGGGGAATACTATTCTTTGGATGAACTGCCAGGAAGAGGCAGAAAACAGGGTCTTCCAACCCTGTACCGCAAACTACCAAAATGTTATGTAAATTTCTGTCCAGACGGACACATGCAAGCGCCCTCTAGCACAGAAGAATGAGTTGAAAGAGATGAGAAAATAAACTCAATCAAGCACAAGCTTTTGTCGAATTGCTTAAATGTCAGTTTCAGAAGACAAAATTGTTCACGAAATCTTTCTGTACGTTCCCTGAAACAAAATTCGTCATGAATTACGTCTAAAATTCATAATTTCTGATTGTGCGGGTCAAAAAGTGGTAGTTCTAAATTTGAAGAACAAATCAATGTCGATACTTGATTTTACCAATAAAGCGGGACCCAGGGTCGAAATGATTCAACGTATCGAGAAACGAAGCAACCTATAAGACCTATGGGAAGCAGAAAATCGCCAAACAAAGTGCAGAACAGAAGCAACGCGCAGCAACAAGGGCCCGGAAATTATATTCTCGAGTTTTGCAGCGACCGGATGCATGTATTTTGATGGACGACGATACCTATGTCAAAGAGGACTCGAAAACCCTACCTGGTCCACAATATTACACTGCCGTCGTAGGGGAGGATGTAAGCGATGCAGACAGATCGATGCAAGTGGAGAATTTTGGTCGAAAAGTGTTGGTATGACAAACAATGTGTTCTTGTGGAATGAAGTCTACCATTTTTTACACTACCGGACAACCGATGCGGAAATCTTTCGATCTGTGTGCCTATAGTAGAGATTGTTCCCTCTATATAAGAAACACAGTTCCCTCTTTTGTTTTGGCCGTGTTCTGTGTTATATAACTACGTGTCCTCTGAAGTCCGTCATGGGTATTTACAATTTCCATAAAAAAATGTGATTCTAACAACTCCTTCGAATTGAGTTGATACTATGAACTTTCAATCTGTTTTGAAACCAGTAAAGTAAGACTTAAAACTTCGTTGTTTTATACAACCCGCACCTAAGCAGAATCTAGGAACGAACACTCACGCAGCTGCCATACAAAAAGCCTGCAGCCCATATGATACAGAATGCTCTTCCAGTTAATAGCTTCTCATAAATTTGGGGCGTCGGAAGCTCTCTCATCACTTACGGTCACTTCGAGCTGCGGACCGAAATTTCATCCAGTTAACACTTGACTTTAATCTGGTCCGCCGGTAACTCAAGCGGAGTGAATGTTACTCCCAGAGTCCTGTGCATACACAGCCAATTGGAAATCCACTCCCGATGTATGGCACGTTATCCACAACAACCGAATGTTTCCGGTCAGGATATATGTAAATAGCTATAGGAAGATGATGCCGGTTATGGCAGTGGAAATCCAACGGCTCAACTTGTTGTATCGTTTGGACACACCATGCCGTAAAACGGCCCGAGCTGGCCGATCGAGATACGTTCATGCAACTTTGCCATCCAAAACCGAGAAGTGGAAAATATGCAAAACAGAATGGACTGCTTTCTATCCCAGCTTCACATTTCCGCCAACCTATCATGAAGCGATATTTGTTATCCTAAAGGGTTTTAGGTTTTTCGCCCATTCGGGATGGAGAACTTTTGTTTCAAACACTCACCGACTGGGATAGGATTGAAAAGTGTGCACTCAATGGAAGAAAAGTTTTGTAACCTCCTGTCCGGGCGAATTATCCCGACTGCGAGCTCCAGCCGTGGGAATGAAAGTGCAAATTTGTCACCATTAGATGGTTTGATACAGCATAAATTTCCATTCGGTTTACTTCTGGCCATTAGCATGGGATGGAAGTTGAAGCTCGGCTCGTTTCCGGAAGAGTGAGGTGCCGGTCTGTTTGCTTGTTGTAAGTTGATGTGAATTTAGTGCTGTCGGACCGGCGTGTTTGGTTTGTGGGGATCGTATCTGGAGAAATTTCATTAAGTGAAATAGTTTTCTTGCACTGGGGTATTTCCTGGAGGTTGTTTGCTTCATTCTAAGTGACATAAGAAATATGGATACTTCTGCAAAATGTCAAAGTGTTTACTCTCTGTGGAGCTAAGTTGATGTTTGTGACATTTATTGGATTGCATTGTGTATGCCTGGCCAAGGAATATGAAGACGAGTTGACAAATTGTGTCAATTGGTATGAGGAAGAAATTGAATAAGTATTTTGTAAATATTCGTACCACCTTCATCGCTTGAGTAATTGATTAATGCAAAGAAATATATAGATACTACAACTACAATCTACTTGATTTAAATCCAATAATATTTTGAAAATATTGAAAATAAAATCCAAATCAATCAAACTGTGAATTTCATCTAGGAAAAGTGAGTATAGAGAAAATTAATGTTCATTTCAACTTATGTATTACTAATTGGTAGGAAAAATTTGATGAAGTTTTGCAGAAGCAGATAATTTCTCATCTCCATGCAAAGCGCTAGGAGTAGCCAGTAATTTTATTGCTAGAACGAATAGACATGAAGAGAAAGTGTATTGATAGTTCCGTATAGGGCAACGAAATTGCCCCGTATAGGGCAAGGCATTGAAATTGAAAAACACAAGTTTGAAAACGAGCGGAGGGCATTTAAACGGTAGTATCCGATCAGGCAGATAACCCTTTGTCATACTGATTGAATGATATCCACGACTTAAAATCGCTCAAACACCACTTGATAAGATGTAGTACTCGAACTGCAGGATCTGGCTTCATTGGCTTCATATTACTACTTAAGGTCTGTATCCGTAATAAAGTGGACACCTAAAATTTGGTGTAAAACACACATGAAGCATATTAATTTTAATGTATTTATTATAGTTCACAAATTGATGATGCAGTGATATAAAATTATCCAACATTGCATTAAAGGATTTTAGAGACTCCTAAGTGACCTTTCTGCTAGCTCTGGTCCAGATTTGTTGGTGATATTTGGTATTTTGGTATTTCTTTTCGGTAAACACCCGCTTCATTAGAGCCCAATATATTTTGATTGGGCTTTAATCACGACTATAGGGAGGATCGGAAAGATTTGGAACGATGTTAACTTTATCGGCTTCATACTGCTCCATCAGGGTTTTAGCATAGTTGTATTCAACCCTGAAAAATCCTATAAGTTGTACATTAAATAAGCCTATCTGTCAGAAGATAAGCTTTTTCTAGTGAAATTTAAAAGAATTTTCTTGCGCCTACTAGTGGTAGTTTGAAAAAATTAGTTTCAGTTATTATTTTTCATTTGTGTTTTTTTTTAGTGATCAAGTGAATATAAAAACTGGTTACACCCAAAAGTTGAAATTGTAGCAAAAAATGCAAAATTGCAATTTTGCAGTTTTTGCAATCATATCTTGAGAAATCCGCATGATTCTGAAAAGGCAAATTTGCCCATCATGTTCCACAAAGCTTTTTATGGTATAAACAAAGCCATGCAAATGTGTGCAAGTGGTTATCGCTGTGTGCCTAGTGCCTCGACAATCGCAGCAACCGTTGGATTTTTGTTCAACCGGGAACAACTTCTCAATATGGGTGAGACAATGGCACAGAACGCCGCCACGCCATTATGCCACTGTTGCTATTCCGCTGTCAAGTTGTTCTATTTTTATTTTCACTCGTCATCACACTCCCATCTCCCTCTCAGGTCACCATGCGTTTAATGAAATAAACGAAGCCATGTAAGTGTGTGCGACCGATATTGGCTTCATTGTTGTAACGTTGAGTGCCTCGACAATCGAAGCGAACTGTAGGGCTTTTATTCCGTTCACCTCAACTTGTTATGGTGACTGGATGGTTACAAGAAGGAGCCGTCATGCTGACGGTCGCGGTTCGATTCTCGGTGTAGCGGATCGAGATCTTTTTTTTGTGGGCCATTAAATTTACTACTACTAATCAACTGCACAACCTCACGCACACATTGATTTTTTCTAATCGAATTAATGTGTTGCTTTTTGCCCACGACCAATGTTGCATTTTTCTCCAAGTTACGATCCATTACGAGAAATGACACCAAATCATGCGAAATTGCATTACAATCTTGCTTTTTTATTTTGGGTGATCCCTATAGGGCAACTTGTACCATCTAGGTCTTGCTCCACCTGGTCTGACCATCTTGCTCGTAGCGCCTCACGTCGTTTTGTGCCAACGATTCCCGTCTAACACCATTTTTGCAGGAAAGTTACCCAGCGTATCCTTCCAGCTTTGCCATCTTAGGCATACTGGGTTCGGCGGCGAGTTGCGCGGTGGTGAAGACACTCCGTCTTTCATTACGAAGCCCTCCGACAGGTAATGCAACGTCCTGAACCGAGCTAGTTGCGCGTTCGTCCAGATCCCACAGTCAACTATATTGGATGTATCCTGACCAAGATTGCCATTGTCTCGCAGGGATATCAGTCATCGGATGTAATGGCGATGTTGTGATCAGCTGACATCGGAAGAACTGCATACCCACCAGACAGTCCCTGAGCTACAGCACCAGTCAGTTCAGATTTGGTGGGCTGTTACCGTGCAGATGGAAGTTTAGCTTCTTGTGTTTTCCCTATAACCGTTCACCTAAGCCCCACATTTTACGTAAGAACAGATTGTCGTCCGTGTTTACCCAAAATATGCGCAATGGTCTACGTTCCACTTCTAACTGGGCCACGTGCAGTAGCCTTGTCGAAGGCAAAACTTAGCACTCTTCCAGGAATTGGCAAGACCGCTCCAAGTTAACATCTTTGGCCTTTGGCAGCTCGGTGTATTGCAAACCGACCATTGCCACTTCAAGGCAGCCACTTACTAGAGCCGAGTGCTACGTCAAACACGGTCCCATTCCGCAGACCGCTCGGTTCCTGTCGTACTGTCGTCTTGGCATTCCTCGACCCGGCATACTGCATGCCACACGTATCCGTGATTAATGCATCCAGATCATTTACAGTTGAGAGCTACACCCAAAATAAAAAAGCCAGATTGTAATGCAATTTCGCATGATTTGGTGTCATTTCTCGTAATGGATCGTAACTTGGAGAAAAAATGCAACATTGGTCGTGGGCAAAAAGCAACACATTAATTCGATTAGAAAAAATCAATGTGTGCGTGAGGTTGTGTCAGTTGATTAGTAGTAGTAAATTCAATGGCCCACAAAAAAAGATCTCGATCCGCTACCGAGAATCGAACCGCGACCGTCAGCATGACAGCTCTCTCTTGTAACCATCCAGTCACCATAACAAGTTGAGGTGAACGGAATAAAAAGCTCTACAGTTGCTTCGATTGTCGAGGCACTCAACGTTACAACAATGAAGCCAATATCGGTCGCACACACTTACATGGCTTCGTTTATTTCATTAAATCGCATGGTGACCTGAGAGGGAGATGGAGTGTGATGACGAGTGAAAATAAAATAGAACACTTGACAGCGGAATAGCAACAGTGGCATATGGCGTGGCGGCTTCTGTGCCATTGTCTCACCCATATTGAGAAGTTGTTGACGGTTGAACAAAACCCAACGGTTGCTGCGATTGTCGAGGCACTAGGCACACAGCGATAACCACTTGCACACACTTGCATGGCTTTGTTTATACCATAAAGCTTTGTGGAACATGATGGGCAAATTTGCCTTTTCAGAATCATGCGGATTTCTCAAGATATGATTGCAAAAACTGCAAAATTGCAATTTTGCATTTTTTGCTACAATTTCAACTTTTGGGTGTAGTCACTTGTGTGGCAAGGATACGCACCTCTACCCCTCGCCCAGGATTTATTCGGACAACTCCCTGTAGGCCAGGCTGAACAGTTCTAGCGAAAGTAATGTTCGCACTTCCTCAAAAACCTGCAACACAACTTCTATTTTTACCGGTAATGTTTTCTTGTTTACTTAACAACCTTAGAGAAAATCACGGTAGGATGTTGTATGCTGATCCTCTTATAACAGCATGTTTTGATGGAATCCCCATCATGGATTGAATACATTTACTAATTATGTTTTGATTGCGTAAAGTTTGTAATTAATTGCTTTTTTTTAATAGAAATGAGAAGAAACATTAGTATTTTCAATTTAATTCCAACTACCATTATTGCTTATCTTGACAGATACGCTTATTTTTTCTACAATGTGCAGACTTCTGCAGTGTTGTGTACTGTTTTTTGTTATTTTTCAGAAGCTTTGTTGTTGTTTCCTACAACAAACCATCAATAACATTACCTCTCGGTATGATTCTGCAGACATAATTAATCCTTGTGCTGATGTTGGATTAAACTCTCATCATCATCATCACTATTATTTTCCTTGTTATAAGTTTGTGAGAGTTTTATGTTTTGATTATTTATACCGTGGAGCCCCCTGGAAGTATGCATAAAATATGCTTCGCGTTCTGTAACATCATGTTGAAAAGAGTGAGCATGGTCAGTTATTTGCTTCGTGGTACACCCAAAAGTTGAAATTGTAGCAAAAAATGCAAAATTGCAATTTTGCAGTTTTTGCAATCATATCTTGAGAAATCCGCATGATTCTGATAAGGCAATTTTGCCCATCATGATCCACAAAGCTTTTATGGTATAAACAAAGCCATGCAAGTGTGTGCAAGCGGTTATCGCTGTGTGCCTAGTGCCTCGATAGTCGCAGCAACCGTTGGGTTTTGTTCAACCGTCACAACTTCTCAATATGCGGACAATGGCACAGAACGCCGCTACGCCATTTGCCACTGTTGCTATTCCGCTGTCAAGTGTTCTATTTTTATTTTCACTCGTCATCACACTCCCATATCCCTCTCAGGTCATCATGCGTTTTATTAAATAAACGAAGCCATGTAAGTGTGCGACCGATATTGGCTTCATTGTTGTAACGTTGAGTGCCTCGACAACCGAAGCAACTGTAGGGCTTTTATTCCGTTCACCTCAACTTGTTATGGTGACTGGATGGTTACAATAAGGAGCAGTCATGCTGACGGTCGCGGTTCGATTCTCGGTAGCGGACTGAAGATCTTTTTTTGTGGGCCATTGAATTTACTACTACTAATCAACTGCACAACCTCACGCACACATTGAATTTTTCTAATCGAATTAATGTGTTGCTTTTTGCCCACGACCAATGTTGCATTTTTTCTCCAAGTTACGATCCATTACGAGAAATGAAACCAAATCATGCGAAATTGCATTACAATCTTGCTTTTTTATTTTGGGTGTACAAGTCATCGTTAGTTCAGAAATGATTCCGTCATCTATTCACTTATCAATTCAGTATGCTAGACACTCTGCAACAAAATTCAAGGTCTATTTGAACCTAAAGCTTGCTTACAGATAGATTGGCACGCAAACAATTGCCTGATTTCAGTTATTTAGTTATTGAACATGAAGATCCATTCTTATAGAAATGCGCGATTTTTCTTCATACTGTTGAGAAAAATACGGATACAAGTTCATTCGCTGCTACGGTCTTCGAAAGAATTTTCGATTTTTCCGTACACTACAGGATCATTTAGGCGGCAGCACATCTGCTTCGTCCATCGTTTGTAGCATCTTATTCAGCAGTCTTCATCTGGTTGATGATCTATTGACAACCTTTCCATTTGTCAGCTGAATCACAATTCTTCACTGATTGCCGAGTATCTTCTACAATACAGAATCGAATAGGACTGAGAGTCAGTTGGAGTGTGTAAAGTGTTTTCGGAACGACTGGACTCCTTTCCTGCAATACACCCAAAAATTGAAATTGCTAGCAAAAAATGCAAAATTGCAATTTTGCAGTTTTTGCAATCATATCTTGAGAAATCCGCATGATTCTGAAAAGGCAAATTTGCCCATCATGTTCACAAAGCTTTTTATGGTATAAACAAAGCCATGCAAGTGTGTGCAAGTGGTTATCGCTGTGTGCCTAGTGCCTCGACAATCGCAGCAACCGTTGGGTTTTTGTTCAACCGTCAACAACTTCTCAATATGGGTGAGACAATGGCACAGAACGCCGCTACGCCGTATGCCTCTGTTGCTATTCCGCTGTCAAGTGTTCTATTTTTATCTGCACTCGTCATCACACTCCTATCGCCCTCTCATCAAGTCACCATGCGGTTTATGAAATAAACGAAGCCATGTAAGTGTGTGCGACCGAAATTTGCTTCATTGTTGTTACGTTGAGTGCCTCAAAAACCGAAGAAACTGTAGGACTTTTATTCCATTCACCTCAGCTTGTTGTGGTGACTGGATGGTTACAATGAAGAGCCGTCATGCTGACGGTCGCGGTTCGACTCTCGGTAGCGGATGGAAATCTTTTTTTTTGTGCGCCATTGAATTTACTACTACTAATCAACTGTACAACATCACGCACACATTGAATTTTTCTAATCGAATTGATGTGTTGCTTTTTTGCCCACGACCAATGTTGCTTTCTTTCTCCAAGTTGCGATCCATTACGAGAAATGAAACCAAATCATGCGAAATTGCATTACAATCTTGCTTTTTATTTTGGGTGTACCATTCTTGAACGACTTTGCTGTAAAGACAGCTTGCTAAATCTGGCCAAAACATTACGGGATGGTCATGGGATCGAATGAACGGCAAAATTCGTTTTTGGAGACACTCTTTTTGGTATAGTTCCGACGTCATTGTCTTATTTGTAACGAAAACTTTCGTTTTTTTGCCACAGCTGCAAATGCCCTGTCAAATCATGAATTTTCGTGCAAATTTGTCGGCAAAAACAAATTTAAATATTGGCTGGAACATCCCCCGAGCCTGTTGCCAAGTAAAATTGTTGACCTGGGATTTGCCGAAGTCAGCCTTGACATAGGTTTCATCGTCCATCAGAAGACACCCGTCGAACTTGGTCAGCACCTGGTCGTATAGCTTCCGAGCACGAATTTTGGCCACACTATTCTGTTTTATGGTCCGATTTGGCTGTTTGCTAGCTCGATACGACTTGATTCCTTCCCGGAGTCGAGTTCTCCTCACGGTACTATGGGCAGCACCGAATTTTCTGGCCAAATCACGGTCCGACAGATTGGGATTCCTCTTAATCGTCTTCAAAATCTTACCACGCACGTTTTCGGTCGACAGTTCCACTCCGACGATTGGCTTGAGGCTTCCGAATCGTCGTCAATGTTTCCTCATACCGTTTGATAACTCGCCATACGGTATTTCTGGGCAATTTCAGCTGTTTAGCTAGCCTAGATGCAGACCACAATGGATTTTCCAAATAACTGTGCATAAGGTTTTCCCTTTCTTTTGGCTTCCATGTTTATTGTTTACAAAGTACAGTCGATTTGCGGAATGTCAAAAATACATACGTGAAGCTGACAAAATTCCCGACCCGTGGGCGCCAAGAAATTCCAAATCCGTCCACCAGGAGCGCCACAATATGAGCAAAAGTTTGTTCCAATTCTAAATGAAGCAAGCCTTAGTCATATCAATAAAATGATCAACACACACCTTGTCATCTGAGGGCGTTGGGTCGCTAGGTTCTCATTAAGTACACCCAAAACATTATAGAAAAGCGAAATTTGAAGGAGATTTTGCAAAATTTTGTCCCATTTTTCACAATGGATCGAGACTTGAAGAAAAAACGCAAAGCTGATCCTACAGCTAATGTGTAGGAAAATATGCAACACATCAATTTACTTTGCAAAATTCAATGTTTGCGAGAGGAGGTATCGTGAATTGATTGATGACTGTGAGATTGGAGTTTGATGATGGTTTATATGAGATAAAAAAAAATCAAGATTCGTCATTAAGATTCTAACCGTGGCCGACAGCGTTGTGGTTCTCGAAGGTATTCACTCAGCCACATTAGCCACGATTGTATAAATACCATACAGTTGCCTTGATAGCCGCGGAACGAATGTTTTTCATCAATCTGCATGCCACCAATCGCTTGCACACGTTGTTTATTTCAAAAAATCCTTAGTGGAGCAAGGTGGGAAAAACTCAAGAGTTGGAGATGTTAGTGCCATAATAGCAATTGTTAAAAAAAAATCAATTTTGATTTGATGTAGAAGGAGATGTTCGCTCATCACCATGAGGCACCAAGAGTGAACATTAATGTTTTTGGCTAGAATGAAAGACATGAAGAGAAAGTGTTGAAAGTTCCGTCAGTGTACGGTAGGTTGGAAATAGAATAGAAGTATTGAAAATTGAGCGAAAGGGCATGGGTAAAGTAGTACTCGAACCAAGGACATTACCTTTGCTTATCATCCCACTGCGGGGTAGATCGAGGCTCGGACGAATCTGCCATCTCAACAGGCAAAAGTAACGTGTTGGATCGCGCTCATGTGCCACAGATCGCTTTGTGATAGTTTTCTAGCGCTAGTTTGTATGCACTCTGTTTGCTTTTCATATCTTTCATACTAGCAAACATTACTGTCCACTCTTAGTGCCTTATGGTGGTGAGCGAACATCTCCTTCTACATCATAATCGTTACTCCACGCACGAAGAATACAAAAAATAACAATTAGGGTATGCAATTACGATTTTTTGTTAAGAACCGAACTGGGCCTACAACGTGGGGACTCAATAGGATAACCACTCAGTCATAGTAACAAGTAGGATCTCGTTGAATAAAAACACTAAGGTTGCTTCAATTGTCAAGGTTTCAAATGGTAGAGCGATTTGAGAAAGTGACAAATCCCTTCAAGTATAGCACTGGATACAGAAGAAGTCTTTAAGTCGCATACGAAATAGACCTATCTGTCAAAAGTAAGCTTTTTTAGTGGAACTGAAAGTAAATTACATGCGTTTACTTAGTGATAAGGTACATGTACCTTGACTCAGCTTATTATGCAGTGGTGGATTACAATTTTAATTATAACTCAAAAAGCAATTGCGCTAGAAACGATATTTAACTAGCTACACTTTTGCTCAGGCATTCCTAATAAGACATTTGCTGTTCTGAATCATAGAAAGTTAACGAATTAATTGTATTAAGTTGAAAATTTTCGACTAGTATGGATGTAATGTCGGTCTATGAGCACCGTATTGGGTCTATTCATAAATACAACTTCGTTCCATCGTTGAAGATTGTTTAAAAAAATCGCCATACAGTTTATTTTTATCATTTAATAGATGAACCCGGTGCGAGTCTTGCTACGCTTTCAACTAAATTAATGAAAATATAACAGAACTTGCGCTTCTATGGTTTCATTTAGTAATGAGTTTTGTAAAAATATTTTCGTTTGCTAACCTATATGTAATTATGTAATATGTGTTATTTCTGCAAAATAAAACGTAGGTGTGAATTTTTAATTATACTCTCTGATCTTTAGTTTCTGCCATGGTTTTTCTCTCTGTGTAGAAGCATTTCATTGATAAAACATTTATCTTCGAACAACGCCGTATCCTGTCAGTTTGAACGAAATTTTCTCTTGCATAACCTTAGATTAACTTCTTGTGCATATGTAGCAGTGAGAGTAAATCATGCATCCCCCATTCTTAACTAAAAAGGGGTTCAAACTTCTATCAGAACATGCTGCATTCCCCGCGAAATACACATTTTGTGTTTAAATTGCCTGAATAATGCTCATTTTTGCTGAATTTGTATGGGGAAGGGATGAGTCTCAAACGACCATGGAAAAAAATCCTGCCTCCAGAACCCCTACATGCCAAATTTGGTTCCAGTTGCTTGATTAGTTTTCGATTTATGCACAAATTGGTGTTTCATTTGTATGGGAGCCTCCCCCTTCTAGACAAGGGAGGAGTCTTGAACCATCATAAGAACCTTCTCCGGCCCCAAAAACTCCTTCATACAAATATTTATAACAAAAGGAATGATTCTCATGATTGGTATTTGTATTTCATTTGTATGGCAGCCCCCACTTCCAAAGATGGGAGTTGTCTCGAACCACCGTGGCAACACTTTTTGCTTTCAAAAACCTCAACATGCCAAATTTGGTTCCTTGTGCTAGATTATTTCTCAAGTTATTGTATCATTTGTATGGTTTTTGTTCAATTTGTATGAGAGCCATCACTAACAGATAAAGGAGGGATCTCAAACTACCATGGAAACATTTGTTGTACCCAAAACCTCTAACATGCCCAATTTGGTTCCATTTTCTCTCGAGTTATGCGGAAATTTGTGTTTCATTTGTAGAGGGGGGTCTCTAACCACCGTGGTAACATTTATTGCCTTCAAAAACCTCCACACGCCAAAATTGATTCCATTTGTATGATTAGTTCTCGAGTTATGCAAACAAAATCTGTTCCATGTGTATAATAGGCATCCCTTCCTGATGTGGGAGGGGTCTCAGACTACCACAGAGACATTTCTTGTCTGCAAAATAAAACCCCCACATGCCATATTTGGTTCTATTTTCTCGATTAGTTCTCGAGTTATGTTGAAATTTATGTTTCATGGGAGTCCTCCCCCCTTTCAGACGGGGGAGGGGTCTCAAAACATCGTGAGAACCTTTTTCTGCATACAAATTTTCATAACAATAGGAAGAATTCTCATGATTGGTTTGAATTTGTGTTTCATTTGAATTCAATCCCCTCCCCCCCCCCTATCAGAAAGAGGAGGGGCCTCGAATCACATTTCTTTCCTCCTAAATCTCCATATGCCAAGTTTAGTTCCATTAGCTTTCTTACTTTTGCGGTTTATACCGTCCTCCGTCGTAAGATTTCAATATCTTCCATGATCGCTTGGAAAATTGGCTAAATAAAAGCAGTAACAACCGCCATTTTCTAATTTTTGGAGATATGAAAGTCTCAGTGAATCTGTCGAATAAAAATGTTGTTCAAAAATACAAAACCCTTCTACAGTCTTACGGATTTATATGCTCAATTATATTTGCAACGCAAGACCACTAAGCTCAAGCTGCATGCGTAATCACACTGATTGTAGCGAACTACTTTCAAAATATATGTTTGTAAATTAGCTTTCACTCGTTTTGTAAACATGGATTTTGAACCTAGAATAAATGTCTCGTATATTGCATTAAACATTCATATTGCTTTTAATCTGGTGAAATGCTATCATAACATCTTTTTGTATAATGCACGAAATGAATGTCGTGAAGACCAGCCAATCGCTGTTTCTCTATTATCATACTCATGCATGATGGTGTTCTTCCCAAAATAAAATGTTGATGAAAATGAGCGCTGTTGAGATATAACTAAATAACTTCATATTTATTAACCAAGCATCTTCTCACCAGTCATCATAGCCTAGTGAGAAAAACCACGGGTTCAATAACAGCTTTGTCCAAAAATAAAGGATCTAATCCCATGCTAGATACATTTACAAAAAACCGCTGGACAACTCCACGTGGCACTATGGTCCGAATGGACAATTTCACGACAAAAATCGATAACTCGAAAACCATTAACTTTAGACAGATGGTGTCTTCGAGAGATTTGATTTTTAATATAAGATCTATCTTTTGGTTTGGGTTGTGACTAGAGTGGTCCTTTTATGTTCATAATAAAAAATTCAACTTTTTATTCTTATGGTTTAGAGGATTTTTTGCTTCAACAGAATTGTAGATATTCTAATTTGATGAAACTTTGTTGAAAATTTTTTAATTTTATCTCATCTACGTATCGTTATATAAGAGTTTTTCTAACATTCTTTAGGGTGGGACTTGAAAAAACAGTTTTTTTGCTGTAACTTTTTTATTTCAATTTGAATTTGAAAACTCTTCATAGATGACTTTTAGGGTATAAAATGACGCACATTTTAAAGATACAAGATAGTTGCCAGTTATTGTATTAGAAAAGTTGTAGGGGTTGAAGTTTAAAAAAATATACGGTTTTGCAAGAAATCTTATTCCTTTATTTGCAAATATTTGCAAACACATAGTACGTGAACTGAAAGCACAAACTTCCATCTACAAGATCTATGCAAAATTTGTTGTCCCCTTTAGGGAAAAAAATCTTTTTAAATTTGGTAGTCTTGCATTTTTTCTGCATAACTTTTGATCAGCAGCATCAAAAATCATCACCAAAGACCGAAACAACTCGAGTTTTTTATGAAAATGTTTATATTTTTATATTAATCCATCTCCGTTCATTTATTAACATTCATATCACAGACAAACAGACATAACACATCGAACATTTTTCACTACAAATCATGGTCACTAACACACCTGCGCCATCTGTTCAGCACACTGTGATGGATGATAAAGCTGAACTGATGGCAGTAGTGTGTTAACGTCAAACGAAAATCGGCTATATGTACCACCTGTGGCGATATTACCAACTAAGAAACATTTGAATTGACAGTTTATGAATATGAAAATATAAACATTTTCATAAAAAAAAACTCGAGTTGTTACGGTCTTTGGAGATAATTTTTGATGCTGCTGATCGAAATTTATGCAGAAAAAATGCAAAACTACCAAATTTAAAAAGATTTTTCTCCCCAAAGGGGACAAAAAGGGACAAACAATTTTGCATAGATTTTGTAGATAGAAGTTTGTGCTTTCAGTTCAAGTACTATGTGTTTGCAAATATTTGCAAATAAAGGAATAAGATATCTTGCAAAACCGTATATTTTTTTACACTTCAACCCCTACAACTTTTCTAATACATGACTAGCAACTATCTTGTATCTTTAAAATGTGCGTCATTTTATACCCTAAAAGTCATCTATGCAGAGTTTTCAAATTCAAATTGAAATAAAAAAGTTACAGCAAAAAAACTGTTTTTTCAAGTCCCACCCTAAGGAAAGTTAGAAAAACTGTTATAAAACGATACGTAGATGAGATAGAATTAAAATATTCTCAACAAAGTTTCATTAAATTAAAATATCTACAATTCTGTTGAAGCAAAAATCCTCTAAACCACAAGAATAAAAAGTTGAATTTTTTATTATGAACATAATAGGACCACTCTAGTCACAACCCAAACCAAAAGATAGATCTTATATTAAAAATCAAATTTCCCGAAGACACCATCTGTATAAAGTTAATGGTTCTCGAGTTATCGATTTTTGTCGTGAAATTTGTCCATTCGGACCATAGTGCGTGGTTGCGTTTTTGTTTTTCAATTACGTTTTAAGCCGATATAGTAGATCTGTCTGTCATTCATGCAACCACTAAAGAGGCGTTTCTTTTCAATTTGTGATAACATATTCGTTGCTCTTGGTAATATTTTCGTACAATGAACGAATGTTCTTTCGGTGTTGACGGTTTTGACAGTTGCGCGTGCGCAAGGTAATTACGAAGGTATCTTCATAAAACCAACAATTCAGTTTCAGTGTAGGAAACCACAAATAGATTCGTTAGTTCTACCTTCGAATTCGTAATATGAACAAATATAAATTTTCAGTGTAGGTGATCATGGCATTATATTTTAAGAGTTCAAAATGCAATTTAAAACTGATAAAATAGCTATCCAAAAAAAACCATGACAGACTAAAAACCTAATTCAAAAGATATATTGACCACTTTGGTCCCATTCGGGATGTAAAATATTTGTTCAAATTATCAAGCAAATCAGATTTTTTTAGAGTAGAGTTCGGCCTCCAACATAAACTAGACAGTAAACTCCATAGGGTTCAGGTCTATCAAACCATCATCGATGCTGAGTTCTTTCGCCTGGTGGCTGTCAGCACGTCAGCATGAGTTCTTAATCTTTCTGGCAACCAAACTCTGTCGTTCTGCTTATTCACGAACTGCTGTACGGTGAAGTGTTTCTCTTCGGTAAACACAATGTTCTCCAACCTGCCTTTCGTGGCCATCTTCAGCAGCGCCTTCGCTCTTTTTACCCGTTCTTGTTTCTGCCTAACCGAAGGTTCCTTTACTGTCTGGATCTTTTACGGCTTGGTTTGAAGTTTATCTTTCTGGATCCGATGGAGATTTCGATTCAATACAGGTATCTTTTGACTGTAAAAAACTTCTACACACACTTAAATCGGACAGTTCACGAACTATGTCCTTCTGCCGTTTTCCAGCTCAGAACAAGGTAACCTCAGCGCTATGTTTCTGTTCGACATCCATTTTTTCGGATATCATTCGAATACAAAAGTTACACATACATCAACTGACAGTTTTGTGTGCAACGTTATGGTGACTGTTGAAGTAATGTAGCAGTTCCTTTACCGGACCCTGTATAATAGCATAAGAAGTTTATCAAAAAGTAGTTATATAAACATTTGATACGGAATTCAGCTTAAACTAGTGCATTTTATTTTTGCGTACATTCAAACTACGTTTTGTTTACACGTCAAAAATCCTGAATTTGACCAAAAAGCCGTTGATTATATTATATTGAAGAGAACAACTCGTGATTTTGCCAAGAAAACTGGACCAGCATCGGAATGGTTTGAAGACATACGAAAGCAGAAAGCGCCCAAGCAATCTCCGGAGCAGAAGTGTCATGCCAAAATTAGGGCCCATTGTGTGTCAACTTACGTGAGAGAGAATTCTACAGCACTGACAGGACCGTTATTCATCAAAATCAGTTGACGAAAGTAAATACTTCAATTACAGATACGACAATTGTGACGGAAAAATTGGTTTTCCAATCCACTTTATCGGATGCATGACATTCCTCCTCTCTTCTTGCCTATTATGCCAGATTGACTCTGTTTTTTAACGTAGGACTACGTTTCTCTTTTTCTAAATCGGCTGCCACTTCAAAAATTTTGAAAAATGAGAGCGTTACGCAAAAGTTGAAAGGTATTTAGCTAATAACTCATATACTGAATATAATGACTCACATGCCTCACGCTATGGTCAGGACGAGCCACAACAATTCGTGTCTCTGATTTACAATTTGTCGTAATATAACGCTACGGTCAGGATCCCCGCCCGTGCGCGATCATATACTTTTGCTCCCATACAAATCTGAACATGAACAGGTTGAAAATATGTTTTTCCCTATCCGGGTCCTCAAAAGCAGGTAACAAATGGGTCAAATTGTCTTCTTCTTTTTATTTAGTTTAGTTTGATTACATGATGAATACAGAAATAGCCCCACCTTCTTCTTCTTCTTCTTTAGCATTTCAAGATTATTGCTTTCACAATTAGCTTATTGCTTGCTCTCAACTTAGTGTTCTAGATGCACTTCCACAGTTATTAATTGAGAGCTTTCGATGCCAGGTTACCATTTTTGCATTAGTATGATTGTATGGCAAGTACAATCATCACGCTATCTGAGGAATCGAGAAATTTTCCTTAACGAGAAATTCCTAGACCACACCGGAAGTCGAACCCAGCCACCTCCAGCATGGTGTTGCTTTTTAGCTGCGCCTTTACTAACTGAGCTAAGGGGGACCCACCCCTCAGCTGCAACATTATTTTCTTTGTTGTCGATGTTTGAACTGAAGCCCGTCCCCTCTTTAGAATTTCGCTTCGTACTATACTTTCCGAGCCTCTCTTTTTCAAGACTATGCTATCAACGCTAGTTTATAGCACCGAGATAATTCGAAATGATTTCCGGTTTTCGACACAGGCTTTCAGCTGGGAGTTCAGACAGGGCTTTTCCCAAACGCCACCGTCAACCCGGTTGTTGTTTGGGAGACTGAAGTATTGCAAGATCGGCTAATCAAACAGTTACCGCTTTCCATGTCTATCCAATGCAATGAAAAATTTTGGACCACTAAAAACTTTCCATTTGTCCCTTATGAAATCATATCGGAATAGCATGGCCCAGAATGATGAGGATCACGAGGGTACAGTATGGAGTAAAATCCATAGGAAGGACGGGTCCAAAGCAAAATTATAGAACTATTTTAACCAACCATATGCGTAATGATACGTATCAAATACCATTATTAATATAAGCCAACGTGGTCCTACTTGAACCTTGCGGTTATATCGCTGATATAACCCACCACTATATTTTTTAATGGTTCTTTGATAACAACGGTGATTGCATTGAATAAAATATCAACCCACCAAACTGTTCCCAGCTGTGGCCGATCGAACTCTGCTGGGCAATCGTCAAGCGGAATTTCAAAAAGGCAGGGGCAGTGGTCCACGACAAATCAGAAAAACTGACCAGCAGCGTCCAAAAAGTGCTCAAAATCCATTGTAGAGAACTAAATGGATGATATAAAAGTTTATATACGATCATATTACTATATTAAGAAATCTGATTAAGTGGATACTTTCACCTGTTAGGCTGTAATAAAATACATTGCTTTGAAAATGTTTGGATTATCTTTAGTTTTATTTTAATTGATAACTTGATAACTTGATTGATAAATTGAATGTTGATAACTGCTTTATATAAGTATATCTCATGTTCAACAAGTGAATCAATCGATCTTTTCCTCAGGAGGAGCTTATTTTCACCAATTCCCTAACAATAGCTAACGACACAGATAAATAGAAAAAAAATCTGCTTTATATAAGGCACATAATGGGAATGCTAGATTTGGCCGAAAATAATGGGATATTTCTTGTAAATTTAAGCCAGATAACGCCTGAATCCAGGCAGTTGTATAGAAGGAATGCAAATATTGTTGTATGGCGCATGAAATATTGTAAACAACATTGCAAATGTTCTTTACGCCTCCTTTGGCTTGAAATTAAACGAGGGCAAGCACTTTTACGTGCCTGTTATAATTGTTTATTTTTTCTGTGTAACGAATTCAACGAATTCAGTGACAAGTATGAACCGTTCAACTACCATTCCAAAGCCATTTGATTTATTAATCTGCCCCAAGATACACATCTAGTTCCAGCCGCATGTTGTTAATGGCGGAATCGTTCCAAACTGTGCCGAGCGAATGTTCCCACTCCAAGCAGCTTCCCGGGCCTTCGGTCGACAAGTTACAAGCTAACAACACCGAACATTAAAGTTTTCAAAACAAATAAACTTTTTCACGCCTGTCTTGTGCCAGTTGCTACCATGTGTCTTTTCATCTTTAACATCGTCTACATTCCCCTAAAAGATCATGAAATTTCGTTGATTTGCAATCCGTCTTCATTTTTTTTTTTTGTGTTCAACCCAAAAGAGTAAATATGATAAATTATTCATTACCGCATCGCTGTTCACGAGCAGTTAAGTTTTTTTTTTCGTCGGCACATCCTTCCCATATATCAGGGAAAATGTATGTTTGTGGTTGATAAAGGGCCGCATTCTGAGTAGCACAAAAAAAAACACGCCAAAGTGAGAAAATGTTGGATTGGTTGGCGCCATTCTCCATTCTTCTTCATAGGATTTTTTACACTCCGGTATCAAGCGTTTTACCGACTCTCACCGACTCTACCGACCGATGAACTGATGAAAGCTTTCGATGGCAACATCAAACATGGTTAGTGACAAGCACAATAATACTCTAATACCCACGGCGAAGGTAAAAGTGGTGAAAATAGGAACTCCGAAAAATTTAGTCGACCGAACCTGGATTCGAACCCACCACCCTCGGACGTGCTGAAACCGCTTCTTGGTCGACTAGGCCGTGATGCGCCCATTTCCCTTTCCTCTGTCCGATGACTTGTTCGAATTAATTGCAAAAAGATGAGTTTCGGAAGTAGGCCATTGTTGCTTCTGGTTCGTAGAATTGGCTAAGTTTTGTCACGGAAGACGCATGTTGGATTGAGAAATAAGTGCTTGAGGAATAGAATGGGGGCAGAACGGAATAAAGCAATCCGTCAGAAATGTTTTCCTCAGACAAAGTGAAATGGACAAGTTTTAATGGAAGATTATTCTTCGAGCCTGGGGCTCGAAGATGTTTCCGCCTGTTGAATGTTGAATTTGGCCTTCGATGGGAAACTTGTGAACTTGGGGTGAAGTTTTTATTCGGTGGTATCTCCGAAGTGGTCTAAGAAACAACGCCTTCTCCACCTACAAACGATACGATTCCAGCAATCGGAAAATGCAATTTACAATATTGATTAAGCTTCTTGGGGAGTGTTTTGTTGGGAAGTGCGCGTTAAATTAAGTGGAATTGTTCGAATAGATTGCACGCATTGTCGAATGAAATATGATTCCGATCAGGCTCATCAACGCACCAGAAGGAAAATCTGTCGAACCTTAGAGATGGAAATGTCGGTTTGTCATTTAAAGAAACGGCTGATTTCTTTCCAAATTGGTGATAGAGAGATGGGAGAAAAGAGTCGTTCCCTCTGGATTCGACGAAACTCGGAGATGATTCTTTTTTTATATTTTTGGCACAGCCATTGTTTACATTGAAAATGGGTTCATCATGCAGAACGACTTCAAGAAAGAGACGTATATTTTGCATTACCTGATCGTCACATTAAAAACTTCTTTCAATTAAAACAACTGTATCAAGGCCAGTTCCCTCGTTATTTTCGATGTGCCACTAGATGAAACTCTCGGCACTCTATTCGCTTCAATCAACATTACTTATCTGGCTCGCATAGTTTCATCGTCATTGATTATGCTGAATTGTGCATATCGATGCACAATAATGTGACTCAAATGCCATCGATTCTCTTGGGGCCAAAAATGAATCAGATCTGGGAGACAAATATCCTTGCGGTTGGTTGGAAGGAAGGAGAACGGCTAGAAAATCCCATGCAACCAACCGCTCATTCATAGGAGATAACAGGAAAATGCAGATTGTGTCGAACAGTTCTGTGCCATTTTGGAATTTTATCACCATTTCAGTTCGGAGCTACCCCTACACAGCAATGTCAACCACAGTCCAGGATAAGGCGGCCAGCAACGACGACGTGGTTATGGAACAAACCAGGAAATCTTAATTTGATTACAGCTGAACATCTGGTCCAGCTCCACTTCAGTGTAGAACTTGTGGGTGAATTGAAGGCTTTCGGATTTCCATTTGCCACGTTCGATTTGCATTCAGGATTCACAGCATTGAAAGAGGCAGCCGAATGGGATTATGCAAAGCTGCAGGAGGAGAATCGATTGGTTTATCATCATCATCATCTTCGTCGTCGTTGCCGTTGTCATTATGGTTATGCTTGTGGTGTAAACTAGAACCGGATTATCCGAGAGTTATGAGAGAAAGACATGTATTTGATGCGGGCAATAATAACGTTAGGCTGAATTCAAATTTGTGACAGTTGCTTCAATTGGAACAAGCTGATTTTGAGGACGTGGTGTGAATTTGTATCCATAAATTAGTGTTTCGAAGATGATCGTCGGATATGTTCAATTATGTTGTTGCCTGGTGATTAGATATAATTAGTATTGAAAGAGAATGAATTAAATATTAAATGGTTACAAGGCGTAAGCTACACACATCTTATTAAACAAGGACACATTCCACATTTACCGCACTACGAAGTTGACCGTCTACAAAATTTTGGTTCGACCGGAAGACTTCTACAGTCACATGTGTAGGGAATATCATGGGTTAAGAAAATTAATAAAACAATAAATCAAATTTCCAAAGATAATTTGTTTCAGTGTTTCAAACTCAGATCATACACGCTCAAAACTGCCTCTCTTTCATTTGTATTGCTGTCCTTTTTTCTCACGGAAAAGTTACTCAACTCTCGTAAAAGTGGAACAACTCAATTGATGAGTTGTTCCACTTTTTACGCTGAGTAACTTTTCCGTGAGAAAAGGACACTAATACAAATGAAGAAGGCGGACTATGGAATCTATCCGATCCTTAACCCTATGTGGTAGATACATAGAACTTATTCGATGTCTGAACGAGAGAGTGTACCTACGTGTGAGTGAGCGAAACAAGCGCAGCCACTGCTTAGCGTACAGTCCCGAATGTAGATCAGGGAAGCTCCAGAAAATACGAGGTGAGAAAGTATATGTGATTGCTCGCCTTCCATGGCGGAAGTTCCACCACGAACCACGAACAGTTTACGAGTTGGCCGACTTACGAGCGTAAGAGCGAGAGTGCTCCGTTGTCGCGCCGATCGTCGTAACTGCACTGCATGACACGAGAGATTTTGTGATACGAAGACAACGAAGTTCGAGAAACACGAAGGAAAAGGTTACGCAATGTCACCACGTTCAGAAAAGACGAGCGAGTTTTTGTACGCACGTAGACCAGACAACACGCGAAAATGGACAGCGGATACGACAACATGGACTATGCTTGTCAAAGACCAACGCGATATTTCGCATAGTGGAACATATGACCGCAAGCTGGACCAGAAGGAGTTGAGAACCGTCAGAGCAAACCCTGGACTATCAGGTAATGAAATCGCACAAAAATACGCTGCTGCTCGCAGTACCGTTCGAAGAATTCGTTTGCGAGCAGGATATCGTTCTTATCGAGCCAGCAAGCAACCAAACAGAACATTGAAGCAAAGTTTCGTCACCAAAACTCGAGCTCGGGAATTGTACCAGCAGGTTTTGACGAAGTACCAAGGATGCCTGCTCATCGACGTTAAAACTTACGTCAAATGGATTTCGGACAGCTTCCTGGCCAACAATTCTACATGTCGACGGCACGAGGAGAAGTTCCTGCGTTTAAGTTTAAGTTTGCTATTATGAACAAATTTGCCAGAAAACTGATGATTTGGCTAGGGATATGCAGCTGCGGAGCAAAGACCAAAGTGTTCGTGACGAATAAGACGATAGACTCGAAGCTGTACATGGAAGAATACCTGAAAAAACGCGTACTACCTTCCATTAAAGCCCATAAAGATCCCGTGAGGTTTTGGGCAGATTTGGCGAGTTGCCACTACAGCCGGGAAGTCACCCAGTGGTACCGCGATAATTACGTAGATTTCATCGATAAACACATAAATCCACCCTACTGCCCGCAGCTCCGGCCCATCGAGAGATTTTGGGCAATAATGAAGCGGAAGCTTAAGAAAAGTGGAAAAACGGCTTGGGACGCGACTCAGATGACCAAAATGTGGAACAAATGTTCCAAAGAAGTTGACTCCGGAGGTGTGCGTATTTTCATTAGAAACAAAGAGAAATGATTTGTATTGATATTTTTTCTTAAATAACAGTGATCTATCTTCGTTTTGATGTATTAAACTTATTCGTACGTCAATCCGTTACCGAGATACAGAAGCTTTAAGTATTCCGGATTCTAAATGAGCAAAGCTTTACACCAAATCGAACGTAGAGTTCATGAACCAACATGAATCATCCGTGATCCAGGAAGTGCTAACCCAACCCACTCCAACACAAATTTCACTTAAACTGTACGTAACACCACGAAATTACAGCGTCTGGGGAACGGTCTTCAGTCCATTGGACAACATTCTGTTCGTAAACGTGTCGTCAACTATGACGCAGGAGGCATCGAAATACTCTTTTTTCTCCCTACTGGAGTTTGCCGCGGAGAAGCTTGAGTGTGACGACGTTGTCCTGTGCATCCAAAAAGACCGCCTTGATCCCCCAAATTTGTACTCTTTCGTTTGTTGGTTTCCAATCAATCAGCCCCAAAACACAGCTCACCCCGCCGGACATTGAAGAACAACAGAAGAACGTATATCTCTTCATGATTTATAGCATCGTGGAGTGAACAAACATAGCGCTCAACTCAAACGAAGTCAGGTGGGTGCGTTTTGATCAAAATTAAATCTTCCTGTCAGCCACCTTTCAAACAACATAATCCATCCCATTTCTCGAGGGACTGTTTATAACACCGATTTATAGGAAGGAAGAACCTATTGAGCTGCTGAGCTTCTATTGGTGGCAGCTCGTCGCATACCAAATCAGTGCGCATGGTAGGACGGTTTATACTAAAATGCATTTCAACCAGAATGCATCAACAACCTTGCAGTTGAAAATTAAAAAAAAACCTACATCTGTAAAGTAGATATATGAAACCGAAAACATCTCTCTTTTCGAAAGATTTCATGGACTCGGAGAAAATGCGACACTTTGTTTTGGGTGTAACTTTTTATCGCGTGGGTAAAAATGAATGAAATATTGAGTAATACTAGTTTAGAGTAATACTAGTTATGTTTATGTGTGCAAAATTATATCACGATCTGTCAAGTAGCTTTCAAGATGCATTCGACATGGACTCGGGTCGTGGTTCGAAAAGAGTTCCCCAACGATCACCTGCAGTTGCTCTAGTGATTGCTCGGTTGGAGCCACTGTCCCTCTGGTTTTGGCCGTTACTACCCGATAGCTGACACCCCACGGGTTCGTATTGGCTTTCTGACACATGCCCTCAAACCAGGCTCGCTTGCTGGTCTTTATTTCCCTTTTCAGTGCGGCTGTCGCGGTGACTAGCGCCCCTCTACGCTTGATTTTATCGTCGTCGGACCGTGCTGTGTGCATTTTTTTTTTTGCTCTGTTCGGGACATAAACCACTGCGACCAGTAATTTGATCTATTGTAGTATATCCTGTAGCCTTTGTTTAGTGCATGTCGAGTTACTTCATCACTATTGAGAAATTATGAAGTATTCGGTGTTGTTACAGTTGTCATTGTTTGTTGTTGGCAATGAATTAAGTTCAATTGAAAGTTTCCGCTATTTAAACCCTTTGAGGAGTGAGAGCACTCTTCAAAGGCGCGCCCCTTTATCAGTCAAAACCGGATTCATTGCAAACAAAACAAACAATAACTCCGATAGTGACCATGCATCAGAACCCTAGTCATAACCAATTCAAACTATAGAACATCAAATAGAAAATAAGAATTCACATAAATGAAGACTAACCATGTTTTCTTTATTCCAAGCTCATCCTCGGTGGCGCAACCCGAGTATTGTCACTTTTCAAAAGACATAAAATGTAATAAGGCCAATTATACGTTCCTTTGACTACAAAAACAAATATGTTCCCTAGTTTGAATTAATTCGGATTAGGGTTCGGTGGTAGATCTGATACCCCGTAACGTACCACGAAAAGGTGATCCACCAGCGTTACGGGCCGCGCTGTGTGCATCCTCCGTCATACTATATAATGATGGTCCCGCTACTTATCCCTACAAAGGTTTGAGCTAGACGATATATTCATTAGATAATTTATTTAAAAGCAATTCAACCAGTTATGCAAAAAACGAACAGATTTCTCCTACAGATGTAAACTTCTTCCAAAACTGTTCATTTGCTTTACAGCGATATACTAATTGTGAAAAGCTATTGATGTCAACCACAAATGTTTGCAACTATTACAATTCAAATCACAGAGGCATAATCTTCGGAGATCCGCGATCAACTCTGTCCACCAATACACCGGCGATCTTCAATTCCTCGATTTGTCGTCCCTCGGCATGGTTGCATCACACGCTCGTGTAAGTGGCATACAAGTCGTTCACCGCAAGGTTCCTGGGTTTCGCGTAAGATTTGTTCCCTCTCAAGTGCCTCTTTAAAAGTTTCTTCAACAAAGTAGGAAGTCCTCCATCTGCGGGCGAATGGAGTGGATGCTTCTCCTTCCACACGCTGCCTTGTATTGTGGACGATCCAAGAATGAACCTCCAAGTAGTCGCTATGGGTGTAGCCATCATCCACCCTCCAATTGTTAGGCAGCCCAGGACTGCTGAAGGTAACATCGATTATCGATTCCACTCCGTTTCTATGGTAGGTACTCTTGGTACCCACGTTGGCTAGGTCCACATTGAGCCTAGCCAAAGCCGCCAGAAGAATCTGGCCCCTGGGGTTGGTGAGGCGGCTCCCCCACTCGAGCACCCAAGCGTTGAAGTGCGCCGCTATTACCAACGGGTTTAGGCCAATTAGTTCAGTTGTCATCCGATCGAGCATATTGGAAAACGGTTCAATCGACCATTTTGGCGGTGCGTAGCAGCTGCGTAAGAATACTCTCTTCACTTTTACAACCGCGAAGCCTTCGTTTGTGATAGACACAATCTCCTGAACTGGGTACTTGCCCATCGTCCTGCATAATGTCCGGAGGCTGGTGCAGGCCAAGGCCCATTCTCCCCTTCGCCACTTTCAACGCCGCGTCTGCATCGGCTGCCGCTAAACTCATCGTTGCCACCTGGGTCCCGAGTGGAGCCTTCTGGAGTCGTATCTCTACGGCGGCAACCTCAAACTTGCACTGTTCCTTTAGTGCAGCTGGAGCGGTGATCTCAGCCAGATTCTTGCACTGGATCGTCAGATGTGAGACGAGGGCGCGTACCTCCACACCCTCACCTAAGGCCTGTTTTGCCAGGTCCTTTAGCTCTGTCGTCTTTCTTAGCTCCAGGAGCATCTCGCCGGTGCGAGTACGGCGTATACTCCGCACATCGGCGCTTAGGCCCGTGAATTTAGCGTCCCCGCGCAACGCTTTCAAGACCTCGGAGTACTTCGACGCCTCAGTGTTGACGATGATTGCCCCTCGGGTTACGCTTGCGGGCCACCTGTCACTTTCCAGTTTTTTTTTCGGTTTATTTCCCTTTTTTCCAGACCTTGGTCCAGTGGCTATCTCTGTTACGCTTGGGGTCGTCGCTCGTCCCCCTCTTAGTACAAGCGTCCTTTGCGCTGGGCTTAGCGCCGGGGCCTCTTTCTTGGTCATGGTAAATGGGGTGAAGTCTCTCACGGAGATGAACTTTTCCGTCTGCATGTGCTTCGGGGCTAAGTCCCTCGCCTTCTCCGTGGCTGCTACCTGTGCCAACTCTTTGACACTTTGCTCGGTTAGGAGCTTGGCCTCCAGCTCTTCCCTCTCCTTGCATGCAGCCTGCACTATCATGCGTAGCCTGACAAGGCTGAGTTTCAGGTCCTTAGCAATGTTGTTGCGCGATAACGTAAAGTCAATTATCGCATCCAACTGCTCGGACACCTCCACTATCTTAGGAAACGCTTTCACGGATCCTATCCTTGCCCGGATGAGTCCAGGCCCATCCATGGCTACGTCTACCTTGGTGGCACCTGCTTCCGATGTCGTGGCACTTCTGCAAGTGTTGGACACTCCAGATTCCACCACTTTACGAGGTAGGGACCTCACTAGTTCTACCTTTGATTTTGTAATACAAACTAAAACTAATTTTCAATGTATTCACTCACTAAGAAACATAAATCTGTTTTGTATAAGTAATCAGAGAACATTCTTTGCAAAAATGGATTTTTAAACTGAATTATGACATGCTGCATATTGTACCATAAAAAAAACTCGTAGAAATACTGTATTCTTAGACTGGGAAGGTAATTAGGGCTAGGTTAAAAAGCTAAGTACCTAATGTAATTAAAATGGTCTACAATAGATTGATGACAAATAAGCAATACAATAAATCAAGTACACTAGAGCCTCCCAATTTATCTGGATCATCATCTATCCCCCAATTCATATTCCATTGTTCGACCCAACGGCAGTCATCAATACGGTATGTGCTCGAAGGAACAAGCTAAATGAGATGTAGAAAACCTACTAATGAAACCGAAACAATCCATTGATTTGCAGCGTAATTAACTCGACAAATAGCCACAATCACATTGTCACAGTGCAACTTAACTGGCTATCGCGTTGCTGCCCACCACTAATAGACCGAACGACCTTCTCATGTGTGTGGTGGCAATAAAGTAAAACATTGCCACGGGCTGTTTCCGGTGCGAAATCCTGGAAATTCAATCAAATGAACGATGTAGACTCTCACATTTGTACATACTCAAGCGTGGGTACCGTAATATGGGGGAAAGTTGTCCGTTGAAAGTTTGTTCACCGTTATTTGTCCATGGTTGGTGAAAACTGGTGCACTCGGACTATTCAAACTCATACTACCACTTACCCTTAATTCACCTTCACGTGTGATTTAAGGTGTCACTTACCTTGTATTAAAAGTCAAACTAAGACCAGTTCATGGAAAAACAGCCTCACAGTCTGCGTTGTTTCCACCGTTTGCTTTCCACTTTGTTGAATTTCTCCGGATCGAATTTTCTGGGGCGTTCCAACATCAATTTACAGCAGATGGGACGCAATACCATACTTTCAAAACACCTCTGCATAGTCTTGTGGTTGTAGAGAGGCAAGTATTTTTTCGTAAGTTCAATCGATATTTATAATGTGTTTTGTACTTGTCAGCTGATATATGTATTGTCAGTCACAACGGGCCCCCACAGTACGGTAAACAAACAACGAGCTCGTTCAGGCCCATAATTGGACAACGATGAACTAAAGAATGGGATTCTCACATCCTTGCCATTTGTCCTCTGATGGAAAATGTCCAGTGTCGTCCAGCCGCCCGTGGTGATCGACGACGACGACGACGACGACGATGATGATGATAACGTTGCTGGAACGCGCTTTAATTGTTTCCTATCCATTTGGGTATTTGTGATACTTCTTGTGTGGAACGATATTGATACGTGCTCAGGGTCACACACTCGTTTGTTGGACCTACTAGAGATGGAATCTCGCCTCCGATAACCGGTAAAACGATCGGACGGAGGACATGTTTCGCGCTATTTCCGCATGACTTCATTTGAGCTCAATCATTTGCCGTTTGTCCAAAACCTTCACGACGCTTATGGTGCTTTTACGTGCTCGGAAAGGCTTGGTCACGGCGATTGAAGATGCTCCTATCTTAGCGATTCAATTATACACGTACTCTGTTCGACAAAGGTAGTTGAAATATCCGTCAGCAATTATTCAAAGTGCAACGGAATTCAGATGTTCGCAGATGCGAATATCTGTCGAACCGGTTGAAAAAATCAACATTCTCTAGCCGTAGACATCAGCATTGGAGCAATTTAGTGTTAGACAAGTTTATCATGCATTATATTTTGAAAGTCTACTTCTACAAATAACTATCGGAAAGCAAGTGTAAATCCATCAAAAAGAGTGGCCCCTACCCTAGTTCCTGATAGTACTTCGTTCATCAATGCATGCATGCATCCAAACAGTTTAAGGATTCAATTGGAAACAGGCTTCGGTCATAGAAGCAGTTTTGAAAATTTTACTATTGCTTATTTAATGCATTTTCCATCGTCCTAAATAACAGGTTGAAGCACGAGTTCCCATACAGAATAAAATGTTAACGTAATAGATAACTTTCCGGTTTATAAACCTCTCCAAAAGTGACTAAATATTAATCCAAAATTCCCAAACTGTTGCAACTTAACCAAACTCAAAAATGTATCACATTTCAAAAATAAGTCTGCGTATTCTATTTAGGTAACGGATATTGAGCTTTGACTCATAAACTAAAGATCAAATCTAGCGTTTTTTTTTTTCATTAGGGCGAATCTGCAATTGAGAGACTCTCTTTGATTACTATCTCTTTCATTCATATTCCATTCAGCGTTACGTTTTTCATTCAACTTTTTGTAGAGTATGGAAGCCAGCACTGTTGTGTTTCTATCTGTACTAAAGAATCCCTCAAAAGATTTATAATCTCGCTTTAATACATGAAAGAGAGCGAGAGAGGAGAGAGCCTCTCATTGTTAGATTCGCCCTTCTGAAAAAAAAATTCTAGAAATGATTAATTGCTAAGGGGTTTAAACGTTTGATGTTTTATTCAATAAACTCATGTTTGATGCATCGTTCATGGTCCAGTGCACAAGCAAACGGTGAGGTTTGTTCCTTCCGCTCTCCGTTGCTTAAGAAGATTTTCACCCTTCGTTACCAATTCGTTATCATTATCCCAGGGTTTAGATTTTAACGTTTCTCTTTTCTATACCGGGTGCCATTTCAAAATTTTGAAAAATGAGAGCGTTACGCAAAAGTGAAAGGTTTTTGAACGCTTATAACTCTCGTTTGACATTCATACACCATTTGATCAAAAAGACTTACAATTTTTTTGCATTGAAATTTGAAAGAAGTTCAATTACTATAAGTAGTTCAATTTTTCATTTGAAAATGACCCTCTTTTGCTCCCATACAAATTTGCATATCAACAGGTTGAAAAATGTGTTGTCTCTAGCAAGGTCGTAGGAAACGAGTAACAAATGTCTTCTTCTTCTACAAAATAACTTTTCCCCGTTCCACAAACATTTCTGAACGTACACAGCTATTGGTCGAAAATGGCATCATATTTGCGCTACGCTCTGATTGGTTCATACTGCCACATTAACCGTGCCAGCAATTATGAAACATGTGGGAACGACCAACCAATCAGTTCACGCTGTGCATCCGTATGCAACTGACGTGTTTGCGGAGCACGTCGGTGGCAAGCGCCGCCAGTGGAAACAAGAAGACCAGAATCATCCCACGTCATTAGCAGCTGGCCATCCGCAAAGACGAGAAGCTGAACGAAGAAAGAAAGCCCAAGAGGAATCGCAAACTATTACTCCCCCGTCAACTAACTCCGTCCTTTTCAGGGCGACCAGCTTACTAACTTAAGAGTTTGGTTGAAGTTTTCTCTTGTGCTGTTTGTAATTCAATTACCGCGTCACAGCTGAGCATAGCATTCATTAAACGCCGCGTCCCATAGTATATCACAAAGGAATAACGAACAAAATTGACGAATCCTGGTTGAAAAAAGAAAAAGACACCGAGTGGTGATAAATCTGACAGCTCCCATGTTAAAGTATAGGCCGAAAAATTTAAAAAATTTCTCAAAAATTCAAATAAAATTCTAATTGAAAGCGGTTTGTTGTATGATGGAAGAACTAACTCCTGTTTCTTCTATCATACAACAAACCACTTTTAATTAGAACTTCATTTGAATTATTTAGAAGCATTTTAACATGTTTGTCGTAAACTTTAACATGGGAGCTGTCAGATTTATCACCACTCGGTGTCATCTTCTTTTTTCAGTCAGAATTTTTCGGTTCTAGAAGAGATAATTTGAGCCGGAACTGCGACACGTCAGAGACCGACCATGTGGTTGAGTTCATCGTAGTTCCTAGTTGTGCATACCGAATTTGTGTCTGTCAGTGGCAAGCAGATTAGTCATATTTCTGTTAAGAAAATCATCCGTCCAGCGTGCACTAATTATAACTAATTATCGTCTCACACTGACTAAAGTTCGTCTCCTTTGAAGCAATTTGTATCACACTGCCTCCGTTGGTACCGCCTTCTTTTGAGCAAAAGCATCTGACGCTATAACATACCAGCTCTTAGCAGAATTTTGATTCAGTCTTAAAGGGCGATACGGTCAAAATTTGGTCAATATCAACTTGACGTATTTCTTTCAATTTTGCATTTAAAAAACCTGAACACACCTTATTTTGAAGGTGTGTGTGTGTGTGTGTAGAATGTTGCTCCTATTTTTATTTTGGAATTCACTCTTCAGTTGTCAAAATGCCGTCCAAGCAAGAAGAGCAGCGTATCAAAATTTTGCTCGCGCATCGTGAAAATCCGAGCTACTCGCACGCAAAGTTGGCAAAATCGCTAAAAGTTGCCAAATCAACCGTTACAAATGTAATTACAGTGTTTGGGGAACGTTTGTCGACAGCCAGGAAGTCTGGATAGGGGGGAAATCGAAAACCGGAAGCCGCTGAGACGACAAAGAGAGTTGCCGGTAGTTTCAAGCGAAACACTAACCTATCTCTCCGAGATGCCGCAAATAAGCTGGGTGTATCGTCTACAACCGTGCATCGAGCCAAAAAACGAGCCGGACTATCGACTTACAAGAAGGTAGTGACTCCAAATCGCGATGATAAACAAAATACGACGGCCAAAGCGCGATCCCGGAGGCTGTACACGACGATGCTGACGAAGTTTGACTGCGTGGTAATGGACGACGAAACCTACGTCAAAGCCGACTACAAGCAGCTTCCGGGACAGGAGTTTTATACGGCAAAAGAAAGGGGAAAGGTAGCAGATATTTTCAAGCACACGAAACTGTCAAAGTTCGCAAAGAAATATCTGGTTTGGCAAGCCATCTGTACCTGTGGCTTGAAAAGCAGCATTTTCATAGCTTCCGGGACTGTCAACCAAGAAATTTACGTGAAAGAGTGTTTGAATAAACGTCTGCTGCCTTTCCTGAAGAAACACGGTTGTTCCGTACTGTTTTGGCCGGATTTGGCATCTTGCCATTACGGTAAAAAGGCCATGGAGTGGTACGCCGCCAACAACGTCAGATGGTTCCCAAGGACAAGAACCCTCCCAACACGCAAGAGCTCCGCCCAATTGAGAAATACTGGGCTATTGTCAAGCGGAACCTAAAGAAGACCAAAAAAACTGCTAAGGACGAGCAGCAGTTCAAGGCAAACTTGCTTTCTGCGGCGAAGAAGGTGGACAAGGTGGCTGTACAAAATCTGATGGCAGGGGTCAAGCGTAAGGCCCGGCAATTCGGATTTGGAAAAGCGGAAGCCTAACTGAATATTTTTCCTGAATTTTATACTAATTGAACTTGAAAAAGAAATTTAATTTGATTTTTTAAATAAACGATTTCACCGATTTACACGCGTTTTCCCTTGACCAAATTTTGACCGTATCACCCTTTACAACAGTCGTAGAGCTGAGCAGTTAGCGGCAGCAAGCACCCTGGAGGGTGCATTGGGGAGCAGTCGTGCAGTTGGCTGTTAGTGCCGATGCTCCTGTTAACTTCGCTGCGAGAACATAGTTGCTGAAGCCTGCGAATTGGCGGGAAAAAGCCGCCTGTAACGAGACAAAATTCCCGAAAAACCCAAGTGGAATCGCAAACTATTTCTCCCCCGTCAACTAAACCCGTCCTTTTCAGGACGACCAAATCAGTTTCACTAAAGAGTTTGTTTGGATGAATTTTTCTCTTGTGCTGTTTGTAATTTAATTACCGCGTCACGGCTGAACATTGCATTCATTAAACGACGTGTGCTGGAGTGTATCACAAAGAACGTTGAACAACTAACGAACGAAACTCTAGAAGGGATAGTTCGAGCCGAAGTGCGACACGTCAGAGACCGACCATGTTGGGTTCGTCGTAGTTCCTAGTTGTGTTAGCGGATTAGTTGTTGGCAGTGGCAAGGTAATTAAGAATATTTCTGTTAAGACTAATTAAAACTAATTATTTGATGCAATTTGTATCACATTGACTTCGTTGGTATCGCCTTCTTTCGTGCAATAGCATCCGACGCCATTACCAGAAAATTCAGTCTTACGGTAGTCGTAGTTCTGTGCACAGCAACATCTGCTGTTGCAACGCAGTAGGCGAGCGAGTACACTGTAGTGCACTGGTGAGTAGTCGTTATCCAGAGAGGTTGGTGCAGTTGGCTATTTGGGCCGATAGTTCCGCCAACCTCCCGTCAATAAGCTGCGAGAAAGAAGGCTGCTTAAGCCTACGAGTTGATGGGAAAAAGCCGCCCGTGACAACAGCGGGACAAGAATTATCCCACGTCACCTGCAGATGGCCACCCGCACCGACGAGGAGCTGATCCAAGAAAACCCAAGTTCAATCGCGAACAATGTTTCCTTCCGGTCAACTATACCCGTCCTTTTCAGAACGACCAAATCAGCTTGCTTATTAATGGGTTTGTTTTGTTGAATATTTCTATTGGGCTGTTTGAAATTTCAATCATTCGATAGGAATCAAATAGTTTTGAGAAAGTGAAATGTCGCAGCACATGGCTGCAAGTATATGGTTCAATAGTTATCTTCTACGCGTTAAAGATTATGGCCCTCTCAACCATCGTACAAAATACAACCAGAGCCGTATCATTATTAAAACCAAACGGTCCTTTTTAGGGCCACCAAATGCTATCTGAAGAGTTAACTATAGAATTTTCTTACATATTTACTTCCCAATACTGGTCTATCGTTCAATTGGCACTATTTTGACCAAGACGTCTATCGGCAATAAAAGACTTTGAATCCCCAAACAGACCACAATCATCTGCAGCAAGGGTTTGGAAAAAGAAAACGTATAGCACCTCATCTACTGGGTGCTGAAGCAGTTTAACCCGATTCGGTCGTTTCCTCCAAAGCGATAGGCATTATGAACAGCTTCGCAAATGACATTTCTGAGCGGATTGAAAGCGTAGCTGCCCGACTGACTTAAATCAATTAGCGGATAGCCCTGACGTCTCTGGAAATTCAAACCACCTTTCGATTATGCTGCCGTGAGAGCTAGCCAAACACGAGGTTTCACGAGGTAAATCAGTTACATGACGAAATGAGGTGGTGGCCGTAGCTGTTCCCTTGAACCCAAAATGGCCCTTTTCAGGGCCATCAAAACAACTGGAAAGAGAGTTGACATGTCTTTGGGAGTGCTGGGTGTTTGATTGCGAAAAATATCTTTCGTGTGCCGAAGCCGTAATTTTTTCGACATTAGCAGTGTTGTACACACATAGGCCTAGTAGAAACCGTATGCAATTGGAGGTGAACGAAACCGGCCTCTTGGGTAAACGTTTCCCAAATGATCAATAACTCATTCGCACTACAAGGTATATTTCATGATAAACAGTATCTTGATACAATATGTCATATATATTATTTGTAGTGAAAGCAAGATGTATGAATGTAGATACCAAGACAGGCTATATCAATAAAGGTTGTAGTGCGAAATGTTTAGTGTATGGGAACTCGATTTGGAAGGAAACTAATTTCGGGCACTCTTTAGACAATCAAGCGATCTAGATTGCACATTGCTTCGTAGTCCTAACTCAACTTTGCGTACAACCCCATTGCGCTGTCCCTTCTAGTTTTCTTATTCAACGATATTGTTTCCATCGCAGTTAAAGTCATGTTTTTATTTTATGAAGAAGAAAACGTGCAGCTTTTCGTTATTAATTTCAATTGGAAAGGGACAAGCCCTTTTGAACTGCATCCCTGCGTGGTCACGTACACCAGCAGTCGATATTGTGTAGCGTACATCCGTTCATTTGCCAATTAAAGGGTGTGTTTCGATCAAAATTTCATCGTGCATTAAAATTTTTTGAAGATGTGTGCGTTTAACATCATCCAAACTACTCTCACGGCAAGTTGGTGAAATGGTTGAATATGACTCAATCAACTGTTACCAAAGCAACTGCGGAATTATTCATAGCATATCAAGATGACTGTTTTCAAGATTAGCTTAAAGACTGTATTCGATGAAATTTGGAAACACAAAATAGGTCACCAAAAATTATCCTTGAGCCCGATTCTTTTCAAACATTCTGGAAATAAAGTACTTCTAAATGATTAAGTTTTGACATCATTGGTTTATTGAACCTCTTCTCCCAACCCAAATGCACGCACCTTTGCCTTGACCCCTTTCATCAAATTTTGGGCAATGATAGGACCGACTTGCTAACTTACTTTTAACCACACTTTCTTTAGTTAAAGTTCATTTTCTATCAGTTTTGGAGTTTTAACGAGCTTTGCCTTCATGATTGCCCAAAATTTTTCAATTGGGCGAAGTTCCGGAGTGTTTGGAGGGTTGACGTCTTTTGGTACAAAAACTACATTATTATCCTTGTACCAGTCTAAGACGGGCCGGTCATAGTGGCAAGATGCCAAATCCGGCCAAAACAGTGTCGGGCCATGTTGAGATCTCTATAAAGGCAGAAGTCGTTTTTGGAGGCATTCGTCCTTGTTGATTTGTCCGTTGACGGTCCCAGAGGTGATGAAGGGCTGACTCATCAGATCGCTTGCCAGACAAGGAATTTTTTGGCGAATTTCGACAATTTCTTCTTCCGTACACTCTCCGGAACGGCCAACTTAGAGGTGGTGACGTAGTGTTCCTGTCCTGGCATTTGTTTGGTGTCGGCTTTAATGTAGGTCTAATCGTCCATCACAATGCAGAACGGTTTTGTGAGCCACTCCCTGTACAGTTTTCTTGCACGAGTTTTGGCCACCGAGTTCTGTTTATCGCTCCGGTTCGGTGCCTTCTGGACCTTGTACACATGTAATCCAGAACGTTTCATTGTTTTCTGCACAAAACGAACTGAAACTTTCGCCTTTTTCGCAACATCCCTGATCGATATGTTGGGATAACGCTTAAATTGGGTCAATACCATCCTGGCCTTCTCCGGATTTGATGTGCCACGGGTTTTGCCACTACAATTTTTCCGCTTGGTTGCCTTACGGTCCTTGAATGTTTTGATCACATGAGATACGGTTGGATGTGCGATTCCAAGCTGTTTTCCGATCCATCGATGAGAAGCGTTTGGGTTTTCGAAGTGAGTGCCCAAAATTTGTTGGCGCACTATTTCTTCATTCGAAACCATAACTGAAATCACTCAACCGATTTTCACGAAACTCATTTGTTAGATTATTCAGAAACATTTCAATGTTTTCTTTGAATTGTAATAATTCCATTATGAGACAGGAGAGCGAGAGAGCGAGAGATAGAGCCCGAATAGAGTGGTGTGCTCAATTTACTTTCGGTACATAATGAGTGCTTATGTTGACGTCTTGTTAGATTATTCAAAGCATTTCAATGTTCTTTAATAATCATTACCCACATTATCGAGACGATGGCAGTCCGTTCGCTCAATTAACTGCATTGGTGCTATGTGGTGTCTGAATCAGAAGCTGTAATGTTTGCCACATTTACATTACCAACGTAGTTCTTGTTAAAACATGTCAATTATGCCAGTAGTTATGTGGCGCGAGACTGAAGTAGCTCATGTGGTTACGCGTATCTGTCTTACTGAGCAGATGGTCGGGAGTTCAATCAGAGGCCCGTCCCTTCTTGCTATTTGTCACTTGCTCTTCCATCACCACTAGATTTAAAATAAACAGCAGTCTACTGCGCTTCATTGATCGCATCACTTACCACAGTGAATCTATGATCTATAAATAACCTGCCTCACTAACACAAATATATCCTTCCTTGCAATTGTAGAGATGCAGTGGTGATCACGGTCTCAATAACAACGATTGTCAAACTAATCATCCTACTTCCCTCCAAAGACCGTGAGGACGTAGCCGGCGTCCGGTACTGATCTATAAATAGAATTAGTGAACTTGTACATTGAAGATGTAAAGCTACTCCCATACTCCATCTATGTGGTTCTCTGTGCAATTACACTAGTTCTGATCAGTAAAGGAGTAGCAACTACGATGTTGCACGGTCTTTTATAAAAAAAAAAAAAATGCAATAGCCTTTATGCATCCTGGTTATTATGATTGTCTATAGTAGAATATCTGTATGACGGAAAAGATTTAATTTAATCCCAGTAACTGTTTGCTCATGTTACTAGGGTGCAGATCACGTTGTTTGATCTTGTGCTGAGCATGGTGGAATAAGATCTGAACTATATAAATCTCTTCGGGAGCGAGGTAGACAACCTAATGTACCGGTTTGAGATATATTGGCTGTTCGTGATCTGGAGTTTATGTAACTCATTCATGTGTTTTTGACTAACATTAGCCTTAGATTGTAGTTTTTTTACCTGTCTAATATTAGTTTTTTTAATATATTATATGCGTGTTTGTCTTTTTTTCTCGAAAATTTCCAGGTCAAATGCAAACTAAAAGTTATCAATTGTGATTAGACGATTTAGAATTCAAAATAAATGGGATATGTGAACCATACTTCTTAGTCCCGCCTATCTTCTTATCCGTTAAATTGTTAATCCTATTAACCTCGAGAAGACCGCGAGAAATGGGTTCATCACCTCCAATTTTAGTTTTAGTTCTACCTCTAGTATATAAAAATATAAACTTGGCTCTGTAAAGTTGATTTGACTGAGCCTGTTATATGTACATGTACATGAATTAATAAAAAAACTCTGTTTGCTGATCTTTGACAGATAACCGTATTTGTTCTGCAAGGTGCAGACTTGTTCAGTGCTTGTACTAATACTTGACTTGTCTGTAATTTCTGCGCGCAAGTTTACAGCATATTCATAAAATCTAAACGGTTCCATTCCGTGAGTAACAGAACTTATTCCTCTGACATAAGAACACAATTTTCGAACACATTCTTAATGCTGCTGCCTACTCTGCTCTTGGCCACGAATCGGTTCACCTTCAGAACATATATTATATAATTATTTTTACTGTGCTGCGGTAAAAATTTTCGAAATTGTTCTCTTCTGTTCCCGCTAACTTGTGCCTTATATGGGGGGGGGCGCGGTGGCCTCGGTAGACTCCAACTGGGTGCCCGAGTAATTAAAGCTGAGACGCAACTTTGCGGTGCCGTTAGACCTTGATTGAAATTTCACCTTTTCGGTAAAAACATTCTACATTCCTTCTTAATGTTCCATCCGACCCCATCACTCATTGCGTGTGGCTGATCAAACAGCAGTAACAACTTTTTGGATTATTCTCAAAGTTCACTTTGTGCGATAAAATATTCACCAGCTTCAAAGGAAATGAAGATTGATTGGCGCCACGAAATCTTCTGAAGTATTTTACGACGGCAGAAAAAAAAGAGAAGTCTAGCACACTTTTGTTTCATCTGTTCCTTCCGGAACGTGAAAAATCATGAGCACTTTCTAATTATGTATAAATGGACGACGAGAGAAGCAGTGAACTGTTTTGATGAAAAGTGCTTTACGTGAAAAAGAATATGCTTTTCCAATTACCGTTCAGTTGTTTTAGGTGTTGAGTCATTTGTGTTGCTGATTTTGTCAGATGGTTGATGTTTTGAAAGCATATCCAATATAATGGATTCTGTCCGTACTGTAGTATAGGTGTTTATTTATTTACATACCTACGTCATTTTTTCCGACGTCAGGTCAGAAGGTGACGAGCATGTTTGACAATTTCGAAGTTGTTCTATACATTTTTGGGATGTTCCTTTTATTGCTTTCACAACTAGCATATTGCTTCCTTCTATCTTAGTGTTCTAAAGGCACTTCCACAGTTAATAATTGGGAGTTTTCGATGCCAGATACCAGTTTTGCACGAGTATGGTTGTGTGGCAAGTACAATCTCATACCCTATGCCCAGAGAGTCAATAAATTTTTCTTAACTGAAAATTCCTAGACCAGACCGGGAATCGAACCCAGCCACCTCCAGCATGGCGTTGCATTGTAGCTGCGCTTTTGCCGACCGAGCTAAGAGAGGCCTCACCTTTTAATGGTTGTTACAATCAAAATTTGGTCGACATGACGCATTATTATAACTGGGCATTTAAAATACTTTAACATATATTAGTTTGTAGATGTGTGCGTACAAAATGATGCTTCTTTTAATTTGTTTTTCAGTTCTTAAAATGGTATTCAAGCAAGAAGAACCACATTCCATTGGATCGGAAACCGCCAATATTCTGGATATGTACGTAAACGAGTGTCTGGGAAAGAAATGAAAGAGCATGTTGCATTTCTTAAAGCCTCGCAATTGTTTCGTGCGGTTTTGACATCCTGTCATTACGGGAAAAAAGCCCATGAGGTGGTATGTCATCAACAACGTTAAGAACAAAAACCATCCGAACACGTCAGAGCCCCGCCCGGTCAAAAAATATTGGCCCTTCGTCAAGTGGAACCTGGAGCAGTCCCCAAAAAAAAAACTGGTGGAAGCAAGAAGCTATTCTGTGGCGATAAAAGTGAACCATTTATCCAATCCATTCCCCAAAAAATGTCACCCCCTTTAACCTCGGGTGAACTGTGAGTGGACGGTCCAATAGTTACTAAACGTAGAACTAATTCACTCATAATGTAAAAATACTATGAAATATCGGCTCCGTAAAGCTAACACGATTGAGCCCTGCAAATAAACAAACTGAAGAAAAAAAATGATGAGGTCACTGTACAGAATCTAATCGTAGAAGTTAAACGATAAGCCAAAAATTTGGACTCCTTTCAACATCCTTTCAATATTTTTATTGTCATTCTTGAACCTAAAGGATTATGGATTGTTCTTATTTCATACCTACATAGGACACAGCACGCTATATATGTTATATATATATCAGTACTTTGTACGACACTATGTTTAATTTATAGAACAGGAGAAACAATCATTGTCCGGTTTGACTTATTGAAGATTTCATCTGGATTTAGAGAACTGTAACTTCAAAAAGAAACACGATTAAATATTTAAATTAAAAAAATGGAACAATCTCACCGTATGCATTTAAAAAAATACAATAATTTTGGATGAGGATGGAAAAATAACTACAAAACTACGGCTAGAACTTTAGCCACGGCTGATGAAAAGTTGCATGTCGCATGTTCTTCAACTCTTTCGTGGTTTTGGTTGAAGGATTACCCAAAAAAATACAATCGGACGAAGCTGGGGACGTTGAGAGGGTTTGCAAAAGTGGCCCAAGGCGTGGAACGATGAGGCCACCTTGCTTTCGCTCATTCTCTTTAACTTCTGCTTCATTTTACGGGCACGCAGTGCTGTCAGGCGTTCAACACTCGCACTTTTCTTCAGTAGGAGGGGATATTGTAAGTGACGAATCAGCCATATCCAGTGGACACGAGGTCCCTCACGATATCCAACTTTTTCGCTCCCAGGTGTAACAGGGAGTACGAGCAAACCATCGAGCATAGTTGTTCGACTGTTTCCGACATGGCTGCTGCAAATCAACTGAAATCGCTGTAAATTTTTTTGACAGCTACGATCGACGATTCACCACCAGATGGCATGGCAATCGCATGAAAAATTGCTAAAATCAGATCATTTTAAAAGCATACGCTATCTAAAAAATATACTTATTCGATGTTCTTTCCTGACATTTATTGATTATCTGTGCTCATCAGTCCATTGTATCAGTGTTGTATTGGATGGTAAATGGCTGCACTATGCGAACAGTTGATACATGTCAGAGGAAGCCAGAAACGGCATCTGTTGTCCTTCTTAGAAGTGGTTGATCACCATCCTCGTGCCAATGTGGAACTCAAAATAGTGGTGGTCAAGCCAAGTAAAATACAACAAGTAGCGGAAGCCAACAATCGTTGGTCCAAGAGGTTGGTGGTACCGGCAAAGCAAAACAGCGAGCAATACCTGGACAAGACGAACATTGTTATGCGGAAGAGTCAGTCGAGGACAGTTGTATCAGCAGCAGGCAATCACCCAGATTGAGCGTCGATGACGATACCTATTTGACGCTGAACTTCAACGACTGGATAGGATACTTAACGACCCCCACCAAGGAGGTAAGTGTTCCCTAGTAGCACACATGTTGCCATTCGGTTGAAATAACATAGATATGACTTGCTAAGTTATATTTAAGTTACTACAACTAAGTATGATCGTAGTATGCTACTTGGGTTGACGTCCAATATATCTTAAACACCAAGTTGCCGAGGGAAGTCCTTCTGTAGCTGACGACCAGCGAGAAGGGAATGGGAAGGAAATGGGAAGCCACTGTTTTTGTTTTTCAATCGGAGTTTGCGGTCAACGAGGAAAATTACAGTACGACCTTGCCCTTCGGTTCAGAAAGTGATATGGGCGCGATCTGCCAAGTGGAAAAGATCTCTCATACGCATCCGTCGAACCATTCTGAACGGCCGTTGTGAGAATATCACCATGGAAATCTCACATGCACATAGCATGTTACCAATTACTAATACTTTCTCTCCTTTCTCCTGTTCTCTTCCCTATTCCATTACCGCGAGCAATACCATACCTGAAGACAACCTGTACATTACATCAAATTGAAGCAATAAGTAAAGATCGGTATACAACCCTAACCAATTTTACTTTCAGCCAGTTTTTATAACACTAGGTAAGCAATCAAATGACCACAACAAAATATACTAAATATAAAATTACATTAACTAACATAAAACGGGGAAAGGGAGGGACCATCAGGACACCCTATTGAAACGAAGTATGTATCACAATAGTTTCAAGACCAAAACAGAGGAGCAAGAGAGCTAGAGTTGAAGAATATGCCGACATACATATATTCATTGGTCATGGCTAAGGTTTTGGCGAACTGTCGTAAGCATATTTGTAGAAAGTTTTTTAAACGTTTTGAAGTAAGCGTAACGTAAGCCGTTCCCATAACGAACGTTTGTGTTATTTGAACAAAATGTTCCACTCCTGATAAAGCGGTGATGGCTGCGATACAAGTGACGGGCAGATTTTCTATTCAGCAGTATGAATTCCATTCATACACACGTCGGTTCTTGGCAGTGTTGATAAAAATCATGCTCGTTAGGTTCAAAAGCGTGGATTTTCAGGCAACATAACATTGACTGCCTATAAGTTCCATGCGAAAATCAAACGATAATTCGTGACAACAAACGTAACCAGAAGAATGAACGTTCGATTTTCAAAATGCTTTGATATTCATTCATGAAGACAGGTTCATTTTCAAAATGAATTTCGATTGGTCAGAAATGAGATTCAATAAACCATAATGAATATCAATTAGCCGTCGGGATCGGATATTATGCAAGAACAGCCCAGTCCAGGGTATTCTTGCTAGAATCTATTCTTATGGAACGATGATGGCGGCCCCAGTTGTTTCATGTTCGCATAAAGATTCAACATCACTCAATATTTTAAAAAAATCATCACAAGTGATGATATTCAAATTTCGTCTAATGAAATTCATGCTGACCGATTAATAATCAAAACAACACTGACAGCAGATTTTTAACCCGCACCTAGAGCTGACTTCATTCATTGCAGCAAACAAAATTCAGTGGGCATATAAGTGACAGTGGTAACCATGAAAATCGGGAATGAAAACATCATCATTACACTGGGATAAATCATTTTCACTTCTCATGAATATTTTATGAAAATCCAAGGCACTGCACATTGGTCCGAAAGTGCGATTTTCACGAATAAAATAAAAAGTGCATTTAGATGACGTGTAATCAAATTAGTGTCTTCCTAAAAGTTTTTGGTAAGGTTAAGGTGCATCTGAAAAAGGGGTCGTCCATAAACTGCGTTCATCGGGGCACGATTTATTTTTTTTAACTTTTTTGTGTGACGTTCTAGGCTTTTGAAACATTCTACAAAATTGTAGAACTCACAATTTCCATAAACTTTGCAAAAAACATCAACTTGCTATCTTGTTTTTTTATTGAGATATGAAGCATTTTATATGGGAACCCCTTTAAAATCGATTTTTAAGCTCTAACTTTTTTCTTTGATTTTTTCTCGGTCTACTATGTTCTAAAAAGTTTTTTCTTTTACTTAGACACACAACTTTTACCATGACAGCAATACGCTATCTTTTGGAACTGAAATGATACAAGCGTTTTGTTGTTCAAAATATGCCATTTTCCAAGGGTTATATCTCAAAATGGCGCAAACATTTTGGAAATAAAATTACGTGACATTATGGCAAATATTTGACTGAACATTTAAATGTTTTAATATATGGGGGGTAATTGATAATTACTAGGTGGACATGAATCAAAGAAGTGTGGTTTTCGGTAAAAATACAGTCTTCAATGAGCTTTTCAATTGTAATTTCTTACTTTGACTTTTTCACGGCATTCTATGGTGAAGAAAGTTTTTCTTTTCACAGAAACACACAAAGTTTTGGATGATGGCTGTACTCTAGCCTTTAAATTTGAAAAGATACAGGCATTTGTTTTTATCGAAACATACTGTTTTTAACAATAACAATGAAGGGAGGCGACATGCGACATACTATGTGTTTTGGAAATCAAGTAAGCCATGGAATCGCAGGAAGAGAAAATAATTCACTATCCTAACAATCGTTGCTGAGTACGGTAATAAAAAACGATAATTATCAATCGGAAAAGTGTTTAAAGAAAACTTCAGCCGAAGAAATAAACAGCTACAAAGAACGAAAACAATTTGCAAGCAAACCATCTGAACAATTGGTCCTCTGTCTAGGTGAGTTCCTTTCGGAAGCTGAAACTGAACACTATGATTGTGAATGATTTTTTTATAGAAATGTCCATCACAATATCCAATATCCAGAGAGCGTTCAATTTCCAGTATTTCTAAATAGGGCGGAACTGGGGGCAGTTGGGTGGGTTAAGGTTTTTCGGAACAACCTGGACCCCTTTCTCTGCATACCATTCTTGAACGACTTTGCTGTAATGACAGCTTGCCAAATCTGGCCAAAACATTACGGGATGGTCGTGGGATCGAATGAACGGCAACATTCGTTTTTGAAAACACTCTTTTTGGTATAGTTCTGACGTCATTGTCTTATTTGTAACGAAAACTTTCGTTTTTTTTGCCACAGCTGCAAATACCCTGCCAAATCATGAATTTTCGTGCAAATTTGTCGGCAAAAACAAATTTAAATTTGGCTGGAACATCTCCCCGAGCCGTTGCCAAGTAAAATTTTTGACCTGGGATTTGCCCGAAGTCAGCCTTGACATAGGTTTCATCGTCCATCAGAAGACACCCGTCGAACTTGGTCAGCACCTGGTCGTATAGCTTCCGAGCACGGATTTTGGCCACACTATTCTGTTTTATGGTCCGATTTGGCTGTTTGCTAGCTCGATACGACTTGATTCCTTCCCGGAGTCGAGTTCTCCTCACGGTACTATGGGCAGCACCGAATTTTCTGGCCAAATCACGGTCCGACAGATTGGGATTCCTCTTAATCGTCTTCAAAATCTTACCACGCAGTTTCCGGTCAACAGTTCCACTCCGACGATTGGCTTGAGACTTCCGAATCGTCGTCAGCTAGTCGTGTTTAGCTAGCCTAGATGCAGACCACAATGGATTTTCCAAATAACTGTGCACAATTTTTTCCCTTCTTTCGGCTTCCATGTTGATTGTTTATGAGCAAATGTTTGTTCCAATTCTAAATGAAGCAAGCCTTATCAGCTAGTACAGGGATTTCATCAGTTCTATTATTTGACGTTTTTCGTCGATGATTACACCGAGAGTACATACTATAAAAGGGCAATCAATAGGACATTCCTTTTCGATAAGACTGTTGAGAGTAATGATGTTGTTTTGAGAAGGAAATAATTTCTCATCACCATGAGGCTCTAGGAGTAGACATGGGAGAATACAAGGAAAGAACAATATCAAGTGTGTTGAGAGTATGCAACGCAGCATGCCATAACTAATCAAAGCTACATTTTGCACAATGACATTTTCAATTTTCATTAGTCTTACTTCAACATCTGATTAATAAAGAAGTTTCTGATTGTAGTCTAGTTCTTTGAAGTCCAGTCCGATTGTCTCCCTGCCAATAGGTTATGGGCCTTAGCTAGCGGAGTTGGAACTGGTGAAGAAAATAGCTATTCAAGATCCACCGAGATGGGAGAAAGGCTCGTGTCATTCTCGAAGCTTAATGGCTCCAACTACGATAATTGGAGCTTCAGAATGAAGCTGTTGCTGATCAAGGAAGGCAACTGGACGGCTGTAGCAGATGCGAAACCGGAACCAGTCACGAGCGTGTGGAAGACCAAGGATGAGCAAGCGCTGGCATCGATCGGATTGGCCGTGGAGGACAACTAGTTAATCCACATAATGAAGGCCAAATCGGCGGCGGAAGCGTGGAAAGCTCTGGAAACGTTCCATGTGAAGAAAACGCTGACGACGAAGGTTTCGGTGATGCGGAAAATCTGCAGCTTACGCCTGGAGAAACACGGAGATATGGAAGTGCACGTGTCGAAGATGGCGGAGTTGTTTGAGAAGCTCAACAATTTGCAACCGGAAAAAATCATGGATGATCAGTGGCTGGTCGCCATTTTATTCAGCAGTCTGCCGGAGGAGTACGAGACGTTGGTCACCGCTCTCGAAGCCCGACCGGAGGATGATCTGACCCTGAACATGGTGAAGGGTAAGCAGATTGACGAGTGGCAGAAAAAAAAAGCAGCGCAAAGGTGACGAGGAGGATTCCTAAACCGTTCTGTATGCAGATTCGAAGGCCGAAAAGGATCGGTGTTTCTTCTGCAAAAAGTTGAGCCACCAGAAGGTAGACTGTACAAAATTTCGAGCATGGAAAGCTGCGAAAGGAAGCGGACCTGTAACCAAGCAACCAAAAGCGGTAGCCAAGCAACAGAAAATCAGCCACGTGGAGCAGCATGACAATGATGATCACTACGCGTTCCTGGATGTGCAAATCAAGCGGAGAACCAATGGATTTTGGATTCCGGTGCGACTTGCCACATCGTAAATTATCGGGACTTCTTCGAGAATCTGGACGATGCCGCTACGGAGGATGTTTGGGTCGCCAACGAGACGAAAGCACGTTCGAAAGGTCGCGGTTGTGAAAAGATACCTGTTATCAATGGTGCTGGTCAACGACGTGATGTGTCAATTGACTGCGCTTTGTACGTTCCAGGAATGAAGTCGAATTTGTTATCTGTGAAGCGGCTGGTGCAGAAGGGATTCGTCATCAGGTTCGATGCGAGTAGAGCGAGAATTATGAGAGGTGAAAAGGTCTACGCGACGGCAGAGTCCGTTGGAAATTTGTTCGTGCTACGTCAATCTACTGAACGCGTATCCATGGTAACGACGAGCGACGACTGCGTTCATGCGTGGCATAGGCGGTTAGGCCACAGACACTGTGAGGCGGTGTTGAAATTGCAAACGGTGGCTAATGGCGTGAAAGTGAAGAGTTGCAACTGCACTGGTGCGTTTGAAATATGCATTGAAGGGAAGATGCAAAGAGCACCGTTTCCGAAGGCGTCCGAAAGTGTGTCATCTGCGGTGATGGATTTGGTTCACACCGATATTTGTGGAACGATGCGTACGACGACTCTGGGCGGCAAGCGATACTTCGTTACGTTCATCGATGATTACAGCAAGTATAGGGTCGTCTATTTGCTACGTGCGAAATCTGAAACGTTCCAGAAACTGGAGGAATGTATCGAGCTTGTAAAGACGCAGTTTGGAAGGAAGCCCAAAATTCTACGGTCGGACCATGGTGGTGAGTACACCGGCAAGAAATTCAAAGCATTCTTGAAGAAAAAAGGTATCATCGAGCAGCTTACGGCACCGTACACCCCACAGCAAAACGCGGTAGCTGAACGGAAGAATCGGTACCTTGTGGAAATGGCCAGGTGCATGCTCATCGACGGGAATTTGGACAAGCGTTTCAGGGGAGAGGCAGTGGTGACGGCAAGCTATATGCAGAATAGGCTGCCGTCGCGTTCGATCAGTAACAAACCATATGAACGGTGGTTCGGAAAGAAGCCCAAACTCGGACACATTAAACGGTTTGGCGTGGATGCATATTGTCATGTGCCAAATGCGAAACGAGGTAAGCTGGATAGCAAGGCAGTCAAGCTGAGGTTCGTAGGTTACAGTGAAATTTCAAAAGCATTCCGCTTAGTGGACGAGACAACAAGAAAAATAACTATTAGCCGTGATGTCAACGTCTTGCGGGTCCGAGCCAGGGCCTGTGGAGGAAGATCTGGTTGTTCCATCCATCAAGTTTCAACCGGTGGATCAAATACATGAAACAGTGGCTATCGAGTCAAACGAAGACGACGACGACGACGACGATGTCTGGGATGATCCTGATGAACCAATGAATCAAGCAAGCGAAATCGAACTGCATTTCTACGATGAACAGGAAGTGGAGAATATGCCGCGAAGGTCAACAAGATCCATCGTTGGTGTTATTCCAAACCGATATGCATGTACTGCAGAAACATCGGTTGAAGAGGAGCCGAAATCTTTGAAGCAAGCGTTATCCAGTCCTAGTAACACCGAGTGGCGCCAAGCGATGATGGAAGAGCTAGCATCCATTGAAGCAAACGACACTTGGGATTTGGTCGATCTGCCGGTTGGTAACCGCGCCATCGCATGCAAGTGGGTGTTTAAACGAAAGCGAGACGAAAGCGGTTGTGTAGATCGACACAAAGCCAGGCTGTTAGCTCAAGGCTTCAACCAACGTTTTGGTACGGACTACGATGAAGTTTTTGCGCCGGTCGTTCGTCATACCACGTTTCGCACCATGATGTCCGTTGCAGCAAAGAAGAAGATGCATGTTAAGCAGTTCGACATCAAGACGGCGTTTCTCAACGGCAACCTTCAAGAGAAGATCTTTTTTGAAGCAGCCTCCCGGGTTTGTCGTAAGCGGCATGGAAGGCAAGGTATGCCGTTTGAAGAAAAGTTTGTACGGGCTCAAACAGGCAGCTCGTTCGTGAAACCAACGATTGCATGAGGTGTTGGAAGCATATGGTTTTGAGCGGTGTAAGGCAGATCCATGCTTGCACAGGAAGAAAACTGGTAACAAATGGTGCTACGTTCTCATGTACGTAGACGATCTCATCGTAGCCAGTGAGAATAACGGCATCATCGGATCATTGGAGCGAACACTTGCAAAGAATTTCCAGATCAGCAGCCTCGGTGACGTCAAGTTTTACCTTGGAATCGAAGTCGAGCGAGATCACAATGGAGATTTTCTCATCAGCCAGCGCAAGTACATTGAAGACGTTGTTCGTTCTGCTGGTCTACAGGATGCAAAAGTATCAACCGTGCCAATTGATCCCGGATACGGTAAGACAGAAGAGGACGATGACGCGCTTCCAAATAATCAAGGGTACCAGAAGATAGTTGGGCAGTTGTTGTACATCGCAGTCAACAGCAGACCAGATATCGCAGCGTCAATTTCGATCCTGAGTCGTAAGGTAAGTTGCCCAACCCAACGTGACTGGAACGAGTTGAAGCGAACGAGTTGAAGCGAATGAAGCGCTACCTGAAGGAGACGGCTGATGTAAAGCTTCAACTGAGTAGCAGTGGCGATTCTTCTGGTTTGGTTAGTTACGCCGATGCCGATTGGGCAGAATGTCGTCACGATCGGTAATCCAACAGCGGATACATGTTCAAATACTGTGGAGGCGCAATTTCCTGGGCATGCCGTAAGCAGAGCTGCGTTTCATTGGCCACTGCAGAGGCGGAATTCGTAGCACTTTCCGAGGCATCCCAAGAAGCGGTTTGGCTGCAGCGACTGTTGGAGGACCTGGGTGAGAAAACAGAAGTGATGTTATTCGAGGACAATCAAAGCTGTTTGAAGATGCTGGACAATGAAAAGTTCAGTAATCGTACGAAACACATCTCTACGAAATTCCATTACGCCAAGGACCTGAAGACGTAAGGCGTTATCAATTACGAATACTGTCCAACGGAAAGGATGGCAGCAGATCTCCTGACTAAACCATTATCACGGGTACGCTTGGAGGTTCTTCAGCAGCAGTGTGGTTTACAGCAACAGCGTTGAGGAGGAGTGTTGAGAGTATGCAACGCAGCATGCCATAACTAATCAAAGCAACATTTTGCACAATGACATTTTCAATTTTCATTAGTCTTACTTTAACATCCGATTAATAAAGACGTTTCTGATTGTAGTCTTGTTCTTTGAAGTCCAGTCCGATTGTCTCCATGCCAATACAGACGGCAGTCGAAGAATTTAAGATATAAACTTAAATGTTTCTTAATTGTGCAGTTCAATCCAACATTAAAGATTGAACACTACTCAAAAAAATATTTTTCCAGCACCGTCCCCTTTTTCAGTCAAGTCAAGAACCAGGTAGAGCACACTTTGCTTTGGCAGAATGACTTCGAGAAAATTGGTCACCGTTCCTGCCTATGTCTCTGAAGAGCTTCAAGCACTTAACCTAATTTGCGCTACAAGTAGAAGGTATTATATCTCGGCCTGGATTAAGGATACGGAGAAGCTGGAACTTTCGCTTGGAGCAAAAAGTCTGGTGCTGTCACTGGACAAAATTGCTAAAATCAACCAAGCGTATGTGAAAGGCCACTTTTTTCGAGACTGGTCTCTTAGCAACACTAGCCACCGGTTGTTTGCATTGCATAACAGACCGGCTTTCTCATTTTATTATAGCTCCAGCTACTAGACGGCCTAGGAAAAAGGAAAAAAAATGCAATTAAATACTTAATGTGACCGTGGTCAGTTTCGTTTAATGTTTTTCACAACACAACCGTGTAATTACATCCCGACATATTACTCCAACGTGCCTGTGCAGCAAAATAGCTCAAGCTCGATGTAGCTTATTACATATAGGAATCGGTATCGCTCCAATGTTCAAAGTTCTGTTTCTTGTTAAATAGGGATCAGCAAGGCAGCCATCTGAGATAGATCTACTCAAAGTTTTGTAATCCCACCATCACCATCCTATATTTCATTCACTGCTAAACGGATACTCAACAAACAATCCCAGCTGGACCAGTAAATGCGGAACAAAAACAAGAATTTTGAGAAGAAAAAAATGCTCCAATCCTTTGTCGGAATCAGAATCGGGATCGGAGTTGTGCATGGCTAGCAAGTGGCAACCATAAACCAAAGCAAATTCCTCCCTGTGGCCATCAGAAAAGCAGTGGTTGCATTCGAGCGTGGTCTAGCTAAACTTTCCACATAATTCTAAGTTTTTGGCCTCGGACGGATTTTTCGTGGTAAAAAATTCCAAACTCAAAAATTTGTTAATCAGAACTATGCTGTCGGTGGTATAAATCAGACCTAATTGCTGTTTCAAAATGATAACTTCTACAGATATATCACATAGCCGACGTTGTATTTCAGTATGTCCGACATAAAATGAGAGTTATGATATATTGAGATTAAAATTTTCAGAAACAATTTAAAAACCTAGACTTGTGTTTGTGAATCTGATGAAATATTATCACAAAGCAGTGATCAGCAACGTAATGAAATTCTAAACCCCACTTTCCCCGCTAACACCTAGAAAATATCCACATCAACGCATCGATGGCTTGAGGTGGATCTCTAAGCAAGCTTTCGCATAAAACATGAAACATAACTTATAGAATTGGTAGAAATTAATTCACATTGCAACTCAGTTCTTGCTGCGCTCCAGCCACCAAGGAGTAAAACCTCGCCTTCCGAATGTCTGGTTCCACCCTAAGGCTTCCGCATTCTCCGCACCTTAGTTGTACAAGAGTACCCATATTAAACGCAACATCCAGCTGCAGTTATCAATTTTACTGCAATTCCAGCATGCAGTATTCTGCGCAAGCATTTGGCGAAGGCTCCCCGTAACCAACATACCACAATGACTTGGCCCATTCAAGTGTGGAGCGGAAAAGCACCATCACTCACAACCGTGAAATTTGGACAATTCAGTGGTTTATCCCATTTCCTCCCGAAGCACACTTCCCAGAGCCGTCACATCCATCATCTCTTCACACTGGGTTCGCAAATGGAATGGTGGTAGCACTCTATCACCATGTGCCAAATCCTTTCATACTTTTGAAAGAAAGCATCATCCTTCCCCGACGGGATTCGTATGTTCGCAAAAGCTATAGAAATGCAAGCTCAGAAAAGTTGAAACCTGCCTTAGCCATGCCGATACCCGGCCGGCGTCGTCTTCATTCGCGTCGTCGTCGGCGTCGGTATTGATAGGTTATTGAATTTGTCCCAAAGAATCGTGTTTTCAATTTTCGCACCCAATTCCGACGACACGCGGGGTTGCATTCGGGAAAGGGATAATTGAATGTGACAGATGTCCTCACGCAGGTTGGATGATTTTTCGGATGAGAAGTTTAGTGAGCCGGTAGCCAGGCTGCTCCACTTGGCACCGGTGATATGATGAAGACCAGATGCACTTGAGATGTGAGCTCTCTTTATCTAACTACCTTCATCGCTCTTTTCCTTCGGCACACCAGGATGTGTCGCATTGAGTCACTATGCCGGTGAAGTGTGAAATTCACAGTTGGAAGGAGCCACAAAATGAGGTATAGCAAACACGATCTGTTCCTTAGGCGATGAAGGTAGATGTGAAGAATGTTTCACGGGTGGGAGAATTTTTTGTTTGGTATTTCGAGATGCATTGTTACTGTCTGTTTCTTATGATAGTTCGTAGTGGCATCCTTGGCCGCCCGGTGGTGAAATTTGAACTCGAGAAATTTTCCTAGCTCCTAATAGGATGACTGACCTATTTTGAAAATGCAATCGTTTGGCAAGTTTAGGTTTTACAGCTGAAAATTGTATACAATTTGATTGAATGAAATAGAGTCACTTTAGCTCTTCCCCTGTACCAAAATAATAATAGGTCGAAATTATACACTACTTTGATACCACTAAGATGTTAATCCTTCTTTTTGTAAATTCTCGAACTTTCTGTGGTACTCCCGCCATCCTTAGATACGCCCACAGCGACGATTCTCCATCTCTTCTTGAAATCATCGGTACCATTTGCTTCCTGCTTTAGTTTCCGCATAACTAGAGCCCAGTTCTTCTCTATTAGGCAAAGTTCTGGACAGTTTGATGGATTGGCTGTTTTTGGCACGTATTTCATCTCTTGTATCTGATATCATTCCATGATTGATTTCGCATAGTAACTTAAGGTCAAATCAGGTCAAGACAGAGTTGGAGAGTCATGGCCTTCTTTGTCCGGAAAAACTCGGCAATGGCGTTCCTTTACAGTGCGGTATAAAAAGTCAGACCTGAAAGCTGTTTAAAGTCTTCGAGTACGTATGTTTCGTCGTCCATTATGATACAAGAAAATCAAGTTGAACAATGAATTAGGTCCTAAGTAAAATTGAGGGATTCTCTTCGTCGACTTTATCTTTGCTTTCCTATGGCTATGTTAAAACATGTTCAAGTATTTTCAACACACAGTACGGTAATTTAAAGTGTAGTTAAGGATCCAATACTTCAAAACCATCAGCTAATCGTTTAATAGACAAACTATGAACGAAAGAGATAGTCGACGAAGAGAATCTCTCACTGTTACTTAGGAGCTAATGCATTGTTCAGCTTGAAATGTTTGTGTAAAGCTCCACGACTTTTGGCAGTGAAATTTTGCTTGTCATCACGGTTGGGCAACTTTTTGACTTTGTACGCCTTCAGTCCTTGCCCCTGCTTCCCTTTTTGTATGATTTTCACTTCCCGACTTTGCGACCCACATTTCGCATAGAATTGCTACCATCTTATTCTCCATTTGTTTTTTTTTTTTTTTAATCAGTTCGTTTATTTGTTAGGCTCAGGCGTGTGTAACACTTTACGGAGCCGATATTCAATATTGTTGTACAAAAATTTTTACTTTTTGTTATTAGTAAAAGAGGGATGCCAATTACTCGTGGCTAGCTCGAGGTTAATGGGTCACATTATCGTTTGGAAAGGGCTAGGTAGGTAACTTATTTAAGCCATTACTTGCTGCTTTTGGTTGCGACATGTACCAAATCCTCGATCCCTGTAGTCCCTTCCAGGAACAAAGCCGCAGATGAGTGACCACAGTTTGCTGGGCAGGTACAAGTAGCACGGAAACAAAAGGATAGTATAACTGGGACACAATGGTAGGGAATTTACTAGAGTGGAAGGAAGGAGGGTGATGACGTTACACTCTTAGATCAGACAAACAAAGGAATTCGTAAATCGCTTGCATGTAGGGAAGATCACGCATTCCCAAAACATCTCTTATCTCGCGGAAGGGTTGTCTACCTCGGGCCACTAGGGTATCCAATAGTCGTGCTCTGGAGGCATCATTATCCAGGCAATGCCAAACTGCGTGAGCGATGTCATCATAACCGTTTCCGCACCTACATAAATTGCTATCGACGAGGTTAATTCTGTAGAGATGTGCGTCTAGCGAGTAGTGGTTGGACATAAGTCTTGACATCACACGAATGAAACCGCGACTTACATCCAGACCTTTGAACCACGATCTCGATGAAACATTTGGAATAATGGAATGTAACCACCGCCCAAGAGAATTACTTGTCCAATCGTTTTGCCAATTTTGAAGAGAACTCTGACGTACTAATGGGAAAAATTCATCATGTGAAATTCTTCTTTCAAAAATCTCGCCTTCTTGCGCGCCCACCTTTGCTAGAGAGTCCGCCATCTCATTGCCTGGGATTGAGCAATGTGAGGGGACCCATACAAAGGTAATCTTAAATGATCTTTCGACCAACACACACATCTGCTCCCTTATTTGTGCAAGGAAGTAAGATGAGTGCCTCACTGTTTTCATCGACTGCAGGGCCTCAATAGAACTGAGACTATCTGAGAAGATGAAATAATGGTCTATGGGCATACCGGAAATTATCCCCAATGCGAAATTGATTGCTGCCAGCTCAGCAACATATACGGAACAAGGTTCCTGAAGTTTCCGGAAGGCAGATGAGTATTCATTGTGAACACCGAAACCAGTGGATCCATCAATGCGCGACCCATCAGTGAAAAATCTACTATTGCAATTGACATGTCGGTACTTTTCAATAAAAATATGGGGAATTATAATAGGCCGAAGTTGATCTGGAACTCCTTGAATGGCCTGTTTCATGGAGAGATCATAATCAATGGAGGAACTGTGATAAGGGAAGCGTACACTAGAGAATTGTAGCATGGAAGACTAATAATGGATGACATATAGTTAATATAGATTCGCAAGAATCTAGACTGGGTACTCAATTCGAGCATTTCTTCGAAGTTTTCAATCACAAGGTTGTTACTGATTCCACACTTGATCAGTATTCTAGATGAGAGTTTCCCAGAAGCGGTTCTGTAAGGGTTTTACTCCTGCCAGAACCTCCAGGCTCATATTATGTGTTGAATGCATACAGCCAAGGGCAATACGTAAACAACGATATTGAACGCGTTCCAATTTAATGAGGTGGCTGTTTCTTGCCGAGAGGAAGCAAAAAGAGCCATATTCGAGAACTGAAAGAATAGTTGTTTTGTAGAGTTTAATAAGGTCTTCCGGGTGAGCACCCCACAATGTTCCGGAAATTGATCTAAGAAAATTGATCCTTGGTTGACATTTCTGTTTTAAATACGCAATGTGAGTACTCCAAGTGCATTTTGAATCAAACATGACTCCAAGGTATTTGAAGGTCAAAGATTGGGTAATGTCTCTATCCAACAGCTTGAGACGCAGTTGGGCTGGGAACCGCTTTCTAGTAAACACTACCAATTCGGTTTTTGCGGTGAAAACTCGATCCCCAAATTTCTGGCCCAGATGGACAGATTATTTAGGAATTTTGCAATGGTCTTTGCAAGACTTCCGCACGCGGACCTCTTAAGGAGATCACAGCATCGTCTGCAAGTTGTCTTAGCGTGCATCTATTTTCCAAGCAGTTATCAATATCTTTAACATAAAAATTATAAAGTATGGGACTTAAACATGAGCCTTGGGGTAAGCCCATGTAACTAATTCTGGAAGTTGTCAGTTGACCTAGACTGAAGGTCATTTGTTTTTCTGACAGTAAATTATACAAAAATTATTTAAAATTCCTGGTAAACCATTACTGTGCAGGCTATCTGCCAGTATATCTATGGAAACTGAATCAAATGCGCCCTTAATATCCAGAAACACTGAAGCCAATTGCTCCTTGTGTGCAAAGGCCAGTTGTATATCAGATGAAAGCAACGCTAAACAATCGTTTGTTCCTTTGCTCTTTCGGAAACCAAATTGCGTATTTGATAGCAGGTTGTTTGATTCAACCCAACGGTCAAGTCTTGATAAGATCATTTTTTCTAACAATTTCCTTAAACATGATAGCATAGAGATCGGACGGTAAGAATTGTAATCAGACGCTGGTTTCCCAGGCTTTTGAATAGCTATTACTTTAACCTGTCTCCATTCGGGTGGAACTATGTTTAATTCCAAGAGAGTGTTGTACAGGTTAAGTAATCGTCTTTTAGCGATATTGGGGAGATTTTTCAGAAGGTTGAATTTAATCATATCGCTTCCCGGAGCAGAGTTGTTCGATGAAAGAAGTGCCATTGAAAATTCCAACATTGTGAATGGTTCGTCCAGAAAACCGTTACTTCGGGTGGAATCCCGTAAATACGGTTGTGTTGGGACAGAGTCTGGACAAACCTTTTAGCGAAGTCGAATATCCATTGCATGGAGTATTCTTCACTCTCATTGGAGGATGAGCGGTTTCGCATGTAACGAGCCTTTCTCCAAAGCGTTGTCATCGAGGTTTCTCTAGATAGTCCCTCTACAAACGAACGCCAATAATTGCGTTTCTTAGCTTTGAGTAAGTTTTTAAGCTTTTTTTCAAGCTTTAGGTACTTATCAAAAAGCTCACATGTTTCATGTCTACGATAATCTTTAAACGCATCGGATTTCTCAAGATACAACTTAGTGCATTCGTCATCCCATCCAGGGGTGGCGGGTCTTCTTTGAGGGATGCACTTGGAACACGTCGTTTCTGAGATTCTAATGCACTTTTGTACATCAGTTCGGAAAGAAAACGATACTCTTCTAATGGTGGAAAAGGATCGGAAGAATCAATACCAAGGGTTACCGCCGATGCAAAATGTTGCCAATCAATATGCTTCGTGAGGTCATAAGCAACATGGATTGGTTGGTCTGTTTTTTAAAACTATTTGTGATTGAGATAATAATTGGTAAATGATCACTACCATGGGGATCATTGATTACCTTCCACAGACAATCTAATGATAGTGAGTTAGAGCACAAAGATATGTCAAGTCGACTCTCCCTGGCAGGAGGTTTTGCTATTCGTGTCGCTTCCCAGTGTTCAAGATGGTCAAGTTGAAATCGTCGCATAAGTCATAAAAAATACCCGCTCTATTGTCATCGTATTGTTCGCCCCAAGCAGTACCGTGGGAGTTCAGATCACCCAGGATAAGAACTGGAGATGGAAGTAATGTAATTGAACTCCAAAGTTGACGATGGTTTATTGATGTCCTCGGAGGGACATAGACAGAAGCAATGCAAAGATCTTTATTCTTTACATTTATTTGGCAAGCGACGATTTCAATGCCTGAGATTATTGGGAGTGAGATTTTATAGAAGGGGTAGCACTTTTTGATCCCCAAAAGTACGCCACCATATGAATCATCTCGATCCAGGCGAATAATGTTAAAATCGTGGAAGTTTAATTCATCTTCAGAAGAAAGCCATGTTTCACAGAGAGCAAATACATCACAATCAGAATTGTGAATCAAATACTTGAACGAGTCTAATTTAGGTTTTAGACTACGACAGTTCCATTGTAATACGGTGATCATATCTTGAACCTCACTCGATGAATTATTCATCGAAAGATATGAATTCACCAATGAGGGGCCATGATACAGTCAATTGCTTGAAGTAGTTTCCAACTATAGGAATAAGCAGGTCAATAATCCCTCGGAGCGGTGAAGCATCCGAAAGACCAAGAGCATTTAAAATGTTATCCACAATGTCCCTAAAATTAATCTTACCTCGCTTGGACGGGATATTCTTAGAATTGCGAGCAGACGTAGTACTTGTTTTTTGGTGTTTTTGGCAACCTCTTACGGTTACTGTTATTAGGTAGCGGCGGGGCGGCATAGCTACAACTAGGAACGGATGCATCAGCTATTACCGGTTTATTCGGTTTTTAAATGGACCACCGCTACCTCCATTTTTTTGCAAGCTTTTGAGAGTGGCTTTTATTTGTTTCCGGCGCACACCCGGGGAACTAGTTGGCTTCCTTTTACCGGGGGCGTGTACCTCCGGAAATCCACTCTCATCGGCTACGTCAGAGTCCAGTTCATCAGAAGACAAAATCATAAAAGGATTTTCATTTTTGGGGGCTGATGCAGACGATGCAGACGCTCCGTTTTGCGACTTTAACATTTCTGCATACGTCTGCTTGGAGCGTTCTTGTATGAAACGTCTCACGTTACCAGTGCGTTTCTTGTACTCGGGGCAATTCTGCAACTCGTGGAGAGGCTCTTTGCCACAGTAAGCACACTTTGTTGCTTCCTGTTGGCAAGCATCCTCTAGATGCTTTTGGCCGCATTTGCCACAACGGGGCTTGTTGTCGCAAAAAATAGCCGTATGTCCCAACTGTTTGCACTTGGTACAATTAAATACCCTTGGTACAAAAAGGCGCACTGGAAAGAAAACATTATCAATTTCAACAAATTTTGGGAGAACTGATCCGGCGAAGGTCACTTGTAGCGAATCCGACGGTGAATACGTCTTTCTTCCATCTACCATTGATGCTGCGTGCAATTTTTTACATTCCAAAATTTCAATGGTAGATGAAACAGAATTAGGAAGTCGCCCCATACCTTCCATAACGTCTTCACACGTCAGGGTCGCTGCAGAAACCACACCATCTATCTCCACATCTCGAGATGGGATGTAGACGTAGTACTCGGCATTGTAACCTACGTCACTAGCAATATCATTTGCATTTTTATACGTAGGTGCAGTAACACGCAGTCTTTTTCGGTTGACCTGATGAAATTCGGTCCCCGGATAACGACGTGTCAAATTTCGTTTAATGCCCAAAAAGTTTAGGGCTTTCGCTTTCTGCCGAAAGTAGACAACCCAAGGAGAGGCAGAAGACGGCTGATAACAGCGCGCCCTAAAAACATCTTTGGGAGGCAAGTCGCCCCCCTTAGAAACATCCATGCGAAATTAAATTAAATTAAAGAAAAATACAATAAAAAAAAATTAAATCAGATATATTTATTTTTTTTGAGCCCCCCTACAGACAACGATTTTACTAAATGGGAGAGAGATACACAAAATACTACCAGTGCGAACAATAACAACAAAAATTGTGCTACTTGCCCCTTACGCTGCTGTTGCGTTTGCTTTGCCTTTGCCGGTGTGGCTCTTTCGCTGTTGTTTGTAACAAAGCACCGGTTGCTGATCGGCTATAGATAGGGCGATGACCGTCACTGCTGCGATGATGATGCTGCTGTGGCTACCCTTTCTACTTCTACTATACTTCTTTGATGAGAGTATCGGCTGGTGATGAACAGCACATCCGTCGGACTCGGCCGGGAATGTCTGCTTCCCTTAAGGAACGCTCGGCTGGATTTCGGTGGTTCAATTAGTGCACTAATTTCAATCACCGCGTGGTTGATAGCGGGTTGAAAAAAACTGAGCAAAAAAGGTGGTGCGAAGTGCGAAAAAAAAACTGAACCGAAGCTCTTCAGCGTTCGATGCGGAATGATTCTCCATTTGTTGGGAGCATGCTTTTCGATCTGTTCCACTTTCAACCTTCTATTCCACAGTCAAGCGCTTGTCAAATTATCTGCAAACACAAAACAGGGTATTTTTCGGTAGTTTTAGTTTCTTAGCAAGATCGCGTATCCATGAACTTGGAGTTTGCGGCCGTTCGTACAAAATTGATTCGACGCCATTTTACTAAATGTACCAATGAAAACATGTTGAACAACGAATTAAAATGAAGATTCCATTAACGTCTTTTTATACTGTACATCTGTTGTAGACGTTTTAGTTCATTCGAGACGGCAAAATATAAAGTGAAGATAAAGGGGAGAGTTGCTGCTGTCATATTACTAAAACGTTTCAGTGATCCATGAAATAATTCAAAGTCTATACTGAAAGTAAGGTGTCCAAAATTTAACGTGGACAGGCTTTAAGGTCTACATAACCATTATTTTATATGATATGATGTTTATCATTTTTTTGTTCAGACTTTACTGAGGCTATCTCTAAATCCATCCACTTTTGGATCGAAGTCCGAACAGTGTGTTGAGAGCTATGAGGTTGTAATTTAGTGATTTTTGATCAAGTGATGGATCACTGGAAAGTTAAAGATGCTCTACAAACACACTTCAAATGTCTGATGATGAAACGCCGCAAAACATTTGGCTGATAAAATCTATCTCATAGACCTCTAGGGTGGTGTCATCCTCGAAACCGACAATCTTTACCCTATTAGGGAACCTCAATCTCAACACGTTGTCATACATCGTGTTCCCGACCACCAGATCCAGGATTGAATCTTGCGGAACCATGCGGAACCTGGCCAGCAAACACAAAATCGTATATGTAAGCGGATATAAGTACAAAGTGGAGGCAATATACGTACATGCGTCCATTTGACTTCATGTAAAATGTACGTATATCGAATCCGCTATCATATACGATCCTGTGTTTGCTGGGTGGAGACGTTGGAGCAAGTTGGCAAAAGCCTTCCAGATTAACGCACTCCATTTCGCTCCTCGTGGTTGCGCCTAACCACCGGCTGGCTTGGCCAATCGGCAACAGGTCAACCAGCAACAGGCCATGATTCTAGCCACCGCCAGTTGCCAATGCAACACTGGCTTCTCACCGCTTCTAACAGCTCCTAGACTGCCGAACGAATAAAGCATTTCTACTTAACTATTAGGGTGTATCTTTATTCCTTTGTTTTAATTTTATATTTGATTTAACATTTTAATTGATTATCCAGAGGAGCTCTATATCTTTAGTACTTATGTTTTAGATCAATTGTTGTTTTTCTTGTGTTGTGCTTACAAGTGATATTGTTATTTTTCTTGGGAGTGTATTTCATTCAAAAAATTTGACAACCTATCTAATCATAATAACTTAAGCCTAGTTTATCAGCTATCGGATGATCGTATGGGGTGACCTCAGGCAGGATTCTCTGAACCTTTCCAGGATCCTATCTTTTCTCTCGCCGGAGATTTATAAACCAGCCAGGTGACGAATTTCAGAATTTCTGATTCTTGGAAGGCAGTTCAGAATCATCTGAAGGATTTTGTTCTGAACAACCAGTAGTTTCCGTAGGTGGCAAACCGCACTCGACCATGGGAAGAATGATTTATTTACTGCCAGTTTGTTCTTGGTCGATACAGTAGACTTTGAGATGGATACAGAGATCTTAAATTAATACATATAGTTGAAGTTTTGTGAACGTGCAATCGGAACAACCAGTTGCCTTTGCGGTGAATTGCTCGGCTTGACGTGCCGTGGGGGCTCAGTAGGGTTGTCAAGACCCAAAGCCAATAGCCAGTTCCATTGAGGTTATATCACATAAATATGTTTTTCCACAGTAATTATCTTCACATTTTAGCAGTATAGACCTGTAACGAATGGGATTCAGCTTAATAAACAACGGAGTATTGTAGTCATGTATTCAATGTAGTCATGTAATTCAATTCATGTATTCAATGACGCTAAGATCGAACAAAGTTCGCCGAACCACTAAGTTGACCATCTACGAGACATTAATTAGACCGGTAGTTCTCTACGGCCACGAAACATGGACATTGCTAGTGGAGGACCAACGCGCCCTTGGAGTCTTTGAACGGAAGGTGCTGCGTACCATCTACGGCGGAGTGCAGATAGAAGACGGAACGTGGAGGCGGCAAATGAACCATGAATTGCACCAGTTGCTGGGAGAACCTCTCATCGTACACATTGCAAAAATTGGTCGACTACGATGGGCTGGGCATGTCGTAAAAATGTCGGACGACAGCCCTGTGAAAATGGTTCTCGAAAACGAACCGACAGGTACAAGAAGAAGAGGCGCGCAACGAGCAAGGTGGATCAATCAAGTAGAAGGCGACCTGCGGACCCATCGCAGACAGCGAGACTGACGAGTGACAGCCATGGACCGAATAGAATGGAGACAACTTCTGTGTACAGCAGAGGCCACGCCGGCCTTAGTCTGATTGGTAAGGTAAGGTAAGACTATGCTCTTCAAACATCCCGGGGATTACAAGGATTCTATTTCTTTCTTTGTTCTTAATTTCTTTCGAGTGTCATCGAGTGGGTATGAGAAGTAGTGGTTCGCCGGGTAAGATGGATCGGTGGTGAGGTATATCATTAATTGTGATCCAAATTATTCGTTCGCCATGCTCGTCGGGCCAGAAAAACAAATCGATTGGAAGGGATGGAATCGGAGCAGAACTTATCAAGATAGGCCCGGACAAGATGGCGAATTGCCTGCATCGACTGATAGTCAGGATTTGGGATACCGAAGAGCTACCGGAGAAGTGGAAGGATGGGGTTATCTTCCCAATCTATAAGAAAGGCGACAAGCTGGATTGTGAAAACTATCGTGCGATCACTGTCCTTAATGCCGCCTGTGAAGTTTTATCCCAAATCAACTTCCAGCCACTGTTACCACTACCAAATGGATTTGTGGGATGTTATCAGGCGGGCTTCATCGAAGGACGGTCTACGACGAACCAAATCTTCACTTTGCGGCAGATCCTCCAAAATTGCCGTGAATATAGAGTCTCAACGCATCATCTATTCATCGACTTCAAATCCGCATATGATACAATTAACTGATGTGAGCTATGGAAGATCATGAACGAGAACAGCTTTCCGGGGAAGCTGACCCGACTTATCAAGGCTACGATGGATAGAACCCAGTTCTGTGTAAGGATATCGGGTGGATTATCGGGTTCATTTGAATCCCGCTGGGGGCTTCGTCAAGGTGATGGTCTCTCTTGCCTTCTGTTCAACATTGCTCTTGAAGGTGTTATGCGACGAGCGGCGTTTAACATGCGAGGCACGATTTTCAAAAGATCCGGTCAATTTATCTGCTTTGCCGATGACGTGGATATTGTCGGCAGAACATTTGAGGCGGTGGCAGAGCAGTACACCAGACTAAAGTACGAAGCAGAGATGATTGGGTTGAAGATAAATACGTCCAAAACGTCCGTACGAAGTGCATCCTATACAAAACGCTAATAAGACCGGTTGTTCTCTACGGGCATGAGACGTGGACGATTCATGAAAAGGACCTCCAAGCACTCGGATTTTTTGAGCGACGGGAAGAAGCATCTTTGGTGGAGTACAGCAGGACGGACTAGGGAGGTGAAGGATGAACCATGAGCTCGCGCAACTCGCCAGTGAACCCAGTATACATAAGGTGGCAAAAGCTGGAAGGATACGCTAGGCAGGACATGTTGCGAGAATGCCGGGCAACTATCCTGCAAAAATGGTGTTCGACGGAAATCCAGTTGGTACAAGACGACGTGGGGCGCATAAAGCAATATGGTCTGACCAGGTTGAGCAAAACCTAGGGGGTACAAGGTGCCCAGGGGATTGGAGACGAGCAGCCACGAATGGGTCATTATGGAGAGATATTGTGTATCAGTCTACGTTATAGTGTTGTGACGTTATGCCATGTAAATAAATAAATAATGCTCGTCGGGCCAACCTATCTTGGAACAAATAAACCACTGTCCCATTTTGTAAGTGACTCCAGCGGCACCCGTACTCTTGATGTAGATCGATCCAAGTTGGCTGTCAGGAGTTGACATAAAATGACTTGTTTTCCTAATGAAATACCACTATCCCACTCTGTGAGTGGTCCCATAAGCATCGGTACTGATGAATTAAATCGGTTCAAATCGGAAATCGCTACTAATTTTCAATATTTCACTTGACTGCGTTAACCAAAACGAACCCTGCTGCTACCCAATCCTGTTATCCAAAATCCCAGTGATTTCTAGAAGAAGTGCAGTGGACTCCTACCCTCTCCTTACTTGACCTGCAATTGGACGGGGCCGGCGCCGGTATTGCCTTAGTTTAGGATCAGCAATTTTTACACATTGAAGATGTATGTTAGTCCCAAGCAACATCTGTTGGTTTTCTGTGTAATTAAAACTGATCTGACAACAACTGAGTAGCAACCTCGGGCGGTCAATCATGCTCATGTTCATGCTCATGTTCAATTATCTACACATTTTAGCATGAAGCAACTTGACAAACAATAAAGGCTAAATTGGTTTCTCAGCATTTCAGCATGGAGACGCTAGTTGGTGTGGACTGGGAAATGTTGTCAATTTGACAATAGCGAAGTGAGTGATTGTGACTGAAGATCATGTACAAGAAGAGTATATATTCCATTCTCAATAGTTTTTTCCATCAATTAATAGTTCCAGCACGCTTTGGGGTCATCCTTGTATTTCAAGTTACTTTTGCGTTTAAGAGCATGGAGCGGTATGGCAATTTTTGGCTCGTAATGCTCATTTTGTTTTTCTGCTTTTCAGCTTAACAGTGAAACAGTGTTAAAATTATGTTTCTAAACTTTAACTACAGGCAAAAAGTTAAAACGTATCACAATTTCGTTGTGATGGGATACCGAGCCCTCGATGAAATTATAAAAGAACAACGAAAAATCAGCGCCAGCTTTGACGAATGGACTTCTAACAAAAATCGTCGATTTATGAACGTGAATGTTCATGTCTGAAAAAAAAACATGTAACCTTGGACTGCGAAGTATAATAGGGTCGATGGATGCGGAACAATGTGTTACATTACTGGAGTAGCATTTTGCCTGGGACAGTTTTTTAACGTACAGCGTTGTACTCCTTTAGTACGTGTTTTTCTCTACTGGATTAAAGTATCTGACAGTTCGTGCAACGGTCATCGTTGTATGTCTGTCATAAGTATTTTTTGCTTCCAGACTCCGATATAGAATCAGACGATATTGATTAGGAAGCCGATTTCTTTTCGCTCGAGATGGAGGAAGCGGAGCGACTGAACTTCAAACCGGCAATAAATGAAATTATGAAAAAGGTACGTGCCGTAGTAGTTCTCTTTCGGAGATCACCTGTGAAAAATGATTTGCTGCCAAAATATGTCCGTTCTGGATTCGGAAAAGAACTCGTTTTGGAAGCTGATACCAAGACAAGCTAGAATAGCAATTTATGTTGAAGCAATTATCAAATTAAGCCACAGAAAGTGTCACCAACTTATTCAATGCTCTCAAAGAACGAATCCAATCCAATCAGAAAACGCAGATCTTTTTTCAGTCGATCAGATCAGAAACGATTTTGGCATTTTTTTTCAAGACATCCAGAACTACTTTGATTAAGCAAGCAGACGAGATATTGAAGCGTCTAATCATTCCTGATGCGATCGTCGAAGCTGAGACAATGACAACATTTGACGATCGGTACGAAGAGATGCCTCTATAAATGATTTTTTTGGTTTATCGGTTAAAAAAGAATTCGTGAAGAGACTGCAGCAGAGAAAAACACTTTCGTTTTCAGTAGCAACTACGTTAACGTCAGGATTCTTGCAAGCAATCTGTAAAGAGTTCTCCTACTATGAATCTGAAGGGATTAAGTATTTGGGCAAGAACCATTCGTCCATATTCGGTTGAACCTGAGAGGGCATACTCTGCAGCTAGCAACATTGCCAACAAAATCCGATGCGGATTACGAGATGAATCTCTTAGTATGTTATGTCCACTTAAGTGTCACTTTGCCCCGTACAACGAGCATTTTTAACATTTGAAGTATGTCAATAAAAATGATTTTTTATGGGAAAAATCCTGAATACGTAAACTAGTTCACGGAATACTTTTTTTCTGTGTACACTGGTGGTGGTTTCCTATCATATCACATCACATCATGCGATCGGAACAACCACCTGCTATCTAGGGTGAGACCAAGGTAGACGTTTTCCCTGTACCAATCTATCAGTGTTTTACAGAGGTGGACTTTGACATTTCCTGGCGGAATAAGTCGAGGTGACTTGAAGTGTGGCGACAGAATGGTTTGGATTTAAGCAGCATTGATACAAATCTTCCAGCCATTGAAATGTTCGGACAGAACATTGAGACCCTCCCTAAATTTTCCAGTCAGAGCACAAAACACTCGACCCTTGGAGGTGATGGAAGTGTCGACTGCAAATATTGACAAAATACCACTAACTAACAGAGAAGGAGCTTCTGATTAAAAGATGTAAGATAGGATAGGGCTGTTCTGGAGAGCGCCATTATCAACGTGAAACGTATCAGAATGGGAATTGTTCAGGAAGACCTGGAATGATCTGTCCAGCAAATAGTTTTTGAAGACGTTAATAAGATATACAGGAAAATCGTATCGATGCAGCTTAAACACCAGGCCATCGTGCTAGACATTGTCAAACTTCTTTGTGACGTCCAGCAATGCCAAAAATGTCTTTCAAACGGATCCTAAGAACGCGTCGTTCCACAACTCCAAGTGCTTGTGGGTCCTCTTCGAGCATTGTCTACGTCGCTTGCTCATAGAGAACTACGGGTCTAACCAGCGTTTTGTATATGGTACACTTCGTACGGGGTGAAATTTACCAGACCTCAATGTCTTGTGAAGTCCATAGTAGGCACAACTTCCGGAAAGAATGCGTCTCCAAATTTCTCTGCTGCAGTTGTTATTTGATGTAACCAATGATCCGAGGTACACAAACTCATTCACCACCTCGAACTTATCTCCGTCGATTGTCACAGTTCTGCCACCAACAGATACTTAGTCTTCGACGCATTCACCCTGAATCCAACCTTTTTTGCATTACGTTTCAGCTTGGTGTACTGATCAGCTACCACCTGGAACGTGCTGCCGACTATGTTCACGTCTTCAACGAAGCAGATGAATTTACCGGATTTTTCGAAAATCATATCCCAGATGTTAAAATCCGCACATTTCATAACACCTTCTAGCGCAATGTTGAACAGGAGGCAAAGTCGAAGTCCTTTGCGAGTCCGATAACACACCCGATATCTTCACGTAACACTGTTCACAATCCATCGTAACTTTAATCATTCGGGTCAGTCTCCCGGGAAAATGTTCTCGTCCATAATCTTACATAGTTCTTCACGATCAATAGTATCGTATTTTAGTCGATGAATATGTGGTGAACAGGGACTTGATATTTGCGACACTTTTGGAGGATCTGCCGCAACGTAAAAATATGGTCAGATGTCGATCGACCGTTCTTAAAACCGGCTTGATAACTTCCCACAGATCTGGTTGCTAGCGGCGATTGACGGATTCCAAAGGATCTGTTCCGTTCGAGGATGTTAGTTACTCGCGTCAGTTGGTGGGTGGTATTTAGAGTGACCCAAATTGTTCCTGGAGGATGATGTTATTTCGGTTTGTGAACTCCAGTAACCAGCTGAGGATCAGCTTTTGGAACAGCTTTGAGATCGAGGAGAAAAGGCTGATGGGGGGATAGCTTTTAGCACAGGAAGGATCTTTGCTAGGTTTGCGAATAGGGATTACTTTGGCTATGTTCCAGCAAGAAGGAAAGAAGCTGCAACGTGTCGGAAGAAATCAAGTTTTTAAACTCAAGGTGGATGACTTCGTCGACACCAGCGGCTTTCATGTTTGTGGTTCGTTTGCTGGCAGCTCTCACCTCATTAGCCGTCGCCAGGGACAACTATGGGTGTTTCGGTGACTCTAGACGTTACTTCTGTAACCGTAGTCTCATGTGGGCTCACAATAGATTGGCCAAGGTTGTGTAGGCTCACAAAATGTTGACCTAGTGCATTGGCCTTTTCAAAAGGGGTGATAAGTTGAGATGGAACAAAATTCTGGTCGAGTGGACTAAGCGGCGGAATTGGTTAGGATTATTTTTAAAATTTTGATCAGCTTCCAAAAGGGTTTTTCACAATCGCACCGAGCGAAATTTAGTTTCGAAATACCTTTTTCTAAGATCCAGAAATGGCGTGAAAATGGCCATCCATGCTTCTGCGCATCCAAGAATCTTCTGTTCCTGTCGATGATTGGACCGGAAACTCAAACATAGCCCAGAAAAGACATAATTTTGACGGATTTCAAATGAACCTTAATGGATGCATCTATTCCGTGACTGACTAACAACAACTTTTGACAGTAATCATCATAGAGAGTTGCATACATTAAATAAGTGAAAAATGTTAACATTGGCAATCATATGGTTTACATGGCCTTTACATATATAGCTGGAAGACGCAATTTTACGAAAAAATCCAATTTCCATATTAACACATAATCTCACTTTATAGTGACCAAAACGGAAAAACGGACCCCTTATTGCTCTATTGTTACGATTTAATGGCGTATATCTACACAACACGAAACGAAGCGAAGGCGAATATGATATCCGTTCTGTTACATTAGAATCAACTGGTCCGGACGCCTAAACGTGGGAAAACTTGCAATCTGACATTCAGGACATAACCACCGTCCCACATTTTCGACACCATCGATTCGATGTTACTTCGCTCAACAGCAGTTGGGAAGAGAAAAATTGATTTTCCTCCCGGTATAGGAAGCTGACAGGTCGATTTTCCTTCTCCGGACCACACAGAGCAACCAGATACACAGCGCACTCCTAGTCATCTATGGATGGCAGCAGACGAGTTATGAAACGTGGCTGTCGGTATTTCTTTCACGTGCTGCCGGCGAGTGCACTTCATATATCTTTTAGAAATATGTTTCCCAATATCCAATTGCCATAAATTACGCTACGATGGAGCACTTTCCGAACAAAATGGAGAACTACTTTGCGAGATGAGGTCGAAATGGGTTTCTTGTTTTTCTTGTCCCCGCTTGCTGTGCCCACGATAATGCAGCGAAAGTGGCATGCCATGGGAAAGTGCAGTAATGCTGCTCGTGCTGCTGGTTTGAAAAAATATGATTCACGATTGTTTTGCATATTTTTACTTCCGTATTGACAGTGATAGATGAAAGCCGTTGGAAAAACTTGTCGAAAAATTTAATAATGGCTACAATGTTGGCCCATTTTACGTTTCCATGATATGGGTTCGCATTTTGATAATGCTGGAGGCAGCATTCCCCAAATTAGTACAATTAATTAGTTTTTGTGGAAGATTCTCAACTCACAGTATATGAGTTATTGAACACAAACTGAAATATTCAAATATACTTTAATTGTTATGTTATGTATTCTCCGTGCGTGGAGTAACGATTATGAAGCAAAGACTGGACTCGGAAAAAATGAGACAAACAAAAATGTTCACCAAAAATTCATTTTAAATCGAATACTTCTCAAATTTTCAGGGATTAAATAACTATATATTAGCTATGCTTTGGCTTAATTTATTTATTAAATTTCCTCCTCAAGCTGAATGCTTGTACATTTCTATTAACACTGCTCGTGAGATCTTGGGCAAGGCTTTGTCCATCTTCCTTATACAATTTCTCCCAGTTTTTCATCAAAGTTTCATCGGTTTTGAATGTTTTTCCGCTTTTCTTTAAATTCTTCTTCATTATCGCCCAAAAATTTTCGATCGGACGAAGTTCAGTGAATTTGGTTGGCCTCCTTCGGCACCACATTAACGCCCTTCGCTTCGTACCAATCCATTACAGGCTTGGCGTAATGGCTCAAAGCGAGATCCGGCCAGCACAGCGTGGGACTACGGTGAGAGCGGAGGAAGGGCAGCAAGCGCTTCTGCAAGCATTCCTCTCGATAAATCTGCCCGTTTATGGTGCCGGTTGTAACGAACGGCTTGCTCTTCCGTTCGCACCAGCAGATCACCTGCCACAACAGGTACTTTTTCGAGAATTTGTCCATCTTTCTCTTCCGGAACATTTCCGGAACCTCCATGCGGGACGTACCGACAAAAAACTCGAGGCCGGGGATTTGTTTGGTGTCCGCCTTGATATATGTCTCGTCGTCCATGACGAGACAGCCTGGCTTGACCAGCCACTCACAGTACAGCTTCCGCGCACGCAATTTGGCCTTAAAAACACGTAGCCCAGCCCGCTTCATGGTCTGCTGGACAAACCACTTCGACGAATTGACCTTTTTGGCCACGTCTCGGGTGAAAAGGTTCGGGTTATTCTTAAAGTACTGCCTTATCTTCCGCGCCTTCTCTGGGTGTTCCGTTTTCGGTTTTCGGCCGCTTCCAACGCGCCGCTCGATGGTCTTTGTCTCCTGGAACATCTTCACAACGCGGGACACGGTGGAATGGTGGATTCCAAGCCTTTTGCCGATCCATCTGTGCGACTGACCAGGATTATCGATCACCGCGCCCAAGATTTGCTGGCGTAGCTCTTCTTGTTTCGAATGCATCTTGAAAACTATTTGACAGATCGCGATAAAATTTTGCACACATAAAAATTAGTATTACCAAAAATTTAATTGATTTTTACCCACGCGATAAAAAGTTACACCCAAAACAAAGTGTCGCAATTTTTCCGAGTCCAATCTTTAGAAGGAGATGTTTACTCATCACCATGAGGCAACAAAAATGAAGAGTCACCCACAATTGATACGTTGCGGATGCGTTTGCGTGAATTTGACAGTTTTCCCATAGGTTTTCTGTAAAATTTACGTCAACGCATCCGCAACGTATCAATTGTGGGTGACTCTTGAACATTAAAGTTTTTGCTAGAATGAATGATATGAAGAGAAAGTGTTGAAAGTTCCGTCAGTGTACGGCAGGTTGGAAATAGAACAAATGTTTTTGAAAATTGAGCGAAAGGGCATGTGTACAGTAGCACTCGAACCAAAGACGTCATCATTTGTCTAACATTCCACTGCGGGGTAGGTTGAGGCACGGACAAGTCCGCCACCTCAACCGGCAAAAGAAGACGTTTGGAAGGCGCTCATCATGTACCACTGATGACTTTGTGATAGTTATGCTAGCGATTTATTGTGTGCACTCTGTTTTGATGCGCACATGGGAGAGGAACTCTCTCCTCTTTGGGTTTGTTTTGATTCGCAACGTCTGACCATTAATCATACTGGTGGGGATCAGTATCGCATCGCTTCACGGTGTTTCTCTCCGAGGTCTCTACGTTAGAGACGACGAGAAAAACTTGAGTGATCTCAGACGTTGCGAATCAAAACAAATCAATAACAACCGATAAGATTTTGTGTATTGACCCATGAGTTCTTTAAATCTTAATCTGTTAAGGGATGTTAATCAAATAATCTAGATCTAGAATTTAAGATGTGGTCGTATAAAACCGGATTGTAGAATTTTAGAAGGAGAAGGCCTTACTCTACAAGTATATTTTGAATAAATAAATAAATAAATAAATTTGAGGATCTGAATTTTGATTTTAACTAGTCATTTTATCTTCAGTATACTATAGTTAAGATCATATTTCCAATTTATCAACATTTATTGATTTATTTATTTATTCATATAATTCCAACTGACTTAACATCTTATTGGAATGTGTAAAAGCCATGTGGGGCAAAAACCCTCTATTTCTAAATCGTACACTACAATCAACATGAATAGAAGGAATACAAAGCAAGCTAAACTAAATTAATTCTAGTACACACAAAACTTGTCAGTAAACTTAAAATAATCTGTCGTGATGGAATCAGTCGTCTAGTTTCTTCGCCATTAATGCCAGTACGTAGTAAATGCCACCACTTCTGACCTAGCGGCTCTCCATCCAACTACGCTGAATCCGGTGACGGAAGGTCTCAGCGGAACAGTTGAAGTCAAACAGAGAATAAAGTTCATTGAAGCTCGATGACATGAATCGAATTGGATCAAGCTGACCGTAGTTTGCAGCACGAGTTCCAATCTGCAGAAATGTTCTTGTTCGCAGAACTCGTTCAAGAGCGTAGATGAAGAGTTCGGCCGAAATTCCTTGAGAGTCGGTTTCACCTAGTAGCACTTTTGTTGCGAAAACTGCTGGCGTTACGGTACGTCTATGCTCTAATGTTTCAATTTACAACAATGAGCAACGATCCTGGTACGCTGGAAGGTTGACAGGATCATTCCACGGCAGATGACGGAGAGCATAACGAACAAATTTTCTTTGGACTGCTTCAATCCTCGCAATCCAGATTCTTTGATACGGGCACCACACCACGGCTCCAAATTTCAGAATAGAACGCACGAGAGAGCAGTACAATGCTACCAGACAGGTGCGTTTCAAACTTCCTTGAAATGAGCTGGAATCGGAGAGCGAATCAAGTCTTGTCGGGCTAGTAGGAAAGTCGTAACATGGGCGAAACTAAGGGCAGGATCGAACATAAATTATCCAAGTAAATTTCTTTCATATCATAAAATAAATGATTCACTCCTTGGGTCTCATGGTGATATTACCTTCCTAATAACATAATTATAGATCGTAACCAAAATAGCAATCATAATATAAAATAATATGATATTTTATTCGAACAAACGAATGATTCTTTATTATACGGGGATTGAACTTGAAGATTGTGAAAACTGGATGAAATTAATATTATTGTCAGAGCTTAAAAATATCATATTCCATTCTCAAATTGCACCCTGGCTGAGACAAAATATTAGTCATCACGCACTGTTCCTAGCGAACATGAAGTAAACACAAATTTGCCTTCATGAATCTCTTCTGAAAGGTGAATCAACTTGATTTGTGTTGCCTAACATTCATCATTCATTCGTTCCAGAAAGCAATGAAATGAGCTTTAACAACTCATTCAATTTGAACGTTCTACCGTGAAAAAGAAAGAACAGTCATCCATTTGGAGAATCAATAACGTGGAAACACCAACACTTCTCGAATAGATCCTGCAAAATGCCTTTTTTCGATCTCGAACCATAACCTCTGTAGTGATTTGGGCCATTGCTCCACCTTTTGGCTTCCTTTGTGTTCATCTTCGGGAATATTTGAAAAAAAAAAATACTCCTGTGGCAGAGAAAATCACTCATGAACGCGAAAATGAATGACTGGTTAGCAGAACATTCAGTCAAGCAACCAAAATCTCTTGAAGCTTGAATAGTCAGGTATGTGCTTTGCTGTGGTGTGAATGAGTTGTGTGGAACACAGGGACAACGGAATGACTGAGCACAGCTTACTTAGTAACCACGAATTTATTGCGTGACTGATGGAACGAAATGAAGAAAGCGAAAATTGTTCACACTGATTATATTTTTTACTCGTCGTTCACGACGGATATACTTTTTTTCGAGCTCTGATTATTCTTTCACAAATTGGCAAATTTTGGATCGAACACTTTTCATCAAATTCCGGACAAGTGTTTTGTTACATTATTTGGACGCCTTAGCCCAAATTTTTTGTACTCCTGCATATTCTCAACTGCTTTACCAGTCTTTTCGAAGACCCTCTTCACAATCACTCAATAGTTTTCGATGGGCCGAAGCTGAGGGGAATTGGGCGGATTGATGTCTTTCTCAACGAAATCTATACCCTTTTCCGAGAGACAATTGAGAGTTCTTTTGGCGTAATGCACTGACGCTAAATACAGCCAAAACAGTTCAGGGGTGCTATGCTTCTGAAATGAAGCCAGCAACCTCTTTTACAGACACTCAAATCGAAAGATGTCCGCAGTAGTGTAAAGATTGGTAGACTTCATTCCGCAGGAACGTAGTGCTTGCCATAACAGCACTTTTCGAAAAAACTTCTCCACTTGCATCAATTTTATCCTTTTCTGCACTACACTTTGTTTTGCGGGTTTCTTCTTCTTGTTTTTCTTCAGGTTGTTCCCTTTCTTGATACGTTGAATTATTCCGACGCTGGTCTCCACTTTATTGGCCAAATCACGTATCGACATTGATTTGTTCTTCCGAATTAGAGCAATAACTTACTGATCCAGCTGAGGGTTGGAAGATCCGGGTTTTTTGCCTCTTCCTGGCAGTTCAGTCAAACCAAAGAACAGTGTTCCCCAGTGGTTATGATGGATTTTTCACTCGCGTAATGAATTTCAATGCACTTTGCCAATTTTCGCATAGTTTCACTTCTTTTTTATGTGCGACATGTTGAAAACGAAGAATTTAAACCGTGAAAAATGACACTCAAACACACAGCATGCTATGATGAACACATTAAGGCCATCACAAATCCACACGTACATCGCTATTGTACGTTGATAGCTTATTTTCCATACATTCCTTATGGGAATCAAAAGGTGGTGTTATTGTTTTGTCGTCAGTGTTGTCAATAATATCTATAGAGGATACTAGAAATTTATGAATTGGTTACAAATGAAAATTCGGGTTATTTTTAGGCTATTGACTATGGCCTCGAAATAACCAGAATGTTTGTTTGTTTTTTTTCTGCTAAATTATATTAGCTTTAGGCGAGCCTCGAACCATGACCAGTTTGTATGAAAATAGGACTTTGGTCTTGTTTTATTGTCCGTCACTGTATGTAGTAAAAATCCTCTTGAGGATTTCCAAAGATAGATCTGTGATATTTCCAAACCGTTAAATATGTATTGTTAGAGCCTTTCCTCCGTTCCCCGCCAAAAAATCGGTTAGGATCGTGCAGCGGGAGCAATTGATGGCCGTGTAGGATTTATTGCGGAATAAGGACGGGTGATAGACTGGGTGAAATCCTTTTCACATTTCCTAACATCCATTATACATTTACATGCATAAAATATATTTCTTAGGTTTCACAATTCAATTCGCGGAGTCCTACTCAAAAATGGGTAATTTGATCTATAAACATTTCCCTCATCGTAGCTCCGAGCATGTCCAACCAATTGTGGAGGTAAATAATTATAAAATGAAAAATAAAATGTGCGAAGAATGGAAGGTATCATTTCAATTTCGAGCAGCAACACGTGAACACGTGATGGTTTCAAGTTCATGTTTCATTCGACCTGGACCAAAACCTTATCGGTACCTATTCTATGCACAATTATTTCCATTTCTCGCTCATAAATCATGCGTTGATAATGGGCAGCACATCAAATTGCAATATCACCCGGTCATATTCCTCCCCGGTAATTGATCTAAATTTATAAAGCCAATCATGCTGCTCGGTTGCATCCAGCTATCGAACTACTCGTGTTTCGCGGATTTCCGCAATTCAACAAACTAAATCATCATTCCGGCTCACCGTTATCCGTTCACCGTTCAAAAAGGCCTTCCGTCCGGCAGGCAAACCATTATTGTAGGCCATAATCACCCACCTGCTTGCACCATGGCCGTACTGCTACCGCTGATGGTGATAACTACAATAGGATCAGCGATGCATCACCAGACAAATCTGAACGGAGTTGTAAAAAAGCCCTATCTGCTTCTGTTCCTTGACTTTATACCTCAGCCTTCAAAATACTCCCAGTTGTGTATTAAAATTTTGATGGCATATTGGATTGATCCATGTGACAAAAATAGTACGACACCATCGAAACGAATCTATCAAATCAACTAGGCCCTTTCTTTAGTTATGCATTGAAATGATAATAATCTCCGTCACCAACGCACTGCAGTGGTCGGCAGGCAAGTCAGTGCCTTTTTGACACAACATCCATGACGATTGGTCGAATCCGATTTCAGCTCAACCAACGACATCGGAGCAAAACATCGAAGACAATGGTGATAGACATGTTTGGCCGCCCTTGCTCCTTGCGTGCCAGGGAACTCGGAAGGAACATCAACGGAAACTGGAAAAATCAACTACCGGGAATCGATCTAGGAACTGAATAATACAGAATATGGTATGTTGCTTATGAACAGCTGTTAAAATAGGCTTCAGTTTGAAATTTATGGGAAGGTACAACAATGGGGGCATTAGATTGACATTGAAAAACTTTACAATTTTTGCATTAGTACTCACAAACTACGAGAGTTGTGTTTTAAAAAAATAGATTCTCATTCTTAAATTATCCTTATAGAGCTTATCCTAACAAAGAAACATTTAGTTCAAATAGGATGTTTACACATAGCTTAGCTTGCTAAGCTTGACTGACTGCACGTATCGATGGTTGCTACTCCGTGATTGATCAGAATCAGTGAAATTGCACAATGAATCAACTGAATGGGGCTGGGAGTAACCGACCATTCTCACTGTACACGTTTCAGTGACTCAATTTTTTCAATAATCAATAACGGCGCCGGCCACGTCCTTGCAATCAGTTGGGAATAGGGAAGGAAAGTTAGTGTGTGACCTTTGCTGATTAGGGACCGTGTTTACCTCTGCATCCCCATAAAGGTCACAGGAAGGAGGTTTTTCTATGTTAGTAGGGTAGGGCTCGATGGATCAGGATTCACCTTGATAAGTGATGTGATCATATATATATTATGCATTTTAAAATTAAATGAACATTCCCACACACATACACATGTATACATACACAAACATGCACATACACTCAGTAGCAAAAAAAAAGGCGAGCAAAACCCTGCCCCAAAAAACCATGTTGTTCAACCTCCCGTCTCCCCGCCAACCATCAATACTTCCAAATGAAAATCTGACAATTTAATAACTAATGTATAGACCTTATGCGATCAAAACACCATATCGACAAAACTCACAGACCCGAAGCTATCACAACATATGCGCAAAAAGCCATCCCTGGACACAGCAACCCCAAAAATCCGCACCCCCGCGAAGGACCCAGGTAGCACACTAAAAACCTCTCCACAGCCTACAAAAATACAGAAAACAATGTGGACAAAACCCGAACTACCTCCACAAAGTGGTCCGGACCACAGCTGGCGTCAAAGTTGACACACCAACACGAGCACCTCCCCCTAAACATCGGTGCAAAAAAAAAAGCCGAGGTGAATTCATCTTATTAATACACATGATTTGTTACGCGTGAAATATCCCAAACAACTAGTGTAACCCACGAAGAACTTTGAAAATATGGCATTCAGTATGAATTGGTTTGTGAAAACTACGTATATAGTGTTATACAGTATTATTAATAAAAATCACATCGGCTTCCTCCCCGCATCGACACCTCAACAAGGTCAGCATCGGGTGAAAAAGGGAAATGCCCACGCTGGTACGTCAACCCCGACGCAGCTGCAGTCCAAACCACCCTATGGAAACAGTTCAAATCCCGCCCACACAATCCTCCGCACCCCTACAAGCCCCGAAGAAACCTCCAATATGCCACCCAAACCCCTCACAGAAACACGGACCCCTGAAATCTTCACGTCCAAAAATGACTCCCCTCACACATGCCACGACAACCCCAAATCCACAAACCCTATCAACATGAAACCCTGATCACACCAGGTTCACACATTTTGCATAATGTTGTCAAACCCTCATCCAAAAACACTGACAATTGACAAAGTTACAGGAGGCTGAACATGGAGTCTTCCGCCAACAAAACCCTGCTCGGTCTCTTCCATGCCACTGAGTGTACATACACATACATATACATACATATCGAAACAAAAAATATTGGAATGGGACACAAAAGGAGAAAATGGAAAGAGCTCACCCGGGTTTCCAGAACATTCCATTGCTGTGGTTGTAACATCGAGGAACCAGAGCAGGTCCGCGTACCCTCCAGATAACATTCTGTTCTTAAGGAGATGGTCGACCATGAACGCTCCACGGCCATTAACCAAACATCTCCGAGTGACGCGGGTGAACTCGAGCTCCTCCTGTCGCCGCAAGGCTGTATGTTCGGGGTTCCGTCTGCACCGGGGACACTTTGTTTTTACCTTTGTTTCGAACCAGTCGAAAGCCTCGTGTTGGACCGCAATCAACTCTTTAGTGACCGAATCATTATCAACACTACACAATAATTTCCACTAAATATCTTATTTTCTCGAAAATTTACAGATAAAACAAGCAGCGAAGCACAAACACCACAAATAGGATGTTTACACATATGACTTAAAAATCATAATTATCATAGCCTTTCGTTCCTATATACGGAATGAAGATATACATGCTCAAAATGTGCCATGCCACGTAACACTCACATTCCCTTAGAGTTTTATATGAGACCCTAGAAAAAGATAGAAAAACGTAGTCCTTCGTAACATAAATAATATAAAATAAATAAGCTAAAAGAAATCTTTACTTGCCATGAAAATGTACAATAGGTCTGTATAAACATTCATTCGGACAGCTTCACATCACTGTAACTTTTGAAACACTGTAGCCGAGTGATTTCAATTTACGGACATAAAGGGTGTACCGTTCAAAATCCGCACACACAAAACTCAAAATTCTAATTTTTATCCGAATGTCACAAAATTTTCAGGGAGTAAAAATAAACAATTAAAGTTAGTTTTGGCATCATTAATGTCATTTATTTCACCTTTATATCCAAATGCGTCTACCTTGGCCCTCACCCCATCCATAAGGCTCTGCACGACCTCAGAATCGTCAGTTTTTTGCATATTAGCCCATGCTTTCTTTCTTTTTTTTTTCCTCTGTTTGGGACATAAACCACTGCGACCAGTAATTTGATCTATTGTAGTATATCCCGTATCCTTTGTTTAGTGCATGTCGAGTTACTACATCACTATTGAGAAATGATGAAATATTCGGTGTTGTTACAGTTGTCATTGTTTGTTTGTTGGCAATTAATCAGGTTCAATTGAAAGTTTCCGCTGTTTAAACCCTTTGTGAGCGATAGCACTCTTCAAAGGCGCGCTCCTTTATCAGTCAAAACCGGATTCATTGCAACAAAACAAACAATAACTCCGATACTGGCCATGCATCAGAACCCTAGCCCTAACCAATTCAAACTATAGAACATCACATAGAAAATGAGAATTCACATAAATGAAGACTATCCAGATGAAAATGTTTCAAGCAAATTCATATCATAATCAGTTAGTTGTAACCAGGTTTGTTATAATTTTGTAATTTTTATGTTATACGCTCCTGGTCGGGTAACCATGTTTTCTTTATTCCAAGCTCATCCTCGGTGGCGCAACCCGAGTATTGTCTTTTTTCACAAGACATAAAATGTAATAAGGACTATTATACGTTCCTTTGACTACAAAAACAAATATGTTCCCTAGTTTGAGATAATTAGGACTAGGGTTCAATGGTAGATCTGATACCCCGTAACGCACCACGAAAAGGTGATCTACCAGCGTTACGGGCTTCTTCATTCATGCTTTCTTCATTTCTTCTACATTCTTCACCCCTTTAGGTCGTTTTAAAAGGTGCTCCATCATAATGACCAAGTATTTTTCTATCGGGCGCAGTTTCGAAGTATTTGGGGAGCTCAGAACGAAATCGCCTTATATTACTCTAGCACGTCCTTCGAGAGATCGTCGGACCGTCGCACAGTAATAGAAAAGCCTTTTTTCACGGCGAAATTAATTACTCCTAAGGTTTCCGAATCATGGTGTCTTCTACAAAGTTATATTTAAACAAGTTGTCCATCTTGCGATGATAATTTTGTAATTCCAAACTTTACCGCTAGGGCAGCGCTGTTGCAAAATTTTGAACGAAACACAATAGAAGGGTGGCGTCAAACACATGCTTTTAGGTAATATAATTTCAAGCAACTTTGTTCAAGACATAATTTTTCTAGCGCGTCATTCGACCATGATAGAGCTATTTTTTTGCTTTAAATCAGGATGTCTCCAAAAATTGTGTTTTTTTTATTATAACTATTTTGTTTCTCATTTTGAAAAAAAAGTGATATTCAAAGAAAATATAGAAAACTTTATAGCACACATTTTTGGCCTGCAATTTTTATTAATACAATTTATCATTTAAAAATCACGGGTAGTTTTAACTATAAACATGCGTTTTTTTTCTTTTCGACCTTATGATTATTTAGGCGAGAATTGGCCAGAAAATTATCAAATTATTTTACACATTGCACCGTTTAAGCAACATCGTGAATTTCTAGGAAAAGGGAAGCTGAAATTTAAGAAAAAGTGATTGAGTGTTTTCGCTGTAGATTAAATGTGATTTTTCATGATTTGTTTACCTTTTCCAATTTGATTTCAAAACGACATCGGGGTAACACTACAGCGCCTGTTTTAGTGCTCAATATGCACACCAACATTGGGATATTAGGCACAACAATATTGGGATAGCATGCACAGCTTATGAAAGGTGAAAACATGGCTATAAAAAGTTACTCATTAGAGTTGTAAAGAGAGGAGGTTGCAACATATTGCCTTTGCAACTTATTTGTTTTTTTTTGTTTGGTAGTCAAGCAGCCACTGAGTATAAAACAAAGATTTCCAAACTTTGCCAAATTTGCCAACTTCTCATTATATAACGCTCGTAAAAAGTACCCAACGGAGCAGCTTAATGTGGAAAGTCAAAGGTGGGTCTTAATTATGTCAAAGGTGGGTCTTAATATATGTATGTTGGAGTAAAATAACTTACTTTTGGGAAGAACTTAAGCAGAACAAGTTATTTATACCTAACTTCCCACACTTAACTGCTCCACTGGGTACTTTTTCCTAAACGTGTAGACAATGCGCTCTGCCCCAGCTTTAATTTGCATAGATTTGTCTAAATATTCTGAAAATACATGGAATTATTGTGAAGTTTTGAAACTATCTTGAAACTTTGTTGTGTGCAATACATGTGAAGTGAATTTTTTTATAAACCATGGATATTAACGCATGGTAAAAGCTTATTTTAATAACACTATTATTTACATGTGAGAACAGCCATGAAAATTTCTTCAATTTTGATGTTATTTTAGTGTATTTAGTGCCTTCTTGTAATACAAAATTAAAAGTTGTGTTGTTTTATGCAAAAATTGAAAAATTATTATTCCATTAAAGCTGTAGTTATATAGATTTGAGCATATTTATTGAATGGGTCATAATAACCCACCAGTGCATTTAATACGGTTCTCCCTCTTTTCATCGCTTGTCAACAAAGAACTTCTTGACCAACTTCTGACATTTTTCGTATCCGGAGGATCTTGGGAACATCACACATATCCTTGGTAGTCACATACAGGATTCCTGGAATCTGGTTCAGGTTCGCCTTGGCATGTGACACGTCATCCATTACGCAGCAGTGTGTTTATGTTAACTTCTGGTCGTACAACTTTCGGGAAGGCGTCTGAACATACGTAGTCCAGTTCGAGTTTTGATATTGTGCACACAAGTCTTGCTGACACGCAACTTTTTAGCCACATCTCGAACTGAGCCATTCGGATTCCGTTTAAAGACCCCAATCACACTTTAGTGATCGTTTTAGTTGACTTGACGGCTTTTATCCCGATCTTTGCTTCCGATCAATAGTCAGAAGTTCTTCGAAACGTTTATGATACCAGACACCGTGGAAATCGCGATTCCCAACTTTTTTCCGATGGCACGATGCAACTGATCCTTATTCACACAAATACTCATGCAAAACTTTTTCATGCACGCACAGTTCTTTCTGTCACCATTTTGAAAACTTTTTGCTTGAAAACCTGATGAAATAAACTCCCATTTCAATTAATTTTACCTAACCTATGAAAAGTTAGAGCAATTTGAGTATGTCCGGATTTCAAACGGTACACCCTTAACATCGAGAGCTCCTTGTTGCCCTATTGTAATTGTATGGTTATTTTTATTCGGGATGCACTGTGACTTGATACTTTGAAACCCTATAGTAACGGGTGGCAATTAAAATTTTGAATTTTTTCGGGGCCTCTATGCTCAACAACAAACGAGCTCAGAGAGAAATAAGAGTGTGTATGCGTTAGCTCTTTCTCTCTCTTCTGCTAGTATTTTCAGTTTTGTTTATGCCTGCTCAGTTTTGCTCAAAATGCCGTCGAAACAAGAAGTATTTCATGAGCGCGTTGTACAAGTTCTACGAACTGCACAGAAATCTCGGAAAAACGTATACGGTACAACATTTTAAAAGCAAAAATGTTGCGACTTCGACTGTTTACCATATCCTAAGATCCCCAACAACTGCTCGCAAGCAAGGTAGTGGAAGACCAGCCAAAATTATGGACGCAAAAGGACTTCGTTCTCTTCTCGTGCCTTCAACAACAAGGATTCACTGAGCCAACGGCATGCCGCAAAAAGTTCAACTGTTCTCACCAGTACATCTGCAAAACATTGAAAAGAGTCGGAATAAAGTGCTGAAAGAAGACACGAGCCCCGGAATATACTGATGCACAGATTTCAACGCTGAAATCCCAATGCCGTTGGTTGATTAAAAATTATTCCGGAAAAAGTTTTGTTTTGGACGACGAAAGCTACTTCCCTCTTTCGAAGACGCAGATTCCCGGAAACGATCGATACTATTCAACGGATAGTTCTACTACACCTCCGAACATAAGATATAAGTTTAAACATAAGTTTGAACAGAAAGTGATGCTGTACATTGCCATTTCCGAGAAAGGCATTTCTAAGCCATGGTTCAAGCCCTCTGGTTTGGCAATCAATCAAGATGTGTACCAGAACGAATGTTTGAAGAAAATTTTGATCCCGTTTCTACAAAAACATCATGCTGATGGACAATACGTGTTTTGGCCGGATAAACCGCCATAAAAACACAATCGTTCCTGAATACTCATTCGATCCCATTTGTACCCAAAAACCACAACCCGACAAATCTGCCTCAGTGTCGCTCAATCGAAGATATCTTTGGGGTTTTGAGTTCCTTGGTGTACAAAAATAACTGGAGAGTCACGAATTGCAAACAGTTGATTGGTAGAATCAAGAGATGCATTCGCAAAGTTGACATGGAGGCATTGGCGTAACTACTGGGGGTGCCTAGGGGGCCAGGCCCCCCCCAGGATTCTGTAGGCCCCCCCCAGGATTTTTTCCTAATATATTTCTAATTTGAAATGAAACACTATTCATAATTCCTAACGAATTGTAGGGTTTTTCTTGTTTTTGTACTTTGCTTTCTCCAGAAATTGTTTGAACGAGTAACTATTCCTGAAGGAGTAAAGTGCACATACCCTCTTCCCCACACTTTTCTTATATCCCACTGTACCTTATAGGATAAAAATTCGGTACATATATCAAGAAAACCATTGTTAGATCCATGAGAATTCCGATATATCAACATTACATCCATTTGCTAGAACCAAAGATGTGAAGAGAAAGTATCGATAGGTTATAAAGCGCTCGGCAGGTTATGTAATTGAATAGAATTAGTTTGAAATTAAGCATAGGGCTTTTGTTAAGCAGTATTTCGAAACAAGCGTGCTTGATCGTGCTCAAATACCGTCAAAGGCACATTATGGTTCTTGCGATGTGAAATCTCTGTTTTTACACTCCCTAAAGACCACATGTGATGGAAACCAAATTCCAATTAGAGGTTTTTGAAAACACAACTTCTCATTTTCACCAGTAGTGGTTTTTCTCGTCGTTGTTTACTTAACAACCTCGCAGAGAAACCCGGTAAGATGTCGTATGCTGATCTTCTTAACAGCATGTTTTGGCGGAAACCCAATCATTGAATATATACACTATTAATTTTTTTTAAATGCGTTTGCTTCGAAATACTGCTTAAAAAAAGCCCAACGCCTGTGCCCCAAACAATTCTAAATTCTATTAATATTAAAACCTCTAGACTCATAACTAAAATAATAGCGACAGTTAAATGTAGAGCCTGTTATGTTGAAACATAAGATTTGAAACACTTTTCTGTGTACGTATTTTAATTTTATTATTCAAAAAGGTTTTACAATAATGAGTTTTGTTTATAAGCGCATTTTAGAATTCACGGTATTATTTTCTCTTGTACGAACAATCTAGTAGAGTATAGACTCCCCACATTGATTAAAAGTTTCGAAGCTAACGAATGTCCATAAGCAAAATATGGAGATAGAAGTTTATTAATTAACGATAATATTTTCGAAAATGTAGCTTTCCAAAGTAACAATTCAAATGCAAATTGGTTTTATTCATGTTTTATGGTAGTTTTATCAAAGCGTTATGGAGATCATCTGGTTTTATCAGGGCATTTTTCAAGTTAAGGTGGTTGTAACTGATTAATAGTTCTTAGGTGTGATTAAAGAACACTTGAAGAAACCTCCATAAAACTACATCATTTATAAGTGTAATTCACTTTATAAGTAATTTTATAAGATACTTGATTCCCCTCTCAAGACATCGTTTCGTAACTTTCATAAAACCTGATAAAAGTTTTGACACCCAAAACCATTGTTAGCATATTCAAGTTAATTTTTTTTTTATCGACTTCCGCTGGTGAATAAAAACAATAAATTATAAGCTGTAATTATGACTAAGAAAAACAAATATGCAAAGGCACTTTTGATTTGCACGTTCACATTTTCTTTGTTTATGATGTGCCTTTTTTACACTGATCTTATGGCTATATTATGAAAGAATTGTTTACCTTTAGCAATTCAAACAAGTTTTATTCAAGCGAAACTTATCTTTTTCAAGAACAGAAAAAATAAATATGAACTTATCGCGCTCCTCAAAAAATCTGTTAGTCTTGTGCAAGCAATATAAGTTTTATTTGCGTTTTATGATAGTTTTCGATAAAACCATTGAAAAAATGGCAAGTGTGGCTATTCTGGATTCCCAAGGAATGGTAGCCATTTTCATAAGTATGCAACAAAACTCTCATTTTTCTAATGGTACGAACAAACAATGCTGTTTAAAATACATTTTGAAACATAAAATGGATTGTAGACACAATTTATTTAAGATCTAACAACTTATCAGCCTTTCTCACCTAATAGCTGAATTTTCTACTATTTGTTTTATTTTTTAAATAAGTCAGTGTTCTAACAATAATTCAGAGGCGCATTAAAATTTTCGAACTTTTATGTTATGAAACACCAATAAACTGAATGTCGCATGAAAAATTCATCAAACGCAGGCAAACAACAGATGCATTTATGGTCACCTTGACAATTAATTTACATACGTATCCACTTTGGAAGAGAAATATAGTAGCTTCTACTCAACTATAAACAAAAAAAAAGTCCCCATTCAGCAGAACGAATCGAAAAATGGAATCTTCGAAGCATATTTGTGACAGACTGGAAGTATTCTTAAAGAGGAAAATTATAAAACTATCAAAACTTGTGGTAGTTTTATCATAGTTATAAGTATGTCTTGAATGTCATTACAAGTATGCACCGATAAAACTATCAAGTTTTAAGCGAACCTTGGGAAATATTCTTGAGAACCTCCTGTAGTATGGGCCTTTTGACTGATTCCACGCCAAATCGGTCGGTCACCAAACTCAACTATCTTCGATTTTGATGAAACTTGGTACACGTCTTCGGTATGTTGAAAAAAAAAATCCACTGGTGTTAAGATTATTTGGATTCAAGAGTAACTTTTGAGATGGGTGTATGTTTTTTTTCCAACATTTTACTTGAAAAATCGTAGTTCAAAAACCATTACATTTAGAGAAAAACTTTATATGGGGGAGTTGTAGAGAACTAAAAAGGCTTTGTAAAAAAAAATGTACACTGAAAAAAAAAATTTTTTTCATAAAGAAAAATCGAAAATAAATACTAAAAATCAAATATAAAAAAAAACATATTTTTAATATTTTTCAAATTTGTTTTGTGGAAATTTGAGAAAAAAAGACACGTTTTGAAAAAAATTCTAGGATGGACGCTCTTATAATAAAAAAGTTTTTTGAAGAGCAAACTTTGGTGCATATTTCAAATTTTGGTTATTCATTATTATAAATGAAAATTAATTATACAATATGATTTTGGAGATCATTAAAAACAATAATGATGATAATGATAAATCACCTGAACGCAACCGTTTTCGAGATTTTTCGGATTTTATTTCAATAGAATGAAAAAACCTCAGAAAATTCGCTCTTTTCTTAAGTTAATCGAGATTTCCACCAGAAATGATAAATTTTCCAAGATCTTCATATTATAACGTTCACATTACTCTAATGTCCTCTTTTCTTTTGATATCAGGGTGATAAGAAGACTCATTTGAAAAGAACAAGATAAATAGCACTATTGTTTTAATATTGCAATCAATATATTTATAATTGTTTAATGGCTGTATCGGTCGGCCCGCTCAGAGAATGAAGGGAGCGAATTTGCTAAAGCGATGAAAGTAACAGCGAGATAGATGTCGCAGGGGCGACAAGTGTGAAATGGACAGATGATGAAATTATGAGGAGGGTCATATAGAAGAAGCATATTAATCGAACTGCTGACTATTTTGCCAAGCTCCAACGATGTTAGAGGTCGGGTGTAGTGTGTGAAAACTACACTCCGAACAGTTCGGTGATGTAGCGATGAAAGTAACACATATTGTATAAGGTAGGTAGACAAATAGCAGCTATAACGTATGTCAGGTATATCTTCTCATAAAAAAAACAGCTAATGTACGCTGCCTGTAAACTACCAGAGATGTTTTTATACCTGCATTTCCAAAGGTACCACAGCCAATATATATGCTCATACATAGTCGCATTCATCAGTAAAATCTATCTGAGTGAACTGAAAATGGAGTTTAACATGAAGAAGTGTTGTATGCCGTTTCCCACTAAACGGTGCTCAAAAAACCTTCGTAAATTAACCGAACAAAATGTCAAAAAACTCAAGTTTATGGGCAAAACACATTTGGACACTTCTTTGATGATTTGTGATAATTGTCGTTTGCATTTAAATAGAACGGAACAATCCCATGCTGCAATTTCGGAGCCTAGTGAGAAACCATCAATTACTAACATTATGGATCCACAACCATCTACATCACGGCAAGTAGACTTGTATGGTCTCGAGGAAACGCCATCGGCAATATCATTAATGTCAGTGCCATCTGATAGCAGTGTGCAAGATTATTCAAGGCGCCATAATATTGAGCTATTTAACAAGGGCGTAGCTGGAATCAACGTTTCGCCAATATCGGCTAAAAAGTTCCTGAACGTAAATTATGCCCGCAAAAAAGTTCAAAGATGTTTCAAACGGCATTCGGACACACATATTTGGGGATCAAGCGGAGGAGGATGACCTGGAACAATTGAAAGTGAAAGCAGCCGAATATGACGAAATAATCGCGCAGCTAAAGGACCGGTATGCTGATCCAGAAACTTCGAGGGACGATCAAGTAAGGATACTTTCGGTTTTACCACAATCTTGGACAAATCAAAGAGTAATGGCAGAATTTGGAATAACAAACAAGTACATCGTATCACAAGCTAAATTCCTTGCAAAGCACGAAGGTGTTTTAGCTGCCCCTAACGAAAAGGATTCATAATATATATAAAAGCAATCAATAGTTTATATAATGTTTATGTAATATTATCAATGACCGAGACTAATAAATGGTATATATAAATATAAATCCAACCATAATTCATTATTTTTGTCTTATAACTTTAAGTGAAGCTTTTTCAATCGACGAGCTGTTAAGAGTAAGTAAGAGGCACATACATGTGTTTTAAAAAGGCTAAAAACACAAGAGAAACAATCGTTAGCTATTGTTGTTTTAATATCACGAGTAATTTATGAAAAAGGGCGTATTTTTTGAGGTTTTGAAATTTTATTGAAAGAAAATCAGAAATATCTTGAAAACGGTTGCGTTTACGTGGTTTATCATTATATTCATTATTGTTTGTTATAATCTCCAAAACCATATTGTAACATCAAAGTTTATTTATAAGAATGAATAACTAAAATTTGAAATATACACCAAAGTTCGCTATTTGAAAAACTTTTTTATTATAAGAGCGTCCATCCTAGAGTTTTTTTAAAACGTGTCTTTTTTCCTAAAATTTCCATACAACAAATTAAAAAATATTAAAAATATGTTTTTTAGATATTTTATTTTTAGTAATTATTTTTGATTTTTTCTTGATGAAAAAAAAATTTTTTTTCTGTGTATATTTTTTAAGAAAGGCTTTTAGTTCCCTACAATTCCCTTATATAAAGTTTTTCTCTAAATGTAATGGTTTTGAACTACGATTTTTCAAGTAAAATGTTGGAAAAAACACATACGCCCATCTCAAAAGTTTCTCTTGAACCCAAATTATCTTAACACCAGTGGAATTTTTTTTTTCCAACGTACCGAACTCATGTGCCAAGTTTCATCCAAATCAATGATGATCGGGTATGATTTTTGGGATTTCCGGCACATTCTGGATGGAATCCCTCTTTTGGAACTTAAGAGGGTTTTATGGCTGTTTTATCGATGTTATGTAGAATATCTAGTTTTATGCGTGGTTTTATCAAATGAGTCTTGAAAACTTCTTCAAGTGTACCTTAAAATTGAATTTGTTACTTGGGTTAGAAGTAAGGTAAACATGTAATCAGGTAAATTTCTGAAATCATAACATTTATTGAGGTTGACTTCAGTACCAGTAGTAGTCGATATAGATTGCATAATGGGTCTGTATGTCAGATTTTATCAAAATTCACTTCGCATATATTATAACTGTTGTCGAACATTTATACTTAAGATTTCTTTAAAAGATTTGATTTTCAATCAAAAGGTTCTATTTTTGGCTGAAATAGTTCCTAGTAAATAGTGGTGGCCAATATAATCAATACATCTACAGTTTTTCATACAAAACAGTCATATTTGATACTCTCTATGTCTAGACAATAGAAGTAACCTGAATTTCAATTTGTGTAGAATTTATATGTCTTTAGAATTACCACCATATTTGAAAACTTTATTTACTCACCAATGTTTGAAAATTTTATAACCATTAATTTTCTTTTTTCAAAATAGTTTATTTCAAAAGCATGAAATATTTTGCCAAAGAACTCATTCTTGTTTAACTTTTCAATTTCAAAATTATTTAAAAACTAATTTTTTGGCCAAACCTTCTAACAAGGCAAATCTGATGCCATTATGTAGACTGTACTTAAAAATTTAAAAAATTCAAAAGGGTGCATTTGTTATTTTCCCTATACTGTACTTGTTAATCTCTTTTGCTATACCTTCATAAAATTTCGAAAAATTTCCATGGAATTTCGATGCCCTAGAATACTATCAATGTCAAACAAAAATCTTAAGTTTAACCTCAAATATTTCTTTCGAACTGCCGTGAAGTTCTCAATAGGTTTTGATGAAATAAACCTCGGAAATCTCCTTCAAAATTTTTTAACTCTCCTTAGAAATTTAACTCGACATAACTTATAAATTTTCATTGTATTGTTCATAGTATTCCACTTTAAAACAAACTTGGTTGATGATTTGCTTACAGATCTTTCAAAGAGTTATTCAATAAGAAACTTAAATTGAATTCCATTGAATGGCTTTAAAATATCCACATTATAGAAACCGAAAAATAATCTCTGAATTTTTAAATTACTGTTTTTTTTTTAATTCCTTTATTATCAAGATTTTCAGCCCTGGGCTGGTTCATCTCCCGTCGTAGTCGCTCAAATAACTTTTGGGTATGTTTCGTAACTTTGTCCGGGGTGAGATTTGAACTCGTGACTTTGGCATGAGAGGTGTGGATGTTACCCACTGTTTTTTTTAACTACTGTTACTGTTACCTGTTTTTATTCAGTGATATTTTGACTACAGATAAATTCAGTTAGTATAATTCGAGAAGTAAAATTGCTGTGTTTAGAAAGATTGCATTTTCACTTTATCTATTTACAGAGCTCCGTACAATCTTGACAAACGAACAAAATGAAATATGAACAAAATTAAGAGATAGGTAGGTATATCCTAATACTTCAGATATTTGTTTTTTTTTTCAAGAAAACATAATCGTGGAACAGGTTCCAGGGTTTTTCCATTTTTTTAGATCATTTTAATAGTTATTTTGTAAAAATATATTGGAACCCCTGACCACGGGTATTAAGGACAACATCATACCCTAGATATTTTCAGAGTTTTTGTAAGGAGCAACTTAAGCTAATAGCTGCATATCAAAACGCTCAATTTGAAAATATCACTTGTCATACAAAACCAAAGGACCGATATTATATTGACAACATATTTACATCTCCACTGTTTCTTTCAGAACACCAAGAATTTAGATTCCAATCATCTAACGTTGATAATTCCGGAACGAATTGAAAGCAACGCTAGACTGATACTCCACAACTAAGCAACTCCATCAGCTTCATCGGAAAGGCGGTCGAACTCTCATCTACGTTGGAATACGGTCGTAGCAATGATAAAGTGTTCGGCTATGTTTGCTGCTTTTTTTTGCTGCAAAGGCTTTGCGAAAACAAAATAAAAAATTTATTGCCAACTATTTTCACAATTGGAGATAAACTTGAGGCGAGAAAATAAAAGCTCATGACGATACTACATTGCATAAGGAATGCTTCTGTAAAATATTTACTTCACAAGCAATCGTTTGTCGTCTGAGAAATGTACACGAAAAACGTTTAAAAGGTAATTGAAGAGCAATAGCAACATTATAGAGAAAAACGTTAAGAAGCTTGAAGGAAATTGTGAAGAGATGAGTATCTACCGACAAAATTTGAAGATTTTACAACGCGTTATCCGAATCAATCTAAATTTTAATATAAATTTAAAATGTCCATTGACTCAATGTTGTTCTTTGGGAGTTTTAATATATTCGGTCTCAAACTTGACTCCATATAGAGTCAGATCTATTCTGTGCCTCGGTTGAGTGGAGATGCATTGAGAGAAGGGGTTCGGGTTACAGGTTGCGGGTAAGGTGACTACGAAGTAACCTCGTGTGAGTTCATTCTTAATTTGAGTCCACACGGAATAATACGAGGGTTATAAACACCACCACTCGATTCTTTTAAGGCTTGTCTCCGACTTCATCGAGGCTGCAGAATAGACCTAATTATTCGATTAAAATTGTTTTGATTCATCAATTAAAATAATCTGTCCCCAACAATTACGCTGCTGTCTTCGCTCTTCTCAATATTTGCCTATAATCGAAAAAATCTTCGGGTAGGCCCCTCCAGGCCCCCTCCAGAACTAATTGTCTAGTTCCGCCAATGCGCGGAG